>CM060327.1:12534880-12619880 GCA_030674155.1 Stramonita haemastoma | reverse complement strand
AGTGGGGGGTCCAGGGGGCTTTGCCCCCTGGTGGGGTCAAGGGGCAGAGCCCCTTGTGGAGGTCAGGGGCAACGCCCCCTGAAGCTGAAGGTTTTTCAACAATTCTAGCCTGTTTAACAGCCTCTCCTTGAACTAATTTCAGTTTTTGATACTAAGCAATTTCTGCCCTAAAATAAGCTCTCCAAGAATGACTTTCTGTCATTTCTTCAATCTAAAGGAGGTTCCATACCCAAGTAATCACATAGCAAAATGAGTATATTTCTAGACAAATGTGAACTAATGCAGATACAGGAAGAAAGAGAAAGAAAGTACTGACACACATAGAGAAACAGAGAGAAAAAAACAGAGAGAAAGAAGGGGGGGGGGAGAGGAGAGAGGTGTGTGTGTGTGTGTGTGTGTGTGTGTGTGTGTGTGTGTGTGTGTGTGTGTGTGTGTGTCTGTGCATGTAAGAAACAGGGAGAGGTGGAGAAAATGAGACAGAGACAGAGAGAGAAGTGTGTGTGTGTGTGTGTGTGTGTGTGTGTGTGTGTTTGAGGGAGAGAGAGAGAGAGAGAGAGAAAGAGAGAGAGAGGGATCAATACACTCTTATGAAGACTGAAGAAGATCCTATGTCTTTCTCATTTTAAAATCAAGTTGAAGCCCCCGTACAAAAGCAGATTAAAATTCATCTGATTTCAGAGTGAACTCACCATGACAGTTTGCATGGCCAAAAAACAAGTTATGTGTATGTGTGTACTTTCCGGCTGTCCGGTACAGCGGAGGCTGTGTTCCACACGATGTAACTTTAGAACAGTCACTCTGCCGTTTTAACGATCAACTGATTTCCCGAAGATGCGAAAGGGTTACTGTTCCATGATTTGCCAAGAAATTAGCGCTTCTATAACTTAAGTGCCGTGGTTTGTTATTTTCCGACCGTGTTCCAATTTCCGACACCATTTGCTAATGAAAGCTCAACTTTCACTATCAAGAGACATAGCGCAAGTTTTAAACATTGCTCCGCAAAACGAACCAATTTTTCTATTTGTGCATCTATATCGGCAACTGTACCTCTTCTAGCCCCATCATGGACTGTTAGCGTCATTTTGCGTTTATTCCGCGTCTTTCTCTGCTTGTAAGTGTGTCAGTTCGATCTGTTTTTCCACGAAAGTCTACACTACTTTCCGCCATTTTGTTTTGAAAGAGATGCTGTCCACATGCGCTATAAGGGGAGACAACTGAACGATAGGATCTAGCAGACGACATAATGCATCTCATCGCTTAACGATAGAAGATTATATTTTTGATTTTCGGATTTTTTTAAAGATAAAAATTGGATTTTTATTGATTAAACTGTATTTTCTTATTATACAACTTTTTCCAGAACAAATACGGAAGGTGCACAGGTCTGCACAAGGTTGCACACCACTTTTTGCGAAGCAAAGCGATCACATTTCCAAGGGAGGCAATTACTATTACCTCCCTTTACGAAATAGGTGGCCCGACGCGAGTAGCAGACGACAAGCATTCTATCAGCGATAATACGATCTTCGGACACGCTTCTCGGATTTATTTCTCCAAAGTTTTATTTTGAATATATATTTTTTAATTTTTAAAATAAAATCTCACACACGACTTCCATTTTTAGGGCTTTTTAGGGCCTCCAGGGCAATATGTCTCATTTTTAGGGCTTTTTAGGGGCCCTATTTTGGCTTTCCCAAAATTAGGGCTTTTTAGGGCTTTTTAGGGACTTGTGCGAACCCTGAAATCATCAGCTTGATAATCAAACTGATGACAGCTGACCTTGTCCACTTCATTTTTTTTTTTTTTTTCTTCTTTGTGTGTGTGTGTGCGTGGGTGGGTGCGTGCGTGCGTGTGTGTGCATGCGTGCGTGCGCACATGCATGCATGCATGCGTGCCTGCCTGCGTGCATGCATGCATGCATGTTTCCTCTACTAAAGCTCCGACAAATGTTTTTGCCCACCATGAAGGTAGCCGCATTCCGACTTATGGGAATTTATTAATTTATGCAGAACATCAACAAACCCTCAGAAATGTGTGAAGACACAAGTGCACGTGGGTTTCTCTGTTATGAGATAATACAGTATTTGAATTTGAATTTGTCACCAAGAGCAGTCAGAGTATTCAGAGCACCTCCACAAGGTCAGACATCTGCTTCCCTTCATTCAGGGGGGCCACAACATAAATCTCAGATGACACTTTTCTGCCTTCTGATAATGGTTAACTACACCTGTATTTTGTGACAGAAAGATACACACCTGTCCTTTCTTCTTGGGCTTCCTTGTGTAGCCCGTTTCTCGGGACCTCTTCTTGCAGTGCACATCTAGGAATGGTTAAGGAACATGCGCCATATTGTACGATGACTAACACATACCACACTGTCTACTATGAAAATTTGTACAGCACTGTAGACTGACTGACACTCTATGGCTAGAGAGAGTAGAGAGTGGTGTGTGTTAGTATTGTACAATGAACTAACACACACTGTCTACTATGAAAACTTGTACAGCACTGTAGACTGACTGACACTCTATGGCTAGAGAGAGTAGAGAGTGGTGTGTGTTAGTATTGTACAATGAACTAACGCACACTGTCTACTATGAAAACTTGTACAGCACTGTAGACTGACTGACACTCTATGGCTAGAGAGAGTAGAGAGTGGTGTGTGTTAGTATTGTACAATGAACTAACGCACACTGTCTACTATGAAAACTTGTACAGCACTGTAGACTGACTGACACTCTATGGCTAGAGAGAGTAGAGAGTGGTGTGTGTTAGTATTGTACAATGAACTAACGCACACTGTCTACTATGAAAACTTGTACAGCACTGTAGACTGACTGACAGACACTCTATGGGTACACTGACTTAACACAGCTTAACTATTTTTCCCCTTAAATTGCTGAATTTAGTTTGCTGCATTCCAACATCAGGGGTGGTGTCTAAACATCGACATCAGAGTGCATGCATTTTCAAAAATGTTGTCATCTGTTCCCAATGGCACGATATGGCCTACTGTTCCAAAAGGCGGAACATTTAAACATGTGCACATGATGTTCTGCATGCATTCGCTCAAGGGACATCAGTTTATAGTCTCATCCAAAGGACTAGAACATTCCCTTAAATTTTCTCGCCAAAGTGGGAAGAAAGCGCAAGGCTGTGACTAGAACCCAGAACATCCCAGTTTACTTGTTGGGCAGGTGAAGGAACGTCTTAACCATCCTGCCACCTTCCTACTTCATCCTTCTTTTTTATTTAGACACAGCAAAAAAACAGCTTGCCTTCAGTTTCCATTAGAACCTTCTACACAGGAACAAACACAGCCAGAATGAAATGTGAAGAAAACTAAAGCACTTTTCACAGAATGTTCACTGTGACATACAACCCGAAGTATCCACATTCTATCCCAAAAGTTAGAATGCGGCTACCTTTACAATCATACATAAAATCTCGCCATTGGTGAAGGTCAGAATTCTGGCTGGGAACAACAACAATATTAAATTCAGGTAAAGGTGTCCCATAACCTGTGAGGTCGTAGGGGAGCGAGGGATCAGAGACCTCAGCTTCTCTAGGGGCCAGCATATTGAGGGCAGCACCCATCTCCTCTCCCTCGCTCATTTACCTTCCCTGACCCTACAGAGGGCAGGTACCCATTTACAGCTGGGGGAACTGTACTGTAGCCAAGGCAAGTAAAACGGTCACCCATCCAATTGGCAACTATGCTCAACGCTGCTTAACACTGGCTGGGAGAAAGCGAGCGCTCTGACCACTGAGCTATCCTGTCCCCCCCCAAATTTTTTTTAACAACATTAAATGTATATTCCTTAGGAAAGGATACTGAGGTCGACGTAGGGGGCACAGCAAAGCCAAAGGACTTGGCCACCCCCTTGAGGTCCAGCTTCTCCACGTTGAAGCAGCGTTTCTCCTTGTGGGAGGCGTAGGCTCTGACAAAGCCTTTGTAGGCCTCCTGAGCTCCTTTGTGCAGTGCATAATGCTTGGAGATCAGGAGCTCCAACTGTGCAGACACAGGCACGCAAACCGTTGTGTTATTATACATTCATGTTTACTGTAGCGTTTCACATATTTTATATATATAGGTCAATCTTACCTACATACATCGTTTTACGATCTATATGTGGTAATCAATACTGTATGATTTGGTTACTTAACAGGGGAAAAGCATGCGCATGCGCATGCACACACACACACACCCCAGGATGTATGCATTCACACAGGATGTATGCTGACAAGAATATGCACACACATACTCATGCACACACACACACACAAAAAAACCTCTTTCTCCCCCACATACACAAACTCTCTTATACACATACAATCTCACTCTCACACATACACTCTCTCACATACACACAAACTCTTATACACACACAAACTCACCCTCACACACACACACACACACACACACACACACACACACACACACACACACACACACACACACTCTCTCTCTCTCTCTCTCCCTCTCACCTACACACAAAAGTACAGAACTGACCAAAAAAAATCAACATACACAAACAAACAAAACTGATTAAAAAAAAAAAAAGTGTCAAGGCATGATTTTAAACAGCGCCGATTCACTCACCTGGGACTGGATGTTGCACATTTTGTTCCAGGCAAAGTCCATCTCCTCCACACTGATCCTGGCTTTCCTCAGGTAGTTTAGGAAGCCCACCTCATCTGGTTGCAGGATCAGTAGTGCCTTGCCACTGCTCCCCTCCCCACGTGCTGTTCGGCCCACCCTGTGGATGTATTCCTGCACACACACACACACATACAGAGAAAAATGAGCAAGTATTTTTTATATCAGTCAGAATTCTTTAAAAAAATATATGTGCATTAAAAACTGGCTTTCACTCTTCACTGAAGTCCATTTTTGGTGAAGTGCATTCTAGTGCGAGCCTTATTGTTTTTTTTATAAAAAAAAAAAGCAAAAATTTCTACCTATCAACTTACAATGCTTTTAACTTTTTCATATTTCTTTTAATATCTAGGGGTTTTCCCTGAAACACCTTTTCAATATGACCTTCACTGCCTCCCAAATATGACAGCAAAATGCAAATGGACAACAGGTGCTGATTTTGTCACACAGACATTGGCAATCAGCTGACTAGTCACACAAGAGCCCCAATGGCAGCGTAACGGTTGGAGACCTAGCCAACAACTCACTACCATACCTGGCCTTCTTCTTTTTCTTTAAGTTCTAAGATAGCAACTACTGTTTTCTCTCACAGGAGCAAAACTGTGTTTCATGCACAAATGATTAATTGATAAGAACTGTCGTCTGCTTTCTCTAAAACAAGAAATTGTTCTAACAAGAAATCATTGTAATGATATCCATCAATAAATACTAAAATAACACTAAAATAATTTCCACCCAAAAAAAATTTACACAAAAAAAAACACACACAAAAACACTTTTTGAATTTTAGAAACACCAGATAAGATATTCTCCTACTAAAAATCACATGGCAAACACAATCCCCTACACACTAAGAGTCCCCCCCCCCCCCCCACCCCCAACATCTTTTGTCAGACAATAATCTGCCACTGCTCATGTGGCGATACTCTCTACTGACAGGGTCAGTATTGTAATTGCCCTACAGGGAAGTTGTTGTTGTTGTTGTTGTGTTCCCCAGCTTAACACTACAGGGTCAGTATTGTAATTGCCCTACAGGGATGTTGTTGTTGTTGTTGTTGTTGTTCCCCAGCTTAACACTACAGGGTCAGTATTGTAATTGCCCTACAGGGAAGTTGTTGTTGTTGTTGTTGTTCCCCAGCTTAACACTACAGGGTCAGTATTGTAATGTTGCCCTTTCAGGGAGTTGTTTTGTTTGTTGTTGTTGTTCCCCAGCTTAACACTCTGGGGGTCACCCAGAATGTGCACTCTGACTCACTAATCCCACCTGGGAATCACTGTAAGATTGAAATTGCACACTGAATGAGAAGTTTGCGTGTCAGGGATGATTAAAGTGTTTTTGACTTACTCGACTTTGACTTGTACCTTGGTCTCATCGGGCGGGTCATACTGGACGATCCAGTCGACCTGAGGAATGTCCAGACCTCTGGCCGCCACGTCAGTGCACAGCAGAATACCTGTCTCTGCATTGCAGAACTGGAAGAAGGTTGCAGACCGTTTGGTCTGTTTCTGTTTGCCCTGTGGACAGAAGACAAATATCCTCACTGCTTCTGTAATGCTGGCAATAAATAATCTCTATAATGCTAACGACAGAACGAAAATGTCTTGGTTTACAAAATCTAGGTAAAGACAGTTGAAAACATTGGGTTAAATAAAGTCCAAATAGCTCTTCACACACACACAACACACCACACACACACACACACACACACAAACTCTTCACACATACAAGCACAAGCCCAACCACACAAACATAAATGCACATACACAGTCTTTCTATCTCACACACAAAGGTATACATGCATCAAAACATATGTGTGTGCACACACACACACACACATACACACACACATACACACACACTACACACACTACACACACACACACACACACACACACACACACACACACACACACACACACACACACACACGTATCGGTGGGAATGGATGACAAAATTTAGAAAACAGTTTACACACGTGGACCGCATGGTAAAAAAAAAAAAAAAAATTGGACGAGTGCTTAATCCTCTAACCACAAAATAAAAGAATATAGATTGAAAAAGAATAAACAAGAACAAAAACAAAAAACAAAACTGACCACTAAAACAAAATTGAAAAGAAAAAAAAAAAATCATGAAAAACAAATCAAACATAAAAAATCAAACAAACAAAAACAAGCAAAAACAAATCAAGCATAAAAAATCAAGCAAAAAACAAATCACGCCCCAAAAAATCAAACATAAAAAATCCAGGAAAAAAAAAAAAACACTCCAAAAAAAAATCCAGGAAAAAAAATCAAGCAAAAAAAAAATTCAAGCAAAAAAAAAACCAAGCAAAAAAAAATCAAGCCAAAAAAAAAAAATCAAGACAAAAAAAAAAGGTCATAGTTACTGACATGTATGGACATGACGGGCATGTCAATGTAGTTTAGAAGTTCACTGAAGAACTTGACAGCCATGCAGCTGCTGAAGAAGACCATGATCTTCTTGTTTTTGCGGCACTTCTTTAGGAAGGTGAAGAGCAGCAAAAATCGTTTTTCTGCTGGGCAGATGACAAACCCTGCACATCCCCACAGCACACACTTCACCAACGTATTATAAGTCCACTCAAAAAAAATTTTCAAAAAAGTCCAATCCAATCATGTTGTTTATAGCCCCGCTGACCACACAAGGCCATATTGGGGCTGTCACCTCGTCACATTTTAAAACTCATACCGTATTATAAATAATTATCAATCACCATCAGTATGATTGTTATTATGGCTTAAAGCCCAGCTGTCCACATTGAGCCATAATGACTCGATAGCCTGAAGACCAGATAACTGTTTGGAAAATGTACTCACAAAATAACGAGGTCCTGAGTTCAAATCTCACACAAAGTTTGACTTTTCCCTAAACCGCTAGACTGTAAATGAGGAACTAGGTGCTGACCTTTCAGTTCAAGATGATACACCAAGGTCCTGCGTGCAATATACAGTTAGGGCACGTAGAAAAACCCTCAACTGAAAATACTTTTTTGAAAGAGTTAAGCTAGCGAAAATTAACTTTTTACCTCCCTCCCCTGACTAATTTCACTTTTTAGAGAATAGGCATTAAAACGAAAATACACCAACCCATGTGTCCACAAGCATGCACACACACACACACAAACACACCCCAAACTAACACCACTGACGCACGCACGCACGCACACAGACACACACCACACATACATTCACACACACTCACACACATATACACACACACACACACTCACATACACACACACACACACACACTCACCTCACACACACACACACACACACACACACACACACACACACACACACACACACACACACACACACACACACACACACACACACACACACACACACACACACACACCACTCACTCACTCACTCACTCACTCACACACACACACATCGAGCGCGGGACGGGATAGCCTAATGGTCAGAACATTGCGCTCGCTATTTGACGACCCGGGTTCGATTCCCGGTCGAGGAGATTTTTCTCCTGGAGTTAACATCAGTGCTGACTCCACTCTCCCCCAAAGTCCTTCAGATGAGACTATAAACCCAGGCCCCATGTGTGAATGCACACAGAACATCTTGCGCACACGTTAAATCCTGATCTGCTTTTTGTAAGAGAAGGCCATCGCGTGCCGGTAGGAACAGATGACATTTACAAAACTGCATACACACGGGGACTGGATGTACAAAAGCACAAGAGTGCTTATCGCATTATCCTTGATATAAAAGAATAAAATAAATAAAATAAATAAATAAAAATAAAACTCACATCACACACACACACACACACACACACACACAACACACACACACACACACACACACACATACTCACCTGCTGCAACCCTTCAACGGTGGCATGATCTTTGTGATCGTCCACCCCGACATACATGGGATGTTTTTTCAAAGACACGCGCGCCAAGGCGTCTGTCTTCTGCGTGGGTGTGGCAGAAAACAGCATCGTCTGACGCTTCTCTGCAAGAGCCAGGTGAAAAAAATAGCAAGGGTTAAATGGTAAAAAAAACATTATTAAAAATTAGCAAGGGTTAAATGTTTAAAAAATGTTTTCAAAAAGCAAGAGTTAAGGGTTGATTGCAAATCCCAAGACAAAATGACTAATACAAAAAGAACCGTTAAAAAGAAGTTGAAGACGAACAGAAAAAGAAGCAGGCTGCATGTTCTGGACACTCTTCTACACAGAAGAGTAGACCATTGTGTGCCAGTGGGAACGGATGAAAAAACTGACAAAACTGGATACACACCGGAGACTGGATGTAAAAAAGCACACGAGTGCTCATTCCATTACCCTCAAAATAAAAGAACAAATACAAAATAAACGAATACATAAAACAAAAAAGCCAATCCTGCTGCACTCACTGGGCAGGAGGCGAATGATCTGCTGCATCTCCTCCTCAAAGAACAAGACACAAAAAATGACTAATACAAAAGAACTGTTAAAAAGAAGGTGAAGAAGAAGAGAAAAAGAAGCAGCAGGCTGCATGCTGCACAGGACTCACTGGGCAGGAGGCGAATGATCTGCTGCATCTCCTCCTCAAAGCCCAGGTCCAGGATACGATCCGCTTCGTCAATCACCAGACAGGACAGGTTCTTGAACATGAAGCCCTCCGTGTTCTGCCACACCAATCAGCATAACAACAAGCATAACATTAAGGACGACATTAAGGATAACATTAAGGATGACATTAAGGACAACATTAAGGACGACATTAAGGACAACATTAAGGTTAACATTAAGGACAACGACAACAACAAAAACACCATTAAGGACAACATTACAGATAACATTAAGGATAACATTAAGGACGACACTGAGGATAACATTAAGGATAATATTCAGGACAACTTTAAGGACAACATTAAGGATAACATTAAGGACAACATTACGAACGACATTAATGATAACTTTATGGATAACATTAAAGACAACATTAAGGATAACATTAAGGATAATAATGATGATGATGATGATGATGATGATGGTGGTGGTGGTGGCAGGGGAAGTAGAGGTGATGATGACAGAAAGAGAGGTTGCAGTGGTGGTGGTGGTGGTTATAATGAGAATGAAAGGTGGTGGTCATTATTGTAACATTATAAACAAAAAGCTTCTAATAATGACAATGATGACAAAAACCAGAACTAATGATGATGATGATGATGACTGCTGCTGTTACTATTATCCTCATTAATATCACAATTTCTAAATCTGTGGTAAACAACTAAGTCTTGGTCTCAAAAGCGAGTGTTCTTCATTTTAAAAAAAACCCACTGACCTATCCCCCACCGGTCACTCACCTGAATATGATCCAGAAGACGGCCGGGAGTGGCCACCAGAATGTTGACGCCTTTTTTCAACTTTCTGACCTCGTCCTGCCTCTTGACCCCGCCCATCACCAGCCCGAAGGTGTGGTGGTGATGCTTCAGCAGTTCTCGCAGCACGCCAAACGTCTGCATGGACAGTTCCCGCGTGGGCGAGATGATGATGCACCCCGTGCCGTTGCGGGGCTGAAATTTCATTTTGAACATCAGCTCCACCGCTGGGATGAGGAAAGCCAGCGTTTTGCCGCTGCCGGTCTTGGCAGCACCCATCAGGTCTCTGGGGGGAAAAAACAGTAGTCTCACTTGTCTTTGATGATTTCGACTCATAGTTAAGTGTTTCCGGACAATTTGTCAAGTACTTCTGTGATTTTGGACACTTGTCAATGGTTGGTTATGCTACTGATATAAAAAAACAAAGAACAAGGATAAGCTAGCTGCAATGCAGAAAAATCATACATTTCTAAAATCTATTCATTTCACTAAGAACTCCACCTTTCAACCATTCTGTTTTCTAAAAGCTGAAATTTGCAATGTTCAAAACACTAATACTAATATCACTAAATTCACTGTAATAATATTACAACTGAAAGATTTAGAGTTATGAAACAAAAATGTTTTTATTCATGTGAATGTAGAAACATGTAAATAAATTACTGATTGTAAGTACTTGAAAATATGCCCTTACCATTCCATAACTATACAGTTTCAAATCAAATACAAATGGAACGAATCAACTCAAACACACACACACACACACACACACACACACAACTACAAACACACACACACACACACACCACACAACACACACACACACACACACACACACACACACACACACACACACACACACACACACACACACACACACACACACACACAACACACAAACACACAACACACACACACACACACACAACACACAACACACACACACACACACACACACACACACACAACACACACACACACACACACACACACACACACAACACACACACACACACACACCACACAACACACACAAAACACACACACAACACACACACACACAACACACACACACACACACCACACACACACACACACACACACACACACACACACACACACACACACACACACTACACACATACACACAACACACACACAATACACACACAACACACACACAAACACAACACACTACACACACAAAACACACACACACACACACACACACACACACACACACACACACACACACACACACACACACACACACCACACAACACACACAACACCCACACACACACACAACACCACACAACACAACACACAAACAACACACACACACACAACAACACACCACACAACACACACACACTACACACACACACACACACACACAACACACACTCACACACACACACACACACCACACCACACACACACACTACATACACACCACACACACACAACAACACACCACCCACCCCCACACACTACACACACAACACACACAACACACCCACCCACCCCCACCCCCACACACAACACCCCCCCCACACACACACAACACACACCCCCCCACACACACACACAACACCCCCCACACACACACACAACATCACCACAATGTCCCACCTCCCTTCCAGCAGAGGCCTGATGGCCCGTGCCTGTATCTCCGTCATGTGAGTGAAGCCCATGTCCTCCACGGCCTTCAGGGTCTGTTCACTGACCTCCTCTGCCAGGGAACTGAACGCTGTGTCCACCTGGGCTATCTGTGCTGCTGCTGCTGCTGCTGCACCTAACCAAAAGTGAGGAGGAGGATTATGTCACAGCCCTCATCGGCTGACTCTCTTCTCTCATCCCTTAATTAACTCCTTGGGCACCGCCCGCACTCAAACTTTTCCTTAAGGAGACCAGCGCTAATGTACCCCTTCAGCCATAGTGACTGAAACCTGTCCAGCAGAACCACAGCTGAGCTGTACACAGGGGACGAGTATTTATTTATTTTGTATTTATTTTATTCTTTTATATCGAGGATAATGGTATAAACATTTATGTGCTTTTTTTTACATCCAGTCCCTGTGTGTATGCAGTTTTGTAAATTTTGTCATCTGCTCCCACCGGCACACAATGGCCTACTCTTACGAAAAGCAGAACAGGATTTAACGTGTGCGCAAGATGTTTTGCATGCGTTCGCACACACGGTCTCGGTTTATAGTCTCAGCCGAGTATGGAATCGACAGAACCACAGCCGAGTTGATTACGCCTGACTCGCATTGTCATGCCGGGTGTGAGCCTTGTTCCATTGAAGCGCTTGCCTTCCCGTCTCCTGAAAGAGACCCATGCCCATGACATCCTTCAGCCATAGCGACTGAAATATGTGCAGCAGAACTGCAACTGAGTTGAACACAGGGGGCAAGCACAGAATTGACAGAACCGCATCTCTAACTTCTAAGTCATTTGCCATGAGAGGATAGAGGAAGACAGCAAGACATCAAAACCTTAACAGAACCCCAGCTGAGTTAAAGGCCTGTGGGTCACTGCCAAAGAACTGCATCTGAGTGGTGATGACACTTCAGGAGAGTAGGGGGAATCAAAGAAAGAAAGAAGATGAATGAGGGAGAGACATAGATGAAGGAAGACGGGGGGGGGGGGTTGGCATGTCAAGCAAAATGACAGTCCACAGGTTGGGGAATTTGGCGGACAAAATCTTCTCAACCCTCACTTTGCAGCCAAAACGCTTCACATAAATTTTTCCTTTAACTCTCAGAGGATGGCTGTCCACTACAGTGGATCGGTGTAAAGCAACGGTTTGGACGGCTGTCCGCTATTGCGGATTTGCTGTTTGCAGATTTTTCACATGGCCGCTGCATTGATACTATGACTAGTGCAGCTTAACATAGCTTCGTGAGCCTATCCAAGGTCAAATGCAGAGCATTGTCAGGTGATTCCGTGTGTTCCAAACTCTTTGTTTGCGGTTGCAGAGAGTAAGGGACATGAAGTAGTGACAGGGAGAACAAAATTTGGAGTATTTTCTTCATGCTTGTCAAAGCTTAAATGTGGCGCTCCACCACGAAATGAGTCGCTTAGCACATAACCCACTTTTCCGCTAGGAGCCATTAAAGGCAGGTAGGGTCAAGTTGGCAATTTTAAGATTTTGAGTGATTATTAAAGTATAGCCATTATTGTACCTTATAGTGAAATATCAAATCATAATTTTGTTTCTTTTTGCCTTTAAACGTGTTTTAAAAATACCCAAGCCCTCATTCTGACCACCTATTAGGATGCTAAACTTGTCATTTTCTCATTTTGTCATTTCCTGCAGTCTAGTATTTTAACTTGCAATAACTTTTCCTAGAATTGTCCGATTTTCAATCTTTTTTTGTGTATTGTATAGCCATCTTTTTGCAGTTTGATAACATGTCAATAACTCAAAATTGACCTCTGGTGCAATGCGTCTCATTATGTGGTGGAGCGTCACAAGTATTAAAGTGAGAGCTTAAATCTTTTGATATGTACTAGCCCAGCATGTTGTTCATATATTCAAAAACAATTATTTTCTTTCTATGTGTTTTGTATTTTTTATTATTTTTTTTACAAACCATTACAAATGGGCTGTCCATGGGGAAAAGCAAGGGAGAGAACTGGCCATCCCGAGTGAGTTAAACGAAAACATAAGCAAGACATCAAACAATAACAACAACAATCAGCCAACAGCAAGAAAAGTAAAAAATATTCTTATCTGCTTAGAGCACACGAGGCAAGCGGGAAAATGACTTTCTAGAAAAGTGAACTGGTCTAGGCATGCGCCAGTAATCTTAGAACTATGGTCCTTTTGGACTTTAGTATTTTTACATGGCAGGAAAGGCCAACCACTGTCGCTTATTGCATTAGTGAGCCACGGTACAGTATGTGCAATTACAATGTTGATTTAGTCCATGACAAAGTATACACTTAGACACGGATTTAGCTGTATACACTATACAGTTCCACACACACACAAAATTATTTGCTCAGTTTGGTTTTGCTCTAGGGTTTGTTGGGGTTTCTTTTGGGGGGGGGGGGGGGGGCTTGTTCTTCTTATTTTGCTCTGTCTGTTAACTTGTGAACCGTAACCTGCCTTTTTCAAGCCACTGTTATCACTTTTTTTTTTCAATTTACAGAACCACAAAGACTGTACCACTGTATGTATACACAAAAGCTGAATAGAATGGGAGGAAAAAACTAACAAGTATTGCTTTGTTTTTACCCCATTACTAAAATCCTTACAAGAAAAGGAAAATCAAAATAAAAAGACAAAAAAGTCACAGTACATGGATATGCAATGGAGTTTTAAGGGTCATCAGAACTAAAGAAAACAATGTCAAAGTAGGGCAAATTAATAAAATGCATTACCCAGCAGGAAACAAACACACATACACTCCACTCCACTGATTCCACTACCCCAAAAGTCCTTTGAACGAGACTGTAAACCAAAAACAAGTGCCCCATGTGCTAATACATGCAGAACATCTTGTGCTCTCGTTAAAACCTGTTCCGTGTTTCAGAAGAGTAGGCTTTTGTGTGTCAGTGGGAACGGATGACAATATTTACAAAACTCCATATGCACGGGGACTGAATGTAAAAAAATCACATGAGTGCTTTTTCCATTATCCTCGACATAAAAAATGAAAATAAATAAAATAAAATAAAACAAAATACACACACACATGCCCGCCTACATACCAGTAACACTCTGTGAGGCCTCACTCTCTTCCTCCATGCCATTCTGCTCTGGTTCTGCTGCTGCATCATCATCATCATCAGCCATCTCCATCTGGGAGGAGTCCTGCTGCTCACTTTCTCCTCTGACTCCATTCTGTTCAGCCTCTGGAGCAGCATCGCTCAGCCCTGCACAGCCACCAATTCCACTCTGAGCATTCTTCACCATACTACTTTTCACCTATTCTACTTCTACTAGCTATCATGAACAAACTGGAGAACTTGACAATAGCAAAAATCTTTTTCTTTTTTTTAAATGTCAGATTAAAATTTCAAGAGAACCACATTTGTTTGTTTGTTTCGGGTTTTTTGAGCAGATAGTCTGCCAACAGGACTTTTCCACAAATAAGTAAATTTTGCTTATGAATGATGACATATATTATGATCTTGAAATCATTGTTGTAAAGCAAATAGAATATGAATTCTAATTTTAAAATATCTTTTTTAAGAATGCTTATGAATGACAGCATATAATGATCTTGAAATCACTGTTGTAAAGCACATACATATCATAATGTTGTTGTTTTGTTGTTCCCCAGCTTAGCACTCTGGGGGTCACCCAAAATGTGCACTCTGTCTCACTAATCCCACCTGGAATCACTGTGAGATTGAAATTGCACACTGAATGAAAGTTTGCGTGTATTACTATTTTCAAGTACCTCGCCATATAGGCAGCCATACTCTGACTTCAGAGGATTTATTCTCCTTTGAAGGGGGTGCAGATTGTTCTGTTAAGAGCTTGTCATGGCTGAAGGCAATCTCAACACAACATTTTACAACATCACAACATTTTAGAGTAGGCCTTGGCAATGAGCTGACATCAATAACTGACACAACTTTTGGCCTAGGCCAATATCATAATTAATGTAAAATATCTTTTAAGATTTTTTAAGAACATGGAGTGAAGATTGAATCTACTTACAGCCACAAGTCAAACTGTTAAATCAAGTTGTAACACATTGTTTTTGTGTGTTGTTTTTTTACTTCACTTACTTTGTTTGCCCATTCTTTGAAGAATCAAAAAAGTATTCATATGTAACAGAATTCACAAACTTTCCTCTTGTTCTGTTGATACCGATAAAGCATAGATACTCATAACAAAAAATATGTTAAACATTAAGAAAGACAATTCCTCAATCTAATGGCAACAATACTTTAAGACAGAAAATCAAAACTTTTTTGCTTTCAATACTCACCCTCTTTTGCAAGTTTTATTCTCAGCTTTATTTTCTTTAGCACTTTCTTCACTTTTCTTTTATCTGCAACAGACGAAAAATGTGTCCATCATTGCAAAATCATGATTATGATCCATTTTCTCAGACTAACAAATCTACAGTGATAAAAATCTATTATGAATAATTCTATGTACACATTCACATAACATTCATGTAACCTTCTTTCAGTAATATAGAACAATCAAACTCTTGATTCTGAACTGCCTTTCTTTTTTCTAATGGCAACTGTACAACAGAAGAGGAACCAGGAAGCAAAATTCATTTTTTTTTTATCTTTTTTTTTTTAAAACAGAATCTAAGAAGAGAGAAAAAAAAAAGACAAGATAAAAGAAAAAATAAGAGGATAAAATTAGGAAAAAGGACACAATAGTAAAAAATCAAAAAATGTTAAAAAAAAAAAAAAATTAAAGGACACAATATTAGTAAGACAAAAGAATGAATCAGCTGCAACAATTCAGCATTTCTTTCATCTTCATCTAACCTCAGACACTCAGACAGCAACCAACTTCGGCGTGGGAGAGAATTCATATCTTTTAAGGTTTTTCTGGGGGAAAAAAAGCAGAAGAACAGACCAAGAAGACAGAAAACAGACAAGAAGAAGGTGACAGGAAGAAAAGAAACAAAGCAGAAACAAAGACAATGACAAAGATTTATTGCGTTAGGTTTTTCAACCCATTCACAGCAGAAACAAAGAGAGGGATAGAAAAGAGGAATTCCTAGTCCAGAATTTCCAGACGATGGGGAAGCTATTCTACTGACAGGCCCCCAGCGTCCAACAAGGGAATTCAGCATATATAATATTTCAAATCTCCTGCGACGCCAAACCAAACACTTAGATAAACTGTCTTCAAAACGGCACATAACCTACCCGCTTCTACCTGTCTCACAACTCTCCCATCAAAAACGAAAAAGGGAGGGTGGTGAAAGGAAGGTTCTGGATGGGTAAGGCTATCAGCTATGACAGTTGGTGATATGGATAATATAGGCCTACAAGATACTTAGATAGGTCTAATAATTACTAAGTATAGAAAAAATGGGAGCCGCCGTGGTAGTCATGGTTAGGGCATATGAGCTCGTAATCAAAGGTTGCGGGTTTCGATCCCAGCTGTCTTTTGACTTAATGGCGTTGTGCCTTGGAAAGGCACTTTACGGCTATTTTCACCTCACCCAGGATGTAAAAGTGGGTACCATACCTTAGTTTGGGGGGTAACCTGCGATAGACTGGCGTATCCTATCCAGGGGGGGAGTCTTGACTCCAGTTCGCTTAGCGCCACAGAAACCGGGATAAGCACCGGCCTGATGAGCCTTAGGCTCGGGACAGACTTTAACTAACTTAACTAATAGAACTGGGAAACAACAAGGAAGAAAAAAGAAGAGATGGTGATAGCAATGACTTGGGGGATGGAGGAGAGGGGAGATCCAGAAGAGTGAGGACAGAGGTATTTCCATCATCTAGAGCAAGTAAGATATAACTTGCAACTTTCAGAAGTGCTGTTTCAGTGCCGTGCGAGGGCCTGTATGCTGACTGGTTTGGAGGTAGAGGAGAATGTGAGACAAGATGTTCAAAGAGCTGGTTCAGTACAAGTTTTTCAAGGATTTTTGACAGGAAGGGCAAGTTGGAAACAGGTCTGTAAAAGTGTAATTCTTGAGGATGTTTGGGTTCAGAGATGACTTTTTGAGCAGAGGTTTTACAACTGCATATTTGAAACTAGAAGGGACAACACCTGTGGATACACTCTGATTCATTATCTGTGTAATAACAGGTAAAGTATTTAAGCATTCAGCCAGAAGGGGTGTTGGAATGAGGTCAAGTGCGCAGATGGTGGGTTTGGATTTAAGAATAACCTTACGGACTTCATCTGCGGTAACTAAGCGAAAGGAAGACAATGGAGTAGTATCTGATACTGGAGAGGGCTGAGGGTCTTGAACTGAGAGGGTTGTAGAGAGATGGTCAAGCTCATGTTTAATGTCAGCAACTTTCACCAGAAAAAAGTCGGAGAAAATCTGTGGTAGCATACTGACTGGGTGGGTGGTGGGGAGGGGAGTGCTTTTCGTTTTTCAACACAACTGGCCACAAATATCAAACAGTTGTCTTCTGGAATCACAAGCAGAGATCTTTGAGCTGAAATACAAAGACTTGGCTTGGTGGACAATAGAAGTGACTCTACGACTACGCTTTGTGGAATTGTAGGTCTGTTTAAAGATTTCTATTTTTGTCTGCAACCACTTTTTCTGGGCGAGACGTCTAGCTTTCTTTGCTTTACGCAACTCCTCTCTCTCCTGCATACCATGGTTCTAACCGACCAGCACAGATCTTTCGGTAGGCGACTGGAGCATGCTTATTAAGGAGATTACGCAGTGTGTCATCCAGCTCTTTTACCAAAGTGAGGGGAGAGTAAGAGACGGCAGAGCAAATGTCAGCCTTAAAAGCCTCTCTATCCATTGAACGCAGGTTGCAAACGTTTTTGAAGGCGGGTGGTGATGGGGGCGGAGAAGCATTTAAATCAAACACAACACAAAAATGATCAGATGTGAGATCACGAGAAATGAACAAGGAAGAAACTTTATTATCGTGAGGGCGGTGTAACACCCAGTCAATACAGTGACCTTTACGATGAGTTGGTTCATTTACTCCTTGACAAAGACTTAACATGTATATCCATCAAATCCAACATCTTTCTTACACTAGATTGTTGCGGAGTATCAAAGTGAAAGTTAAAATCACCTGCCATCACATAGTCCTGAGCCAGGCAAGTTGTTGCAATAGTCTAGAAAATCTGGACACTCACTAAAGAAGACACTGTCAGTCAACTTGTTCCTTGACCTTGTGCTAGGATAGGTACAGTAGACACAGAAAAGGTGAATGGTTTGTTGTGAGAGTGCAAGAGAGAGTTGGACAGCTTCAAAAGAAGAGTGCTGAAAACAAAACTTATCATTGAGAGCAACCTGATTAACTAAAGAATGTCTAATCGCAACAGCCAGTCCACCACCGAGGTGAGATCCGGGGAAAGATCGGGACTTGTAGCCAGACGGTGCTAGTTCTTTGCACTTCCCTTTGTCACTTTCCTTTAACAGGACGGATAGCCTAGTGGCCAGAACATTGCACTGGCAATTTGACGACCCAGGTTCGAGTCCCGTCAAGGAGACTTTTTCTCCTGGAGTTAACATCAGTGCTGACTCCACTCTCCCCAAAAGTCCTTCGGATGTGACTTTAAACCGAGGCCCCGTGTGCGAACGCACGCAGAACATCTTACGCACACGTTAAATCCTGTTCCGCTTTTCGTGAGTTGGCCATCGTGTACCGGTGGGTACAGATGACATTTACAAAAATGCAAACACACGGGGACAGGATGTAAAAAAGCACAAGAGTGCTTAATCCATTATCCTCGATATAAAAGAATAAATCAAATCGTGTGGATCGGTGGTCTAGGTGGTCACGCGCCTTGCCTAGAAAGCAAAAAGTCCAGGTCGGAGTGTGCGGGGTTCGTACCCCGTTTGGACCCAAAACTTTTTCCCCATCCATTAGACCCTGAGTGGTGGTCTGGGCGCTAGTCTTTCAGATGAGACGATAAACCGAGGTCCTGTGTGTTACACATCACTATTTAGCGCACGTAAAAGAACCCACGGCAACAAGGGGGTTGTCCCTGGCAAAATTCTGTAGAAAGAAGCTACTCTGATAGGGAAACAAATACACTTGCATGCAGGAAAAAGAAAAAAAAATGGGTAGGCGCTGCACATGTGGTGACGCGCTCTCCCCGGGGAGAGCAGCCAGAATTTCACGCAGAGAAATCTGCGTGACATAAAGTGGTACAAAATACAAAAAACAAAATACAAAAATCAAATCAAATTAACGACGTTTCCTGCAAGAGCATGATGTCTACATTGTTATCACGAATAAATTCATTTTGATTTACAGCATCCCTATCCCGCTGATACTACTCCACAAATATGACCCTTACAAACGTCACAATCAAGATGAAGATCAATCATATGATATACAGATAATGAAAGGAAAACGGACATAGGCCCTATCATTCTCAAAGCACAGGTGTTAAGTATGCGAAAAATAAAAAGTTCTATCAACAGTTGTACCTCTGGCGTCAATCATAAATTTATAACCATCATCAAAACAATAATAAAAGGTACAAAATGTTTCCGTTACCTTCATCTGGAAGATCTGTTTTTAACAACGATTTTATTTCTTTCAATTTCTCTTGATCAGCTGCGAGCGTGTCCATCGTGTCCATGTGTCTCTTTTCACTCTGTAGTTCTGACTGTCCCGGAAGTATTAAAATAACTACAGGCCACATGCTTCCGGGTTAGCTCCCTTCAAGGCCGCACTCCAGCGTTAACCTTTTGTCTTTCTTTATCTGTCCTCAAATGAAAGTGTGATCCTTTCCAGCTTTTCCATGACTACATGGCGTCAGTCTATTTTCTCTGTCCCCCAAAACAAACACAAAGGACATTTTTAACACCTTAAAAATGTTTTAATACGACGGGATTTTCTGAGCACAACTTTGTTTCTTTTCTTCTCCCTTAACTCCCTTAAGAATCATTATGGCACTGCATGGATTTTTTTTTTTTTTTTAGGAGTGTCTCTCGGGCAAATTGAACCCATCAAAGAGGGAAGGTGGCAGGATAGTTAAGACATTTACCTGCCAACAAGTAAACAGTGAGGTTCTGGGTTCGATAACCAGCCTCGTCCTTTCTTCCCAGTTTGAGGGGGAAAAAATCAAACTGAATGTCAAAGTCCCTCAGGTGATGCTATAAACTGGGGTAGCCCCGTGTGCCAATGCACGATAATCTTGTGCTTTAAAAAAAAAAGCCATTCTATGCTGGTAGGAACGACGACAAACTATATTAAACACGCGCCCGCGCGCGTGCGCACGCACACACGAGCGCGCGCACACACACACACACACCACACCACACCACACCAGCACACACACACACCGCGCGCGGCGCGCGCGCGCGCATGCACACACACACACATATGCACACAAGTGTCGTGTTTAGACAACATATCCAAAGTCAGAATACAGCTACCTAAAAGGTGGTGGTTGGGGGTCCCCTAGCAAAAATCTCACTATTGGTGAACCTCGGAGATATAGCTGAGGAACAGAAAAAAAAAAAGAAAAAAAAAAAAGAACCGGTCTAAGCCAATCCCTCTCTGGGTACATGGGGCACACTGTAGGCCTGTGTGTTGTTTTCTGTAACTCATCAAATGTGACAGGAATTACCAGATCCTTAACATGCATATTTGATCCTCTGTATGCGTATTTAGACCACGTGAATGAAGGCATTGGCAGTTCTGCACTACACGTTAATCCCAGAAATTGTAAAAATCCCCATTTCGAGACACTGCTTCCAATGTTTAACCCCTTGACCTCATGGATCCACAGGATATGAAGTCAAGCACTCTAATCCACTCAGCCCACAACGTCCATCATTAATTTAGCACTTCCCAGATGGTAAACACTGTCACAAGTTTCCAGGCAATCTTCAGCTTATCATCATCTGACTGGGACAACCCCATTCAACATTACCATTGTAGGCCTTCACCCTGATATCAAACTAGTAGGCCTATAACAAGGACATTGATGACTTTCATCACCTACTACAAAAGGTCTTAAATCAGAAAGAGTGGGGGGGTGGGGGTGGGGGGGGGGGTTACAGACATACAAAATAGACACACTGACAAGAAGAGACAAAAACAGAGTCAGAGACAGACAGATAGATAGACAGGCAGACAAAACACAAAAACGCAGAGAGAGATACTTGTTGGGGGGGTTACAGACAGACAAATATACACACTGAGAGACAGACAGAGGCAGGAACACAGTCAGAGACAGACAGACAGATAGACAGGCATACAGACAGACAGAGACACATAAAAACGCCGAGAAAGATTCTTGTTGTATGCAAGGCAACTGGAATGCCAAGATAGGAGAGAACACGACTGGAATTGCACATGAGAACGCTACTGCAATAAAAGGACAAAACGAAAGAGACTGAAGGCTCCAGGAATTCACCAGCAACAGGGACCTTAAACTGATGAACACTTTTGGCCCACTCAAAGCAACCAGAAAAAGGACAAGGCACAGCCAAATGGACATGCAGTGCTCTCTCATAGTCTTTGTTGGTGGCAGTCTCTTGATACACTCCGTGTTGATGTAATCTCTAGATCCTTGCTGAGTCTGTTAATTTTCGTGTTTTTTTTTTTT
The DNA here is from genome assembly GCA_030674155.1 of Stramonita haemastoma. NCBI lineage: Eukaryota > Metazoa > Mollusca > Gastropoda > Neogastropoda > Muricidae > Stramonita > Stramonita haemastoma. The sequence continues at coordinate 12,597,642 of CM060327.1, read as the reverse complement.
TTTTTCGGAGGGGTGGGGGGTCCCCTTAGCTGGAGCTCTGAGGCTCACTGATGGTGATATATTTTGCATGCGACTGTTTTTTGTCCACTATCAAGGCAGCTGTATAATAACTATGGGGATGTATGCTGGTTTCGTCACCCATCAAATGTTGATGAATTTCGGAATCTTTAATTCACATATTATTTGATCTTCTGCATGGGTATATATAGGCCTACATGAAGGGACTTAAGACACTGCTGACAGGTCAACAGTTGACTGGGTATATTGTAAAAATCTCAACCATTGATTTACCAGATGCTACCCAGATTCGAATCCACGACTTCATGAACCCATGGAGTTTGAAGTAAATGGTCTTAACCAGGCCTACTTGGTCTTAAACGCCCCTCCTGTCGTAGATTCAATAATGTCTTAAAAGAAAATGTGTGTAAGATGTGCTTGAAGATAAGGCAGAGAAATGGACTGGGGTGGCAGGAAATAAGCAAGAGAGCGGATAGAGAGGTCAAGGAAATGAAAAAAAAAAGGGGGGGGGGGGGGTCATGGAAATGACAACAACAAGGAAAGTGATAGAAAAGGGGTAATTTTTAGCACAGAGTTTTCAAAAGGTGTGGTCCTATATCTACAGGCCCCTATTGAAAAAGGTCCACAGCATGCCCCATGAGGGAATGTGGTGTAGGCTACTGTGTCTGTGTGTGGGGGGGGGGGGGGGGGGGGGGGGGGTCAGTAGCCACAGACCAATCAACCAGCAATGACTGAACCAGCTGCATCTGTCTGGTTTGTGGCTGAGGGCAGCTGGGTAAATATGATGGCTCCCAAGAAAGACTCAGTCAGAACGACAAGAGCGGAGTAAACATCAAGTGAGGCCTATTTAAATTCAAGCTGTAGGCCTAATTATGTTTCAAATTGCAGCAGCAGTGATGACTGTCAGTTTATAGGCCTGCATCTGGGCTGTCACACTTGATTTCAGCCCCATTGTCCCTGAAAGCAGTGAGTTTTTTGTTTGCTTTGTTTTGTTGTTGTTATTGTTGTTTTATTCTTTTTTGTTTTGCCTCATCCTCTGTGATGTTCCTGTTCAGCCGTTCCCATTGTCCCTGAGAGCAGTGAGTTTTTTTGTTTACTTTATATATATATATTTTTTATAAATTCTTTTTGTTTTGCCTCATCCTCTGTGATGCTCCTGTTCTGCCGTTCCCAGCCACTCATTTCAGACTCTGGGCTCCAGCCTTGCCCAGATTCGTCATGCCACGTCCTCGGGGTCTAAAGTTCACAGGGATGATAATGCCAGGCCACTGAGAGGGCGTCAGCCAGAGGGTTCCTGTACTGCTAGCTGCTGGGTCACCTTGGTGGTGTTGAGTGGTGCCAGCTCTGAGCGAACATAACGCAAGACACCACTTACTCATCCCTCTAATGATTACAGTAACAGCTCAGTCGCGGCCCGGCTGATGACCATCACAACGTACCCCCAACAACCTACTCCCGTGAACATCCAACCCCGAAAGCTCTGACACAAACTCACAACAGGCACAGAAATGTAGGCCTATGGAGAAACCGAAACTGAGGGCACCATGGGACCAGAGCAACTCGTGCCACCGAATCAGAGGCCATTTTCTGTTATTGCGTGATGATCAGTGACGATATCATGCTGCTGCTATGGAAATGATTAAAAAAAAATTCATAAGCACTTTCAGCTTTGTTGATATGCAGTTGTCTAAATAAAATTACATGTGCAGGGTTCATTTGTTTGTTTCTGTTTGACCGCATTTAATTTTATCTTCGTGGAAACAGGCAGGTGATCCGAGCCACTCTCTGCCCCTGGTCTTGTTCTGCATTAATGACCGATGTTTACCTTATTGTGTCAATCAGTACTATGATCAATTTGATGGTGGCTTTCATCTGTTGGTGAGATCCATGTGTATTTCCTTCTGTTGGGGTGCTTAAACAATTGTAAAGATTGAAGTGTTTGGTCGGGGGATGATTGCAAGCCTAGGCTATAATTATGTGATTTTTTGAGCCGTGGCAGAGGCCAATGCCACACTCTAGGTCCTTTACGTCATCTACTGCAGCCTTGAAGTCTCCCATGATTATGCAGATTTCCCTGTCAGGTATTTTGTCTTTGAATGTTTGTAGTTCGTTATGAAATAATCTTGCCTTCCTGTAAGCTGTACTGTTCGATGTTGGAGCATATACCTGAATAATGGGGACTGGCTTTGCATCAAGTTTGATTACAAGAATTCTGTGGTTGAAGCTTATCGGTTAAGCAAGCTGATTTGTGCCAGTCTAATAGCGTAATAAGATATCCTGAGTTTCCACCGGAAATGACGGTTTTGGTGAAAAGAAACTAAAATGAACAACAACACACACTGATTATCTATCTAGAAAACAAGCAATCAAACAAGACCCTAAAAATGTGCTCGTGTGTGCGCGTGTGCATACGCAATTTTTGAGTTGTCCCATTGCTTGTTTTCTTGGTTGGTGTATGTGAATTTTTTCTTTTTTCTCTCTCTCTCAACAACTCTCCTTTATTTCGAGGATAATGGAAAAAAGCACTCATGTGCTTTATTATTTATTACGTCCAGTCCCCATGTGTTTGCCATTTTGTAAATTTTGTCATCCGTTCCAGCGGGCACACAATGACCTAGGCTATGCCTTCTTCCGAAAGGTTTTTAACGTGTGCTCAAGATGTACTGCGTGCTTTTGCACATTGGACCTCAGTTTATAGTCTCATTCGAAGGGCTTTTTTGGGGGAGTGGAGTCGGCACTGATGTTAACCCTTTAGGGAAAAATCCCCTTGAATGCGATTCCAACTCGGGTCAGCAGATCATGAGCGCAATACGCAACACTCTAACCACCACGTGTGCGCGCACACAGTTTCCAGATCTTTAGTTTGGATTTGTAACTGTGTCTGCCTTTAAAAAGACAGGACAGAATTTTGTTCCCATGATAAGCAGGTAGTTTTGTAAATTGATATTGCTGAGATCTGTTTGTAGGAAATGAAAGCTGAACAAAATGTGAAAAAGATTTAAAGTTGTTGCAAAGTTTTGCCAATGCCATTGTAACATGCCTGCAGAACAAAGCCTCTATTCAGAGCCACTACTATACTACATCTCCAGAACAGCCATTTTGAGAAATACCCATTTGAAACTTTCAAAAACCATTGTAAAAATAAGTTTTGCTCAGAAACTTGCAGCTGTGACAGAAAACAGAGGCCACTTGTGAGGGTTTTTTTTTTTTTGCCACTTGTGAGTTAAATCATGGATAAAAAGGGTTTTATAACAAAACCTCCCCCTAAAAAAAGTCAAAATAATTAAAATTTGTTTTGTTTTTCCTGGAACTCCCAGCCTTCTCTCTCCCTTTTTCAACTTTCCAGTCACAACCAAACATGCCTAGTTATTCCTTGTGGCAAGAACTGTTTAAGGTTATATCAAGCCTTCAAGCCATATCCCACATGGACAGAATGTTTGTGGCATATTGTAAAAGGTTCTTGCAGTCCCTGACACTACCTAGGTCTGGCGTTCCCCTCCAGGCACAACAGCCGCAAGGAGGTAATGGGGACACCAGTGTTTGTTGCTGATTGGTCAGATTGGGGGGATAAGTGTGTAGGGCTGAGGTATAACCTCTTAAAGTAAAACCTCCTTTCTTTTTCACCAGAAAACAGTCTTGCCTGAAAGGGGAATTGCCTGTTGTATAACTGTGGTATATTAAAGAGAGAACTCGTTCTCAGAGCTACCACCATATATAGGTCATATCATTATCTCATTACACATTAACTATAAGTATAGCTGATAGTGCATATCAAACAAAATGAAATACACCCCCCCTCCCCCCCAACAGAAAGTTTAGATATTTGATGCGGTTGTGGCTCTGAATTGATGGTTTTCTGCCTCCTCTCTGTGCACAAACACGTGTGTGCACACATACATATGCTTTTGCTTAGTATACTGCAAACACATTTGCTATACCATACGTAACTGTATGGTCAAACTGCCTTTTGGTTTTGTTACGGACTACAAATTTGCAATAAAGTACTCTTCTTGAAAATAATAATTATGTCCCGGAATGCACAAATGCCAATGAAAGACTTGCTTAAGTCATGTCTGCACAAATGTTTTGCGTCAGTTTATCCAATGGTTTGGATACGTCTGCAAGAATTCATTTTGATTATCGATTCACCAGAACACAGTAGACCACAGCGGGTCCAGAACCAATGCTAAAATTTACTATGTCCCTTTTCTTCACACCATCGGTTTTTGTAGTGTGGTCAGTTACTGCTATGATTAGCACTGGCTGGTCTCAGATGGCATAGAATGGGCCTAGCAGCCTAGAATAGCTGAATGTGGGTAAAAAATGACAGGATGACACGGCTGCATTCATACTTGAATATTTTTACACATCATGTGTGTGTATGTTATTAGATGGCAGAAAAGTAGGGATGGGGAGCGAGGTAGGGTTTACATTCTGGTTTGCACAGAAAGCATCAATTTATTATTGAACAAAATGTGTGCATGCGAGCATACATCCAAGTCCATTTCAAAATTGTGTGTGAAATGGGGAGGTGGGGGTATTTACTGACAGCTCTTGGGCAGAGATAAGTGGCAGACACATGGTACAGATAACAGATATCTAAGCTGGAAAACACAAGCAGATGGAAGTGTTTATTTATATAGCATTGCATCCAACTGACAACCAGAAATCTTTTCTCTCCATAAAATTGTACCCGCATTAAGGCGTGTTGCCACAAGAGCAGTGCCACTCATTGTTTTTGACTTTTGTCCCTTTTTATAATTGTTTTGTTTTAAATTATTCTTCTTTCATTGCCGATAATGGAATAACCCCTAATGTGCTATTACACATCCAGATCCCGTGTGCAAGCAGTTTTGTAAATTTTGTTATCAGTTTCCGCTGGGACACAATGGCCCACTCTTCTGAAAAGCAGAACAGGTTTTAATGTGTGTGCATGATGCTCTGCGTGTTTGCACACAGCACCTTGGTTTATATTCTCATCTAAAGGACTTTTGGGGTGTGTAGGTTTTTTAAATTTTTTTTTATATACTGAATTTTGACAGGGGCAATTCTTACTGTGGGTTAACGTGCACAGAATGTGTGATGCACACAGGACCTTAGTTTGTATCAATCTATTACCCTCATGAAATATAGATTTATCATCCCCTCCTAAAGACAAGCACCCTTACCACCACTCAAGGCGACTGGTCCAGTGGGTGGGGAGTAAAGGTGCATGCACAAAAGGCAGTGGTGGTTAAGCAGTGAGAGAGAAGCCAAAATGCAGGATTCCTGGCTAATGAGAGTACACAGCACACAAAGTCAGAACTCGAGCCAAGCCCCAGTGCTGAAATTAGCACGCGTTCTTTTTACCAAGTGCAATCAGTTTCTGCTATAACACCAGCTGGGCCTGGCTGGAATTGACAGCAGCTGAGAGTAGCTGAAGGTGGGGGAAACTGACAGCTGTGCAGCCCCCCTAAAGCAGCTAAAGGAATGAATTTAAAAAAATAAAAAAATCCATGTACTTAATTTAAATTCTTTTATACCAAAGATAATGAATAAGCACTTGTGCCTTTTTACATTCAGTTCTTGTGTGCATGCAGTTTTCTAAATTTTGTATTCCATTCCTACCAGCACACATAGCTTATGCCTTTCAAAGTGTGTGTTCATAATGTGTCTATGTGTGAGCAGGGCAGGCAGAAATTCCATGCACAAAACAAGATTTGAATTTTTGTTTTTTATTTCTTATTGTGCCTTACACCCCACACTTGGTTCTTTGGACACAATCATGCAGACACCAAAGTTTACTCTCCCAGTTTATTTTCAGAAAGTCTCTTTTTCCCGCTGTTTATATTGTTGGCAGCTGCATCACTGGGCTTTTGCAGCCAATCGTCGGTCACGCTCCTCGGCAATGGTGAGACGAACGCCTTTGCCCTTGGGGAGAGAAATCCACTGCTTGGATCCCTTGCCGATGATGAACACGTATGACAGACTGCAACAGATACCAGAGATGAACAATGATGACTGAGGCATTAAAACATTTAAGACAGACTTTGGCATCAAAATATATCTTCTTTTTTTTTTTTTAAAGACTCCTTTGCATAAACCCTAGCCAGGAAATCTTGGATCTTTGTATTCACTCTGGTCAATAATGGCCAAAGCCCAATGTCTTGAAATAGGATTATCCCCTAAGACAGAGTGTCGCTACCTGACTGACCCCCCCCCCCCCCCCCCCCCCAAACTGTTGCATAAGCAACATCTCACCATTGGTGAATCTTACATGAGGGATGGGGAAAATAAAGAAAACGAAAATGGCCTGAACAAATTTCTACTTTGCAAAAAGCTCCGCCTAGTGTAACACACTCCCAGTTTTCATAGGCATGGTGTGATAGTAACTCTGTGGTGCAATCCATGTTCACAAAAGCAGGTTATAAAAACTAGGGAATATCATTGAGCGCCCCCCCCCCATTATTATGCAAATGCCAGAGAATTGCAAAAAGACAAGTTCTATATCCTTGTAACAAAATTGTTGCCATCATCTACAAGCATGAGCTCAAGTTACACATGCGTTACACATTTCAAGTCATGAAAAACAATCCTACTCATACGTAATGATTGAAGGGTAAAAAACCCCGAGAAAACCGCACCAAAGAGGAGCAACTTCACACATCTTATACATTCACTACAAAACACACAACAAAAAGAATGGAGAAAATTAAAACCCCCAATACAAAACCTGAAAACAAACGGCAACCCCCTCCCACCCACCCCAATATTGACCTAAGAGGCACTGTGTAAAGTACACTGGCAGCAGCAAACTGACCGTGTGGCAAAAGTGTGACCCAGGGAGTCCTTGATGTGCACAATGTCGAAGCTTCCAGGGTGACGCTCACGGTGAGTGATGGTCCCCACACGACCCAAGTTGTGGCCTCCAGTCACCATCACCAAGTTGCCTGAAACAAGTGTGTGTTCAAAGTTACTCTCACTGTTGTCACTTGGCTAAAATAAAAAAAGGTTGTCATTTATTGATGTAGCTGTGAGTGAAGCACGCAAGCATAAAATATGATATACTTTGAAATTGTCTTCGTGCTATCGTTATGCTTTGAAATGTCAACTGTCTTCATTCATCCATGATTCCCAGGAGTGAAGGAGAAAAAAAAAGTGCATTTTGTGGGCGATCCCCAGGTGTTTAAAACTGGAGAACATCTGCTCTACACCTTTCACCAACATTTTGCCAGGCTTCAGTCCATTCCTTCAGTGATTTTCCTGACACTTTTCACAATTCATTATTCACTGACAATAGAACATTTGTTAGCACATAGGTAGATGTACCTTCATTTTACACACCAACACAGCATCAGTCAAACACATGGTACTGGAGGGAAATGTTTTGAGGCAAGTGTCAGAAACTCAGTCCAAGGAAGGAAGCTCTCAGTGAGAGTTTTCTCTCTCAAGCAAAATACAACCATCATTGTTTCTGACACAATGCACAAATTGTTAAAAGTCGTTATTTGCATCAGTAGTCTTTCTCACTATCAATGCTCGTGCTACCTTTTCTACACTTTTCTACAATTCCACCTGGCATTAATAGCAGGACTCGACCTGTTCTGCTTTTTGAAGGAGTAGGCTATTGTGTGCCAAAGGGAATGGATTACAAAATTTACAAAAAATAAAAAAACTGCATACACATGGGGAGTGGATGTAAAAAAACAAAACAAAATAAAACAAAGAGCACATGAGCACTTATTCCACTATCCTCAAAATAAAAATCAATAACTCTAAGTAACACTGTTCAGAAATACTTTCAACATAAAAATAATGTGGAAGCAAAAACAGCAATAAAACATCTAGATTTTCTTCACATATTAGCCATATCCAAGGAGAAGGAGGGTGCGTGCGCGAGTGTGAGAAACTCACTGAATTACTGGACTTTTTTAAGGGGTGGGGGAGCGCTATTAATTTCAAATACAATTTTCCTCTATCAAATGTTTACAAATACAGACATTAACACCTGGCAGAAAAAACACAACAGCAACACAACACAAAAAGTAGGTAAATGTCAGAAACTCAGTCCAAGGAAGGAAACTCTCACCGAGGATTTGCATCTCTCAAGAAAATATAACACCATCATTGTTTCTGACACACTGTTAAAAAAAAAAAAAAAAAAAAAAAAAAAAAGCAATGAATTACAAGGACGGTAAATTTCAATGTAGACATAAAAGTAAGCATGTTGAGGGTCTCTTTTTCAAAGAAACAGAGAGACCTAATATAATTAGAGCTGTTGGAATGTGTTCTCAGAGAAGCACTTTAGCTTATCGCAGTCAATAATAATGAAATTTTCCTTGCCAAGCTGCAAGCGGGTTGCAGCTGATTAAATCATTTTTGCTGTTCAGTATTTCTAAACCATACAAAAAAGGCAAAAGTATTCTACAATGTATCAGAAATAACGTTTGAGAAAACAATGAGATGACAGTGATTTGAGCATACACACACACAAACACACAAAAAAAACCATGCAAAAGAATACAGCAACTGGAAGGTGCTTGAATAATGTATCCCTTAAGAAAACTGAACACCATCATTGTTTCTGATGCAAGTGTGAACTAAAACAACACCCTTCCTCCCAAAGCAAGATGATCGCTGCTGACTGAAGATAATTTCTGACCAATAACCCAGTTCACGTAATGTTTATTTCTAAAAATGGTTAGCTTGCCGACACAGTAGTCCTCTGGAGCTAATTTTTTTTTCATGATGAATGAGAGAGAGAGAGAGAGAGACAGAGAGACAGAGAGAGAGTGTGTGTAGAACTATTGACTTCACAGGTTAAAATCTGTAAATACCAAAAGCTTAGCACTAACATTTTTATGATGGAAGATTATGACATCCATAATCTTCCTAGGTAAAATAAAATGCATGATTTGTCAGAAACTCAGTCCAAGGAAGGAAACTCTCAGCGAGACGGAATCTCTCAAGCACAACAAACACCATCATTGTTTCTGACCAAACCATACCATTGCGAGTACGAGGCAAAGGCCTTATCCAAAATTCTGTTTTCTTCTATCATCTAAGCATTGGACTGTTATAACTTTTGTGTGAATCTAAAATCTATATATTTAAAAGCTATCTTTGTTGTGGACGTCACATTTCATAAGTTTAGTTTGTCCCCTAATTAAGGTCAAAAATGGTAAAGGGAACCAAAAATCTAGCACTATTACCAATGTAGCGAGAGAAAAAAAGACATACTGACAAATGAACCAAAACAAAAAAGCTTGAATAACCTGCTCAACATCCAAAGACTTCTGACTGTATACAACTTAGTAAAAAAAAAAAAAAAAAAAGAAAAAAAGAAACCCACCTAACTCTAAGACAAAATGAAACAGATGACAAAATTTACAAAACCACATGGGGACTGGATGTAAAACAAAAGAAGCACAGGAATGCTTATTCCATTATTCTTGAAATGAAAGAAAGAATGAATAAATAACATATCACATACAGGTTTCTTCTTAAGGTGAAGTGACTCCTCAAGACATTAAAAAACAGAAACTCAGTCCAAGGAAGGAAACTCTCAGCGAGAATCAAATCCCTCAAGCAGAATATAAAATCATCATCATTGTTTCTGGCCACAAGAATCAGCTAGACCTATATAACATGGACATTTGAAACAAAACAAAACAAAACAAAAAAAATGTTTCATAGGAAATAGTATGGTGCTGAATATGCAGTCGTTTCCCTGACTTCTGCCTAACTGTGCATCCCTCAAATGTTAAAGTTGTAAATGAAAAGAACGTGTTTTAGACTGTAAATCAGAAACATTTTCAGTCCTAAAAGAACAAGATAAAGCAAAAAAACTGTTCTACAAGCCAGTGCAAAATTTTACAAAAATATTTTCATAATGTCATCATTATCATACTATGAACAGTGCAAACTACCAAAGTGATATACTCTTGCTTTCCTACAACAGCGTCAGAAACTCAGTCCAAGGAAGGAAACTCTCACAGAAAATGGTTTCTCTCAAGAGAAGTAAACACCATCACTGTTTCTGACGTTCAGTTTACAATACAGTAAACTTGCTTGATTAGTAGTGGTCATAGTCAAAAAATAACACATAAGCAGGGGCGATTAAATTCTAATACTGCTTTCAAGGCTCTAACCAGCTTCCATATACTTCTATCTCAAGTTAGCTAAAGAAAGAAAAAGAAATAGTGTGATAGGAATAAGGATGGACGATGCTGGAACAGCCTAGAAAAATAAATAAAAAAATAAACCCTTTACAAAAAGTATAGGGCATGGGGGGGGGAAGAAGAGAGGGACAGCTCACAGCCCATACCTGAGTCGAACTTGATGAAGTCCTTCATCTTTCCTGTGGAAATGTCAAGGACGACAGTGTCGTTGACCTTCACCAAGGGATCGGGGTAGCGGACAGTGCGGCCATCGTGGGTGATGAGGAATGGCACACCTTTGGGGCCAACCTGCACGCGCTGCACTCGGCACAGCTTGTACTGAAATTTAAAAAATACAAAATTTTTTGTTTGGAAACTGAAATCCAATCTACTGCACATCCAGAGCTTGAGTACATTCACTTTTTCCTGACTATGCACATGTTGAAGATCAAATATGCACTTAAATATCCTGTTATTCATGTCCACGTTTACAGAGTTATGAAAACAGCAACACGCCTATCATGCAAACCTATACAAGGAAACAAGCTTGTCTGAAGTCAGAATGTGTGGACCGAGGCCAGCGGGCAAACCTGGCAAAATTACAAGCACAGAAGACTTGGCACTATGCACTCAATCTGGAAAGGGAACGCAGTGAAGAGAGATATCTAGTACCTACACATTGAAGACAGGAAAATGAAGCAGATCATAAAAAATATGTTAAGTTAAAAGTTAAAGTCTGTCCCGAGCCTAAGGCTCATCAGGCCGGTGCTTATCCCGGTTTCTGTGGCGTTAAGTGACAGAGTCATAGACACCCCCCCCATGGATAGAAAGCCAGTCTATCGCAGGGTTAACCCCCAACACAAGGTTAGTACCCCCTTTACACCTGGGTGGGGTGAGAAAATAGCCGTTAAGTGCCTTTTCCGAGGGCACAACACCATAGCCGAAAGCTGGGATCGAACCCGCAACCTTTAGATTACGAGTCCAACGCCCTGACCACTAGGCTACAGCGGCGGCTTAAAAAATATAACAGCAAAGGCAAAAGAAAACAGATGTGATTTTTTTTTTTTTTGTTGACATCCCCTCAATACAGTAGCCCCCACTTTCTGACAACTTTTATACGTCTTTACTACTGACCTAGTAAAGAAAAAAAAAAAAAATTGTCAATAATTTTTTGGGGACCTAGCAAAAATGTTCATGTCACACACCTCAGGTAATAAAACTAGCCAATTTTTGAGAAAAACTTTATATATTAAAAAAAAAAAAGAAGAGAAAAACTTGCTGTGGTTGTACCTTTGCCTCCTCAGCTTTGATGCGGTGCACAATGAACCTTCCTTTGACGTCATACAGGATGCGGAAGAACTCGTTTGTCCTCTCAATGGTGATGACGTCTGCAACAGTACACTTTCTATTAGGGACATGGACACACTAGACCATAGAGAATATATTCAGGAAAATGTAACATTATTTAATTTGTTTAAGAAGCTGAAAACATTCAATTTAACATGCTTTCCCCCCAATTATAGCAAGCGCTTCAATAGATGTGAACTAAATGACAAGCTGAAATTTAGCTTAATCATCACACTTTGTATTATTTTCTGATCTTTCAAGGAGAAATGTACCTTCCATTAGTACTACCAGAGGCCACAAACAGCGACTGATGACCGTTGGAAAGGGTTTCTGTTGGCTCTTATTGTCCACAGGTTTTATATTCACAAACTCCGTGGATTGGTTTCGAGCCTGAAGGAAAAAAATTATGTCACAGAATAGTCTACATATTCAGACCTGTCAAACCTAGACAAGAGACAAATATTTCTTTTTGAGGGGGTTTCTGGGTGGAATACTGCAAAACTGAATAGTAGTAAATACACCCACGCCTTACCCCATCCACAATCTATGTTGAATTCATGTAACAGAAGATTCCTGTTACTTTAACCTTTAGCACTCTTTAACTTTGAGGGAGGGAGGGAGGGAGGGGGGGGAGAGAGAGAGAGAGAGAGAGAGAGAGAGAGAGAGAGAGAGAGAGAGAGAGAGAGAGAGAGAGAGAGAGAGAGAGGTAGGGAAAAAAAACCCCAACAAAACGGGGATATTTTTAGCACTGAAATTCCAGGAGGGAATGCTATTTATACCGAAAGAACCCCTGACATCCACTTATGGGTGGGTGGATGGGAACAAATGCACTGTTTGATCTTCACAATAAAAATTACTAACAGATCATCATTTCTTGACAAATGATACGTAACTAACATTTTTCACCGAAGAAATACATAATTTGTTCCTTCCACTTGTGATGCCAGAAGCCACACAGTGCAACTAGCGACCGTCAGGAAGGGTTCCTATAGGCTCAGATTGACCACAGGTGTCATGAACATACAACCCATGGCTTCGATTAGAGCCTGTAAGATGCCTACACAGTGATGCAATTTTCACACTGTCACCTTCACATGTCCTGTGGGGGCACAACTGAAGATTTTGCAACCAGCTTCCTCCACTCCACCTCACAGTATACCGATGCATAAATTACTGTATGTATGCAAATATATGTAGTGCATACATGTATCTTTTTTTTAAAAATCCCATTCCTCCGTTAGAGCTCCAAGATTTCACCCACAGTGGGATTTTGGTTATGCAACTGTTTGGTTGCTGCATTCTGACTTGGGGATGGTGTCTAGCCACAATACCTGTGTGCATGTTTTTTTTTTGTTATCTGTTCCTATTGGCAAACCATGGCCTACTCTTCCAAAAGGTACAGCAGGTTTATAACTTGTGCAGATGATGTTTTGTATGGGTTTCCACATGGGGCCTTGGTTTATAGTATTATCTGAAGGACTTTCAACATTTAGATTGCTTTTTTTGTCAAACTGGGAAGAAAGGGCAAAATTGGGAATTGAACCCAGAGCATCTTGGTGTACTTGTAGGAAGGCGAAAGTCTTTAACCATCCTGCCACTCTTTTAGTACATGTATTTGTGTACAATGTGTGTGCATGCAGGTACACATGATTGTTGATTATCATCATCATGCTTGTTATGTGTATGAATGTAATACTGCCCAACAGAACCTTGCAGAGTAAAAAGAACTGTGCTGTATCTTCCATTTGGTGAATGCCAGAAGCCACTTTGAAACTGCGACCAGCGACCGTCTGGGAGAGTTGCTGTTGGCTCTTGTTTGACCACAGTCCCCACAAAACTGAGAAAGATGGCTTCGATGAGAGCCTTTTTTTATAATAGTTTATAAATTATTTGGGACTGGAAAACATCATGAAAGTTTTGCATAATTTTCATATTGCCTATTGGTCCCTAACAACTCGCAACACCCAGCAATTTTTTTTCAGCATCATGGTATGGGCCTCAGCTGCAATACTAAGATGGGTATCACCTATTTAATTTTACTAATGCAGGTGTATTTTTCAGGAAAAATAATGGTTTATAAACATCCAATATGGTAGATCGCCTATGATCAAATTAGACCTAAAACTAGTTCTGTAGCTATTCATAGATTTTTAGAAAAAAAACTTTAGTCATTTCTGTAACATACGGTCTTTTTATATATTTTTTTTAAAAAAAGACAATACCCCAATTTTGAGGCCATGATAAGCGTAACAGTCAGTTATACTGAGAAATACTGGTGACGTTTGCAAGAGATACCCGAAAAATTCAAAAACACTATTACAGCGAAACAATCTTGTGAAAACAGATGAGAAATGATCAACATACCCATGAAGCCGCAAGGGTAGGTCTTGTCAGTACGGACTTTGCCGTCCACCTTGATAAGACGCTGCATCACAATCTTCTTGCACTCATCGTAGGTCAGGGCATACTTCAGCCGGTTTCTCAGCAAGATGGCCATTGGAAGGCTCTCCCTTGCTTTGTGGGGTCCAGAGCTGGGCTTGGGGGCCTGAAATGAGTTTCAAATTTTATTTTCTCTATGGATCCTATGAGTAAACCATTACCTTTTGTACTTTTCATCGAATCAGCACTCCTGAAGATAACCAAACACAAAGCTGTAATAGGTGCTTTTTCCCTCAGATATCTCGTCTGACTAAAAATTGTTGTGCAGATATGTTTGCGCACATGACCATCTCTGTTACCACACTGAGTTTTCTTTACTTGATCATGTATAAATTAAAGGGTCATGCCTTCTTGCAGGTAATGTTTGGTATTAACAATAGATCTACATCAACAATAACCCACAACCATAACTACAAATCCACTAACACAAAAGACACTTCTCTAGATACGCACTGACAGTACTTTCAACTGATTATAACTTGTTCAAATAAATCACCACATCTCCAAATCCTTTTAAACACAATGGGACATACCCATCTTTTTCTCAATCCATGTACTTCATGTTATTTCACCTTTTATCTAGCTGATCAAATGGCTGGCGTCTATGCATCCAGATCAACTGGAGTTGAAGCTGACCACTGCAGCACTGACTCAATGAAACACTTTCCCCTTCCTTTGCCAAAACAATCACAAAACCTTTACTTTAATTGTGCATGACTGCAATATTAAATGGACAGACAAAATATGTTACATGCCCCTCCTCAATCATGCGAAACAAACAAGTACTTACAAAATTGCCACCCAGCTTGTCCAGCATCCATGATTTAGGGGCTGCTACTCGCTTCAGCGACTTTCTTCGTCCTCGGTAACCCTGGACAGAAACAAGAGGAATTTTCAATGAAACAGCCAAGCACACACCAACACATACATAATTCAAAAAAAAGAGAAAAGAAAAGTGAAAGTACATAACGATGTAAAGTGTTTAAAACTACCAACATAAATTATTTGTACTGCTGGACACAGATGGTTTAATTAAGCAGGCAAAAAACTACTTTTAACCTTGCAGTTCAGGGAGACAATACAAAACTGGTTTATTCACAAATGTCAATCAATGTAAATGAGACAAACTGCTACAAAGAACATCTAAAAAGATACATGTATAAAATAAAAAGGTCACTGTGTGCCCCAAGGCTTTAAATGCTCACAAGGCACAAACACTCACACGCACAAAAAGACCTGTCCAAGACAAATAACAGAAATACTGCCATAACAAAACCTAGCAGAAGTATAAACAACAGTGCTGTATCACCCATTTGGTAATGCCAGAAGCCACTTTAAAACTACAACCAGCGACCGTCTGGGCGAGTTGATGTTCGCTCTTGTTTGACCACACTTCTCACTGAACACCGAGAAACATGGCTTCGATTAGAGCCTTTTAGATGGTAGAGTATGTTGGTATAATGCGGACGAACCGCTACGCAAAATGTGTGAAAGATGTACAAAATTTAAAGATTATTATGCCCAAAGGTTTCAAGAAACCATTTTCACAAGGCCCCTATAGGGCCTACTTGGACACGGACACCCAAAACCCCCTTCACGTGGTTGATATAGGCTAGCCAGCAAGTGCCATGTTGCAATAGTTTAGAAAATACTCAAAAGGCTCCCAGAACATTCGGTCTAGAAGATGTACAAAAATAATAAAGAACTTAAATTTAAAGCTGATTTATACCTCATATCTTCCACACGAGTTGTAGTAGTATAGTACTCACTACTGATAATATAAAAAAATACCGATATGCCTACGCCGCCTACTGGCAGTACTGGCCTAGCATAGACCTAAAGGATCATAATTTTAAGGTTAACTTGAAAAAAATACGAAGCAGTAACGATCTGTATAGACCCCCGATAATAACGAAAAAAAAACCCCAGCGTTTTCCTCCAACGATCCTCCTGAACATTAAAAACCTGTGTGAATTAATATTAGGCCTATTGAAGCTCTAGATTTGTCACGTCGAATGTGCTTACAATGAAACAACAAAGCCAAACAAGCGATTAGGACATAAAACGCACAGAAAAAGAAATAATCCCTAACTCTTTCAAGTATATACTTGACGATAGAAAAAACTTAAGAATCTAAAGAGATGTTACAGGATTATAAAAATCCCACACCACACGCACTACTCACCATTTTGCTATTCTGACGGAAAAGGGTCCGACACAGGAAGTGACCTCTCAAAACAAAGTCTACCCACAACTCCTAGCCTAGGCCTACTGTTGAGACCAATGAAATGCGTCGGAAGAGGCAATGTTATCTTTTGACCAAAATACAGCTTATTCTCAAGAAATCTAACAAAATGAAAAAGTCTCGCTTTAATGCTGCCAGTTGATACTGCCCTAAACTATTGAATTTGAGTATTATTTATTTATTTATTATTTATTTATTCTTTTATATCGAGGATAATGGGATAAGCACTCTTGTGCTTTTTTACATCCAGTCCCCGTATGTATGCAGTTTTGTAATTGTCATCTGTTCCCACCGCACACGATGGCCTACTCTTACGAAAAGCGGAACAGGATTTAACGAGTGCGCAAGATGTTCTGCGTGCGTTCGCACACGGGGCCTCGGTTTAAAGTCTCATCCGAAGGACTTTTGGGGAGAGTGGAGTCAGCACTGAAGGAGAAAAATCTCCTCGACCGGACTCGAACTCGGGTCTTCAAATTGCCAGCGCAATGCTCTGACCACTAGGCTATCCGTCCCCCTATTTAGAAACTGAGCATTCTCGCCGCCGTCGGCCAAAAGAAAGAAAATATTTTTTTTGTTTAAATTTCCTTGGCTGAGTTTTGAAGTCATGCCTACCAATGATGAGATATTTGCACATATGAACCATTTCCCAATGTGCGGCTTTTGACGTGACACGTCCGTAAATACACTGGTCCGGCTGGTTAAAGTTTTCTCCGAAAGATGACATTTAGTTTGAGTTTCATGTCAAAGTGGGAAGAAAATCAAACCAAGAATCTCACGATATAGATCACTTCTTCAAAGATTGACTAAAGAGTAAAGAGAAGAAAGAATTTTTATTCTATTTTATTTTCTATTTTATTTTCTTGGCTTTATTCACAACAATTTCTCTGCGTGAAATTCGGGCTGCTTCGCCAATGCAGCACCAACCCATTATTATATATATATATATATATATATATATATATATATATATATATATATAATATATATATATATATATATATAATATATATATATATATATATATATATATATATATCCCCGGCCGCCCTGGAGACTCCGAACTCCCCGATTTTCCCTCAGGGATGGTGTCTAAATACACCTGTGTGCATGCTGTTTGTTTTTTTTAGTATATAATTTTGTCATCCGCTCCTACCGGCACACATTGGCCTACTCTTCCGAAAGGCGGAACGGGGTTTTAACGTGTGTGCAAGATGTTCTGCGTGCGTTCGCATACGGGACCTCGGTTTATGTCTCATCCACTGACTTAAGGGAAGAAAAGGGAAGGAAGGGAAACAAGAATGACTAAAAGAAAGAAAGTACTAATTAAAAAAAAAAAAGATATGGAAAAGAAACAGAAATAAAGGAAGGAAGAAAAAAAAGACAGACAGACAGACAGACAGACAGACAGACAGACAGACAGACAGACAGACACAGAAGAGAGAAAGAAAACCAGTAAGAAAAAATTCGAAAGAAAAGTGCATCCATGTAAGAAAGAAACAAAAGTAAAAGAAGAAAAGTAATGTAACTACTTCCGTTAAGAGAAGACCCGCTCTAATAATAAAAAACAACAACCCAACCCTGCATAACAAAACCAATTGTTTCTCCAACAAATGCCAGCAACAAAGGCCCACCTCCCCAAAAAACAAACCAAAAAAACAAACAAATAAGAACAACAACAACAACAAAAACCCACACAAAACAAAACCAACAACAAAAAAACCCTGAAATAATCTACACAAGTTACTGTCTGAACACTAGACATTGTCAGTCACAGTCAATTATGATTATCCTTGTTGTTATTCTTACCCTTGTTATTTTGTAATTTCATTAGGCCCTACCTATGTTGTCTGTATGACTTGAGCTTATGTTGTACTGTCTTAGGTTTGCTTATCTTGTATAGTGAGGTCTTTTTTGAAAGCAAATTCTCATTTATTTTATTTTTTCAACATAGGTTGATGTTTCCCTTTTGAGTGCTTTAGAAGTCAATTTTCTTGATTTTTGTTGTGAGGGCAGGATGAAAAAAAGAAGTTTTACCCTCAATAAAGATCATTTTGGCTTGACTTGAATTAATAGCTGAATTTTTCGTTATCTAGTGCACAGCCATTGTACTCTTAAGGCTGAGCCTGCAACATTCTTTATCATTTTAGTTATCCATAGTGAGGTTGTATTATATAAAAACCGCACAAATGGCTATTTACGGTTGATTCCTTTAATGTGGGCATTTTCAAGCTTAAAATACAGTGCTTTTTCTCCTTCTTCAAACACTCAGAC
This sequence comes from Stramonita haemastoma, assembly GCA_030674155.1. NCBI lineage: Eukaryota > Metazoa > Mollusca > Gastropoda > Neogastropoda > Muricidae > Stramonita > Stramonita haemastoma. The sequence goes on along the minus strand of CM060327.1, from coordinate 12,579,183 downwards.
AGCAACTACTGTTTTCTGTCATATGTGCGAAAATGCGCTGTGCTGCTATAAAGAATTTGGCAAGTCAGGCCCAGGACATCCAACCTCGGTATAGGAAAGAACTGCTATCTTTTGATGTTTCTGGAAAAATGCAGGAGAATGGTAAAAAAAAAAGAAAAGCAAAGCAGAATAACAGAAAAGAAAGAGGTGACAGAGGAAGAAGAAGAAGAAGAAGAAGAAGAAAAGACCAAGGAAGAAACAAAGAGACGGATAGAAAAGAGGGAATTCTTAACACAGATTTTTCAGAAGATGGAAATGGTGTCTCTACTGACTTGTCCCGGCATTCCTACTGGTGAATCTAGCATTTAATTTATTTTTTTTTTAAAATTATTTTATTATTTTTAATTCCAGCATTAACTAGGCTGGACTTGGACCAAGTGTAGCCGATACTGTGCTCTGTGTTACCTTGTGGTAACATCGCCCCTATCGGCCTCTGCAAAGCGTATTTATTTATTTATATTCATACCACTTTATGTCACAGCGGATTTCTCTGCGTGAAATTCGGACTGCTCTCCCCGGGGAGAGCGCGTCGCCACAAGTGCAGCGCCACCCATTTTTTTGGTCTTTTTCCTGTCTGCAAGTGTATTTGTTTCCCTATCAGAGAGGCTTTTTTCTACATGTGCTCTTTTTTTTTTTTTTTTTTTTTTTTAATATGCAGTCCAGCCTATACAGCGTTGTAACGTATTATCAAGATGAGCTGTTACAATCTGAAAAGCGAACAGGTTTCATATCAAACAAAGACCCCCCCCCCCCCCAACACACACACACAAGCTGTAATGGCTGTATATTTTGAATAATTATCTGAAGGATTTTCGGGGGAGTGGAGTCGGTATTGATGCTAACTGTGGGGAGAAAAGAAAAAGAAAACAAAGAGAAAAAAAAAAAAAAGAAAAGAAAACCCATGTAGGGAAAAAAATCCCATCTGAGGGGCGGTGACTCAAACCCAAGGGCCCTATGATCGTGAGCTCAATGCTCTATTATTAGACTATCGCGCCCCCCCCCCCCCCCCCCCCTTCCCCTGACAAGAAATTGTTTGATACTAAGCGCTTCGTCAGTTATTTTGTTTCTGCCCCAAAAACAAAAAAAGCTGATGTTAAACAACCACGTGCTCTTTGACAAAGATTCCATTACAAATACCAATACTTTATCACCCCAGTAGTGAGTTCGTTGTTCCTTGTTCCTATGTGAATAATGTTCTTTCTTTATTCTTTTATTTTCCAAGGGTTACAGATAAACATTCACATACTTTGTTTTTTTTCATCCGGCACTATCATTATCAAGCTAGTTACAGATATTGGTACTTTTTGTCTTCTTATCACTTAGGTGCATTTGTTACTCATTGCAATGGTCAGACTTGAACTAAATGGAACCGAAAAATCAACCACACTCCCCCCCCCCCCCCCCCCCCAATATTCAAGAAAGTTTAACAAACTAAACTGAACCAAAAATACCCCACCCCCCAAAAAAAAAAAAAATACAAGAATGTTTACCCGCCCCCCCCCCCCCCCCCTATCAATTACTGAATTATTGCTTTTCCCCCCTCCAAAACATGCACAAATTTACCAAGACAAAGTGAAACATATTGGAGGCCTTAACAAAATTCTTTGATTACTCTGGACACAAAAGTTTCCTAACAGGCCAAAAATTGGATATATCTCCACTGGAACGTAAATCACAACGACGTTGACGTTGAAATAGCGAAGTTTCGCTTTTCCCCTTCTCATTTCGGGGGCATTTGATTAAAAAGACAATTGAACGAAACTTCATCCCTTTACCTTGGTTTCGATGCGACAGCACTGCTAGTCCAGTGGTTCTTGTGAACGAATTTGTTTTTCATTTATGGAAAATGGATTACTACAATTTTGAAAGCGAAAAAACAACAGAGGTCAGTCCGTTCGACTATTTTGAATTCGAAGAAGATGAACAAATCGAGGATTCCAGTTCGATCACTCAAGTATGCATGGACAGGGAAGAGGGAGCTGACCCAAATAGTAATGCAGATCGACCCGTTACTGAAGAGAATCAAAATGTTGACGATTCGGGGTAAGTTACTTATGTATAATATCGCATACATATTTGTGAGAAGACTGAAAAAGGGTTATGTATTTTGTGGTTCTTGCCTGATTCACACCCAGACCCACCCTAGGTTAGCCTAGTGCACGGATTCATCAGAGCGATCTGACTCGATTCTCTGAAAAACGGCCGTTGGATGATAATGTTGACACCCACTGACCCAGGCTACATCGTCGAAGTCCGAATGTGGCTAACTTCATGGGTGGGCAAAAACGAACGCATGGTATCTGCCACAACTAAGGCCAAGAGAATGTCTGTGATGGCCCTGAAACCATTTTACTTTTAGTATAGTTTACTAGTATGATGAAGTCATCAGCCAGAGGATGGCATAGTACTGTCCCAGCACTCACAGTTTTGATTTCAAACATCAATTCATAGTGCACAGATTGCATGATTTGTATTGTGTGTAAATGTTGTATACATGTTTTTGTGAACTAGTACTAGTCTATAGTAGCACTACGAGTACGAGGGTACTTTAGTTTCTACTATTCTAGTAAACAATGAGACACATTTGTTTTTTCAGTCAGACACTTAGTTACTGGCAATCAAATCTGTTCTTTTTATCTTCTCAAAGTATTCACCCCATTTCACCACATACTTAGTATAATTTGATCAATCCATTGTATTGTAGTTCTAAATGCCAATCTGTAGGCCTCTCTAGTCTTGGTATGTCATTATGTCAGTATGTGTGCCAGACATTGGAAAATTACTGTTGTTCCCAAGGCTGCTTAGCTCTCGTAACTTCTTCCTGCCAGGGACTTCTCCAAATGAGGAAAGAGACCAGTTAAAGTCACAAGGTGCAAAGTGTGGAGAATACCCATGGAGGGTGTGGCAAAGTTTTGATATTCTCTGACCCTAGATACCCCTTGAGTAGCTTTGACTGGTAAGCAGACCTGTGCATTGGTGGGGAGGATCTTAATTCCCCTCCTGCCAGTGTTCAGTCTCAGTGTGGCAGTGGCAGCTGTGTAAAGAGATCACTGGCATCGGGCAATTTGAGGCAGATTTTTTACCTTTCCAAACCCATTTTTTGTTTTGAGACTTCCTGGGAGGTTCATGAATAGATTACAATTTACATGATACAGTATACAATACATACATCATGGTCTGACCACCTGTTTACAATATCATCCAGCCTCTTGGGATCACCTTTCTTGTAAATGTTCAGCATATGTTTGCAGAAATGCACTCTCTCCCCCATATTTTCAGATGTCAAAACATGTGGGACCCATCTGGAAGATACCTTCCTGTACCCAAGATTGTGTCAGATTAGTAATTACTAAATTAGTATCATAGACATGGTAGACATGTTGACGAATGAATATTAACACAATCAGCAATTTCTTCCTGGCTAACTCATAACTGAGTAACTCCATAGTCTTCTTCCACCATTGCCATCATCATGGCAACCAATGTCTCATTAAATTTCTTGGATTTTTGTATCCTCCCTGTTATCTTCAAAGCTTGACTGACCATTTGTGAAATTATACTGTAGTGCACCCATCTAGATGCAGATTAGCTTTTAGAGCAGAAGAAAGTCTAACCACTATACTATCCCCCACCTGCCTTCCCTATTCTGCTGTTTTATTGAAAGGTGGAGTTTAACCTCATTCGCTAAACCATGAGAGGTGGTATGTGAAATCAATAGTACAGATACTAGCACTACTTAGTTACTACTACTAGGGTTCAATAATCTTTCAGATGGGATGATGGTCTTATGTGCAACATGCAATTTGTTGTCCATGTAAAGAATATGGAGTTCTTAAGAGAGTCGATCTTGGCAAAATTCTGCTTACAACAACCCCCCCCCCCCCCCAAAAAAAAAAAAAAAGCGCATGGTTAGACTACTTCTAGTCGGGTATTGCTTTTTTTTTAATGGTCATTTTGCTACCTTGTGACTAAGGCAAGAAGGGCTGCTAAATCAGAAATAGTTTTCATTTTGTTAGATCAGATGGTGGTCAAAGGCCATCGCAATTTTTTTTTTTTTTTTTTGCTGCCTCATCTGGTAATGGTATGACCTTTCTGCCCTGCTGTTCTCATGCAGCTCATTTCAATATCCCCACCACAGCCATACCCAGATTCGTTCTGTTATATCAGGGTTGTAAGTCCACAGGGAGCTCATCAATACAATATTGGGCTGCTTTGGGGCGACCAGCCATAGGGGGCCCTGCACTGCTGCTGGGTCACTATGAGATCAGAGCACCTGGGGCCACCTAATCAGAAGGCCATTGCATCTGGTAATGTAAATGTATCAATATCATTATCAGCAGATCCTCTTTTGATGCATTTTGTTCAATGGCAATTAAAGTGTAGCATACATATTAACATCACATAATTTACAGTTGATAAACATGTATGATTGTATGTAAACAATAAAGTACAAAATACAAAACATTGCACTGTATCTATAGTAAACAAAACTGTTTTACTTTTAGCTGCACAAGACAGCTGTATCAATTTGTGATCATCTAGTTGTTTTTGTTTTTTTTCACTTGGAGATTATCTGAAACTGTGAAGTGTTTTTGTTTTACTTTTGACAGAATGATCCACCATACAATATCGGAGGATCAGATCTTGATGCAGATTATGCCAGGTCGCCATGAGATGCCTTCAAACCCATCACATGCTACACTCACAATAGAAAGCCACAACCCCAAAACAAAAGCCAAAGAGGTCAAAAGGTGGGTCTGTTTTTTTTGCTTGCTGATAAGCTATGAAATAAAGGACATAAAAAGTGCATGTTACGTACCATGTTTTTCACTTGAGTCTGAATCTAGTGTTTATTTATGAATGTAACATTTTATAACAAACAAATAAAACACACACACACACACACACAAAAACAAATTGACAGAAATTGAGAAAACAAACAAATAAACAAAAGTACCTTACACTAGTTACAGACAAGAGAAAAGAACACTGTGTGCAGAGTTTTTGTATACATACCATACAATATTAATGATTATTTTCATGACCATCTGACTTCTGTTATCTTTTGAGTGCAGTTTCTTATTGTTTTGATCAAGGAGTGAAAACCATAAAAAGGAACTTCAACAATTGTGGGGTTTTTTTTTGTATTTCAAAATTAAAGAATTTTTTTAGTTGTAATGTTAGATAAAGTTTGCAATGGATAACTTTGAAAGTACATAGAACTTTTAATGTAATCCCTGTGGGGATGCCAGGGGCCTGTCAGTATAATTATAGTACCCCCATCTTCTGGAAATTCTGTCCTGAGAATTCCCTATTTTCTATTCCTCTTTTTGTTTCTGCCTTGTTTGTTTTCTTCCTGTCACCTCATTTTTGTCTATTTTCTGCCTTCTTGGTCCATTCTCCTGCCTTTTTTTTTTTCTAGAAAGGCTTAAAAGATAACAATTTTCTCTCTTGCTCAAGTTGGATGTGCTGGGCCTGACTTGTCAGGCACTTTTAAACAAAGGGACTGCAAGGCATTTTGGCTTATGATATGACAGACAACAATAGTTGCTGTCTGAGCATTTGACAAAGAAAAGGTTAAGTCTTCTTTACATACAAATACATCTGATGAGCCTACCTGTGGCAGTAGTGCTATTACTTGCTTTTTTGTGTGGTTTATGCTTGTTTTAATTATTTTTTGTTTTTTAGTTAAGAAGAAAACAAGCTTCCTGTAAAGAAAATTTTGAACTAGTACAGAAACTGAAGATGTTACAAAGTTATGAAATTGCAAGCTTATTTATTCTATCTCTTCTAATTTCCTGTTGAGGAGATTTTAAAGTTTTGTTACATATGATGACTCCATGTTTTTGTGTAAATACTATATTAAATTTATGTAAATTTTGTTTTTAAGTTTTGGGACAACTGAGCTGTCATTTTTCCCCTCATGCTTATTGTTTAGATTCCGCTGCACCTTTTCTGGCTGCTGTCGATCCTACAGCACTCCAGGAAACCTCAAAACTCACGAGAAAACACACAAAGGTGAGTTCTAACTGTTTTCTGTTTTTATTGATTCACAATTGGTCAAACAGTTAACTGATACTTCAACTATTTCTCTAGTTTTGTCCAGTTGTGTCTTAAAAATTTTTTTTTAAATTAAAATATATTTTGCAGATATGTAAGCAAATTTTTTAAATTTTGGAGAAACTCAGAAAGTCATTCTTTAAAGACACACACAGCGTATAGTGTATGATTTAGGAAAAGGTAGGTGTTACAGTGTGCATGTACCAAGTCAGTCACAGAAATTGATGAGTTCATACTTTGCACTACTCCTTGGCACTTCTGTGCATGCACACACAAATGCAAGGTGTGCATGGGTGCGAGAAGGGGGGCAGGATAGCCTGATGGTTAGAGCCACCATCCAGATGCTCATTCAAAGGAATTTTCCTCCTGGAGTTAATACCAGTGCTGACTCCATTCCCTGCAAGTCCTTTGGATGATACTAATATAAAACAAGGTCCTGTTTGTGAACACATGCAGAACATCTCGCACACACATTAAAACCCGTTCCATCTTTTTGACAAGTAGGCCATTGTATGCTTTTAGGAACTGATGACACTGGGGGGGGGGGGGGGGGGGGGGGGGGGGGGGGCTGGATGTAAAGAAGCACATGAGTGCTTATTCCAATGTTCTCAAAATAAAAAAGAATTTTAATATCACACACACACACACACACACACACAACACACACACACACACACACACACACACACCCCACACACACCGGTCTCTCTCTCTCTCTCTCTCTCTCTCTCTCTCTCTCTCTCTCTCTCTCTCTCTCTCTCTCTCTCTCTCTCTCTTTCTTTCTCTCATAAGTAAATGAATAAACACACACACACACACACACACACACCACACACACACACACACACACACACACACATCTTGTGCACACGTTAAATCCTGTTCTACTTCTCGTAAGAGTAGGCCATCGTGTGCCGGTGGGAACAGATGACATTCGCAAAACTGCATACACACGGGGTCGATGTGAAAAAGCACAAGAGTGTTTATTCTATTATCCGCGATATAAAAGAATAAATCAAATAAATCAAAACACACACACAGAGTTTTTGTTGTCTTTTTGTATGTGTGTGTGTGTGTTTTGTTGTTAATTAAAATTTTTAGCTAAGCTCATGACTGACTTGTGGGTGTGTTATGGGTTGTGTGCAGGAGACTACACCTTTGTGTGTGATCAGTCAGGCTGCGGGAAAGCTTTCCTGACTTCCTACAGTCTGAAAATCCATGTGCGAGTTCACACAAACGAAAAACCTTATGAATGTAATGCTGTTGGCTGTGAGAAATCCTTCAATACACTGTACAGGTAATGGAGGTTTCTGTCTTTCCTCGTTTTGTTTTCCCTTGAAAATCTGGGGGGGGGGGGGGGGGGGGGGACTTTTCAGATCATATGTGGATCTTGAAAGTGTGCATAATCTATATATATATGTATAAACACAGCCCCGCCCCTTGGGGATGCCAGGGGCCTGCCAGTGTGAAATTTTGAATCCCCACCTTCTGGAAATTCTGGGCTAAGGATTCCCTCTTTTCTATCCCTTTCTTTGTTTCTGCCTTGTTCCTTTTCTTACTGTCACCTCCTCCTTGTCTATTTTCTGCCTTCTTGGTCCATTCTCCTGCCCTTTTTTCCTGAATGACTTTAAAGATAACAATTCTATTTCTCTCTCTCTCTCTCTCTCTCTCTCTCTCTCTCTCTCTCTCTCTCTCTCTCTCTCTCTCGCTCTCTCTCCTCTCTCTCTCTCTCTCTCTCATATACTTTTAGTCTCATGAAGCACTCGAAAGTGCAGTAACTTTGTACTCATGAACCACTCAAAAGTGCAGTATCATCATGCCATACTTTTTTAAAGCTGAGTATGGCCAAGGGAAACTTTTTCTCTCTGTCCATGCACACTGGACACTTTAGGAAAATGTTTTTGCTTTAGTATTGCAGTGTTTTCATACAGAATACATGGAAACACTACTCACACAATTGTGTCTACTAGAGATTAAACCATAATTGCCGACAAAACAACTTTTGACACATGATACAAACATGTAAGAAAAATAATGCAACATATGTAACAATCATTTGCTAACACTATTCTCAAATTTCAAGCAGATCTGTTTTAAAGTATGAGAGATATTACTTTTTTTTTTTGGGGGGGGGGGGGGGGGGGGGGGGGAGAGATATTACATTTTAAACATACCTGCCTATTTCAGCTAATTTTTGCCAAACTCTTCCATGAACAGGAAGTTGATAGTGTCAGTTCACGATATAAGACTAAGAGATAAACACTAAAATCCACACACACCAACACACGCTTTTTGTAAGAGTAGGCCATTATGTGCTGGTTGGAACAGATGACAAGATTTACAAAACTGCATACACACAGGGATTGAATGTAAAAAAGCACATGAGTGCTTATTCCATTATCCTTGATTTAAAAGAATAAATAAAAAAAAAAAATTTTTAAACCTTTTTTTTTTCTCTCATGTTTTTCATATTCTGCCCTTGTGTTTTGTGTTTGTTTTCCACTTCTTGACCCCCCCCCCCTCCCCTGTTCATTCTGTTTATTTGTACATCTGTCAGTTTTTGTCTCTTACACAAACATACATGATACACATGCATACAAACATCCAAGTGTGTGCACACATGTAATGATGTGTTCTTACTCAAGTAGACATATACTCAAGTGCACATATCCATGCATGCATGCTCGGTTTACCAAATAACATGCATAGACATTAGGTCAGACATAACAACAGCTGAATACTCTCACCTTTTCATTTCTCTTGTCCCACATTTTTGTATGATTGTGTTTTGTTTTTTCTTATATTTTTCCGATCTGTTTGATTTTGTTTGGTGTAGTCTTTTATAAGATGATAGTTTTCCTGCTCACAGGTGAAACTGTTTTGTTTTGTTGGTTACACATGGACATTGTTCAACTGTTTGCAGACTGAAAGCTCATGAAAGACTGCACACAGGGCAGACATTCAACTGTGATGAAAGTGGCTGCACCAAATATTTTACCACTCTCAGCGATCTCCGCAAACATCTTCGAACACACACAGGAGAAAGGCCTTACATGTAAGACTTTTTTTAGTTCAAAGATTAATACCCATGCAAAGGGGTAATGCCACACTTTTTGGTTGCGTTCACTGAAAAGATTTAAATGAAAACCTGTTTCGTTGTGTTCATTTATAAGACAGAAAAAAACCCAACTTTTTTTTTGGTTGTGTTCAGTGACCCAAATTTGGTGGCCATGAATGAATAATGGTATCTTTGATGTGCGTATCGTATTTCTGACTTTATCATGCATATCCGTAGAGGGCATCATGCAAAACACCAACCACTTCGCATCAGCGTGTTCATAGATATTGTATTGATTTTCATATTCTGTCCAGCAGGCAGTATTAAGGCTCACACAGAAATCATATTGATTTTCATATTGTATCCAACATTCAATACTAAGATGCACACAGAAATCATGTTGATTTTCATATTCTATTCAGCAGGCAGTATTGAGGTTCACACAGAAATCATACTGATTTTCATATATCCAACATTCAGTGCGAAAATTCACACAGAAATCATGTTGATTTTCATGTTTTACTCCCAACAGGCAGTATACAGATTCGCACAGTATTGAATTTCATATTTTATCCAACAGGCAGTACAAAGGTTTGAACCATGGACACCAAAACATCCAGGGTAGGCCTGTAAATTAATGCTCTTTTTCTTTGGTCTTCATCTATGTAGACAGCCTTGCACATACAGTATGAACGATCCCTATTTTTGGCACACACATTCTAGACAAACATATTTCCTAACCATGGGGACATATTTCCTAACTGTGGGGACAGGTTTTTTTTTGCATGCCTGGCCATTTAAAAAAAAAAAATCTACCTTAGTTAAAGACAGCCATTATCTGTCTTCAGAGAGACTGATACTTTCACTTTTCATAACTGTGCCATTTGTCTTTCATCTAAAAGTGTGAGTGAATGGTATTTGTGTTTAAGGACTTTTTTTTAATGAATATTGAAAATGTGTGCAGATGGCGCAATTTTCATCAAATTTTTTTTCTTTTGTTTTTGTAAGTTTGTTAATTTGTGATGAAGAATGAATGTTAAAAGCTGTAGGCAAGTCATGAAGTGTGGAGTAGAACACGTGAGGAAGTATGCATCTTGCTGTTTTTGACATCAAACTTGTACTGTGTAACTAAAATTCATTGCAACCCAAATCCTCTTTTTGAATTTGATCTAATTTGTTTCATTGTGTGTTTAAAAAAAAGAAGAAAAAAGATTTACATATCTTATATGGGATGGGACAGTTTAGTGATTAGAGCCTTATGCTCGTGATTGTGTCTGAGTGTGTGTGTGTGTGCGTGTGCGTGGTGTGTGTGTGTATGTGTGTGTGTGTGTGTGTGTGTGTGTGTGTGTGTGTGTGTGTGTGTGTGTGTGTGTGTGTGTATGTGTATGTGTGTGCACGCCTGTGTGTGTGCACGCCTGTGTGTGTTTGTGCCTGTGTGTGCCTCTGTGTGTGTGTGTGTATGTGTGTGTATATGTGTGCACATGCGCATGCGTGTGTGCATGCGTGTAGTTGAGGTATGGGAGTGTGGTGTGTATACATGGGATGTGTTGCTAGTGTCTGATGTGTGTTGTTCGTGTAAAGTGGTTGTGAGGAGGTGACAGCCCTGATATGGCCTGTGTGGTCGGCGGGACTATAAACAACACGATTGGATTGAATTGGTCTAAAGTGGTTTGTGTTTGTGATTTGAACGTGGGTGTTTGTGTGAGCTGTATGTCATGGGTGAGTGATGTGAGCTGTGTACACAATGTGATTGTGTTAAATTAATGAACTGTGATGGGACACGAAAGTGTGCTTTGTGTGCAGCTGTCAGAAGGATGGTTGTGGCAAAGCGTTTGTGGCCAGCCATCACTTGAAAACACACACCCGCAGTCATTCAGGTCAGTGCTTCAGGGTGAGGGAGGAGGATTCCTTCCCCTTCTTCTGGTGCAAATTCCTGGCCAGATATGTTCCTTTCTGTTGTCACTTTCTTTGTTTTTTTTGGAAAAAAAAAACCCCTTTTATTTTTTATTTTCTGTCTGTCATTGATTTTTTTTTCTTTTTTCTTGATTTTTTTTTTACTGTGTTGTTTTTCTCTCATTTCCCCCCCTGCATCTGCAATAATCTTTTTTTTTTTTTTTTTTGATGTTAGTTCTGTCTGGTCTTATTTCCCTTTATTTTGGGCCTGTCATGTGTGTGTGTGTCTATTGTGTGTGTGTGTGTGTGTGTGTGTGTGTGTGTGTGTGTGTGTGTGTGTGTGTGTGTGTGTGTGAGTGAGTGTGTGTTTGTGTGTGTTGTGTGTTGTATGTGTGTGTGATCATGCGTGTGTGTGTGTCGTGTTCGTGCGTGTGTGTGTGCATGTGTGTGTGTCTGGTCAGTCCATCGACTTGATATTTTGTCAATAAAATACTGGCTGCAGTGCTGTGATAATAGGATGCTTTGTTGTTAATTTTCTTTTTTTTAGATCATGTCTGGAATATCTGTACTACCTTTTTTCCTGTTTATGCCATAGCTGTTTTCAGTTTTTATTCTTATTTTGGCAGGTATTTACATGTGGGCATGTGTGTGTGTGTGTGTGTGTGTGTGTGTGTGTGTGTAGCTTTCTTCAATTTAACGTCTCTTCACTCATAGTGATATTAGACGAGAAACAAAAGTAGAATAAAATTAATTTTGTCACTTGTGTGCTTGAGTGTGTATGTGCGAGTGTGTGAGTATGTATGTCAGTGCACATGCCTGCATGTGGATATGAGCAAGTATGTGTGAGCGTGCATGTGCAAAATCATTTTGTGTGTGTGTGTGTGTGTGTGTGTTGTGTGTGTGTGTGTGTGTGTGTGTGTGTGTGTGTTGTGTTGTGAATGCGTGCAACTGTGCATGTAGGTTTGGGTTTGGTAACTAAGGTGGGTGTGTATGTATTTATCCCGTTGAGTGACTGAGAGAATTAAAAGTAAAATGAATAGAATAACCTCACCTACATGTGTCTATCCCTTATCAATCTTAAACCAGTTTCAGACCCATATAATCTATTTCTTGAAGAAAAACGGGAAGGGGGGGGGGGGGTAAATTTCTGAACAAATTAAACTCCTAACAAGAAAATTTACAAAAATTCGCCAACAGGGCTTTTAACTAAACTTTTAACTATTTCAAACATAATCACATTACCATTGTGTGTGTGTGTGTGTGTGTGTGTGTGTGTGTGTGTGTGCGCGCGCGCATGCGCTCATGCCTGTACATGCTGTATATGTATGTGTCAAAGTCAAAGTCAAAGTCAAATTTTTATTTACAGATGGTACATTGAGTAAGCAAAACAATTGCTTTTTTTCATCAAGCTGTCTACATGTGTGTGTGCATGTGAATGTGCGTGCATACATGCCTACATGTCTGTGTGTATTGTTTGATTATATCACACACCTACACATATGTGGATCTCTTCAAGAAGGAAAGTGGCAGGATGGTTGAGACATTCACCTGCTTGACAAGTAATTTATGAGGTTCTGGGTTCAATTTTCAGCCTTGCCTTTTTGGCCTAATTTGACCAGAAAATCGAACTGAATATCAAAGTTCTTTGGAAGAGACTGTAAATCAAGGCCCTGTGTGCAAATGCACACAGAACATCTTGTTCACACATTAAAATCCTGTTCCACCATTCAGAAGAGTAGGCCACTTTGTGCCGGTAAGAACGGATAATAAAAAATTTTAAATGCGTGCACACAGGTCTTGTGCTTAGATACCATTTCTGAAGTTGGAATACGGTTACCTAAATGGGGGTGGTGAAGTGGAGGGGAGGGGGGGAAGGATCTGGTCGCATATAATACAAAAATCTCTTTTTTACAAAATGTATTGATTTTTTTTGTTTGTTTTTGAATTGACGATTTCTTTATGGAACTTTCATACCATCAGACCATTAGTTGAACCTCGGAGCTCTAACTGAGAAACGCACAAAAAACAAAAACAACCCCCCCCCCCCCCAAAAAAAAAAGTGGGATGGTCATGGTGGTGATAGGAGTGGGCTGTGTTGTGTGCTGTGCAGGCCGCAAACCGTTCTCCTGTCAGCAAGACGGGTGTAGCAAAGCTTTCACCACTGTCTACAGCCTCAAGTCCCACATGGCGCGCCATGATCGAGACCAATCCAAGAAGCCAGGTAGATACCTGCTTGCTTGCCTTTTTTTTTGTCTGATCCTCGTCTGTGTTTTTTGCTCCTGGTGTAGGATATGTCTGTCTTGTGTTATCGTGTGTGTGTGTGGGAGGGATGGGTATGGTGTGTGTGTGTGTGTGTGTGTGTGTGTGTGTGTGTGTGTGTGTGTGTGTGGTGTGTGTGTGTGTGTGTTGGTTTGTGTAGTGTGTGTGTGGGGTGGTGGTGTGTGTGGGGGGGGTGAGGGTGTGGGTGGGTTGGTGGGTGTGTGTTTGTGTGTAGTGTGTGTGTGTGTGTGTGTGTAGTGTGTGTGTGTGTGTGTGTGTGTGTGTGTGTTTGTGTGTGTTCGTGCGTGTATATGTGTGTGTTTGCATGTGTGTGTGTGTTTTTGTTTACATTGTGTGTGTGTTTTTGTTTACATTTGTCCACGTCCCATTCCCAGCCACCTTGCTTTTTTCCCTTTTTTTTAATATTTTGTATGAACCATTACTCTGCAGACATGTTTTGACTTACTGGACTTTTTGTTTAGCTTCGGTGATACAGTTTTATGCATTTATGATGCTTTGCCTGGGTATGCTATGTTTTCAAGAATAACACGTCAAAATTGCAGTGATAATAATGAGGATCGATTTTTGCTTTTTTGGAGCAAGTAAGCCTTGGGGATTAGTTTTGAAGGCATCTAGTGTTTGAAAATAGCATATATTCACCTGTATAAAAAACTATTGTACGGTTTTAAAAAAAAAAAGATGAATGGTTCAGATGCTGTATCAGTAGATTTTTTCATCCTGATTCTCACACTAAAAAGATGCTGGGATGGAGCTGACGGGTGGTGAGAGTGTCCTTTAGAAGAGATTCTCCCCAAAGTTGGAATGCGGCTACCTTCATGGTGGGCAAAAACAGTCAAATACGCAAAAATTTCGCCATTGCTAAACCTCAGAGCTCTACCTGATAAACAAAACCAAAAAAAAAAGGTAAGGTTCTTCTGGAAAGTACTTTACCAGTGAAGTCTTAAAATGGCTTTTCAGCATTTTGGAGGATTTATCAACTTCTTTTTTTTACACTTTTTGTTGTTGTTTGTCGTTCTTTTGTTAAAACGTTTAAGGACTTATTGAGAAGGGGTGACCCAGAGCACAGAATAATGGGGTTTCAATGTTGCAAAACATAGCTGAATATTTGATGAGGTATCAAGATAGAGTGTGTTCATGTTTCGACAGTGGGTAATTCTAGTCCTGTTGATGATAAGATAGAGTGTTGATATCTCTGCAGTGCATACATCTGTTTATTTGCATTCCTACTGCTGTGGACAGGCCACAGCTGGGTTTGTTCTTTTCCTCTGTGTGAGCGTTGTGTTTGCACGGCGACAGCTTGATGGGATATTGCTTGGGTGTAATGTCGAAGGAATACTTATAAGCATAATTTCATCACGATATACATACCAAAAATCCCATTATTTTGCCCCCCCCCCCCTTCTCTCCATACTTTTCCCCCCTCTTCCCACCCACGCACATCTACACATTCTTGTTTACACACTTCACACACACATGCGCGCGCACACACACACACAGACACACAGACACACAGACACACACACACGCACACATATACACAACACAACACCAACACACACACAACACACACACACACACACACACACACACACACACACACACACACACACACACACACACACACACACACACACACACACACACCTTACTTATACCCACAAACGAATAGGAGAAGAACTGATTGTATCTGAAAATGTGACCAGTAGAACAGTGACATTTTTGCAGGGCTGATATGTTTCTCTGTGAACACTTTTGACAGTTTCATCTTTGATTGTAACTTTTTAATTCGACATTTGTTGTGGTCTCTTACATCATAATAGTCTTCGGTAATTACATTTAATTGTTAAAATAAACAACCACCATTCCATGTGGGATGCCAGGGGCCTGTCAGTATAACAGGCACCCCATCTTCAGTAGATTCTGCAAGAGGATAGAAATTCCCCCTTTTCTACCCTTCTCTTTGTTTTTGCTTTGTTTCTTTTCTTCTTGTCAGCTCCTTGTTGTTGTTTTTTTTCTCTCTGTCTTCTTAGTCCATAGTCGGTCGGCTAGAACTTTGAGGTTCACCAATGGTGAGATTTTGCCTATGCGACGTTTTTGCCCACCATGAAGGTATCCACATTCTGTTTTGGGCATTTTTAGTAATAAGAATTGTCATGTTAACCCTCTTGCATTCGGATTCTCTAAACACAAATTGCTCCTAGATTTCGCATTCCATCACGAAATCAGGTCAGGCACACATGCTTGCTCGCCTTTTCCTCCTTCTAAGTACATACCAGCAGCTATAATTACTTTCAGACTCTCAGCAGGGTTTCTACCTCTAGCCTGATAGAGCTTCGGCATGTGGTAGGAATTAGTGATGGTCACTGCCTGATGAAAAACTATTGTGTGTAAATCCTGGCAAATCCTGGTTCAGGATTCAGGGGGGGGAGGGGAGGGCAATTATTCAATCCCGGCAAATCCGGTTCTAGACTAAGAGGGTTAATTAAACAGCATGTGATGCGGTGTTGTGAGTGTGATGGTGGTGGTTTTGCAGAAGAAGCGTGTACAGAATCGCCCCCCACTCAAGGCCAGGTGGCCCAAGATCCAGCGATTACTCCTCAGGCCTGTCTACCAGCACTGGATGCAGCTCCTCACAGCACACGCCTCTATTTCCATCTCTTCCTCTTTTTCCTCCTCTTCTCTTCCTCCTCCTCTTTCTCTCCTCTTTCTCTTCCTCTTTCCTTTCTCTCCTCCTCTTTCCTCCCCCTCTCTTTCTCGTCCTCTTTCTCTCCTCTTTCTCTTCCTCCTCTTCTCTCTCCTCTTCCTCCTCTTCTTTCTTCCTCTTTCTCCTCTTTCTTCCTCCTCCCTTCTCTCTTTCTTCCTCTTTTTTCTCCTCTTTCTCTTTCTCCTCTCACTTCCTCCTCTTTCCTCTTTTTCTCCTCTTTTCTTCTTCTCCTTTCTTCTCTCTTCTCTTCCTCTCTCCTCTTTCTTCCCCTCTCTTCTCCTCCACTTCCTCCTCTTTCTCCTCTTTCTCCTCCTATTCCTCCTCCTCCTCTTCCTCCTCCTCTTTCTCCTCCTTTTCCTCCTCCTTTTCCTCCTCCTCTTTCTCCTCCTCTTTTCCTCTTTCTCCTCCTCTTCCTCCCCTTCCTTCTCTTCCTCCTCCTCTTTCCTTGAAAACTGCTTCAGGCAGTGTACTTCATCTCTGGGAATACGCAACATTGTACTCATTTGACTTTACAACTGCAAACCCTGATTCCCAGCCTTTTTTCGGCGTATTGTAGTGTATTGTATATATATCGCTTTTAGTCACGGCAGATTTCTCTGCATGAAATTTGGGATGCTGTCCACGGGGAGAGTGCGTTGCCACAAGAGCAGCACCACCCATTATTTTTTTCTTTCTTTTCCTGTCTGCATGTGTATTTGTTTCCCTATTAGAGTGGCTTTTTTCTGCAGAATTTTGCCTGGGATACCTCTCTTGTTGGTGTGTTTTTGTATTTTTTACATACATTAAATGTATGTTGCACCTAGGACTTGAGTTAATTGTCTCATCCAAAAGACTACCTCTGACAGACTAGTCAATGGGGGAAAACCGGGCACAAACAGGGATCGAACTACCACTCACTTCAAACTCGGACTTTTCGCTTTCTAGGCAGGTGCATTACGTCTAGACCACAGATCCAGTTTTGCATATGCCATTTTCCATCAAATATTGCAAATCTTTAGCTGTCCTGCAAGTGTTGTACTTTCATCTTTAAAAATAGAAATCAAATTTTTATATTCAAATTTTTATGGTATGGTGATTCGCTTTTGTTGAGTTTTGCTGTGGGTTTGTAAACTTGATTTTCTGGTTTACAATTTTTCCCCTGCATATAGTTCTAATCTGATAAAGCCATTTAAAAAAAAATTATATAGGAATATTATTTTGCAGTTGGAAACAAAACCCTGTCTCTTAATTAATGCTACATCTGTCACTTCAACATCAGACAACAGATTACGTTTCCTCTTATCATTCATGCTTGCCAACAGACATACATGCATAGCCATGTCTGTGGTCACAGACACCACAACACACACACACACACCACACACACACACACACACACACACACACACACACACACACACACACACACACACAGAGTAGACCAAGCATTTTTGAAAGTGCACTATTATACATTAAAACATAGAGTAGCAAAGGAATCAGAACTTTATTTGAGCCATCATATGGGTGGTGTCAGATGATGATGAGAAATAAACTGAAAATGTAGGCTGTACAGGTCTGCTAGTGCTAATTGTGATGCTCCATCATGAAATGGTTCGCACCATTTTTTCCATTAGGAACCATTTTAGGCAGGTGGAGGTCAGGTTGTAGTAGGCACTCATCAGTCTCGGAAGACTATGGAGTTGCGCTCTAGTCTTTAGAGTGCAAAGCCTGGGCAAGTATGTATGGAGGGCGAGCTGTTACCCATGCAGCAGACCCCCCCTCTCCACGGCACTGGAATGATCCATTGGAAGGGCATTGACCGATATGAATGGTTTCAGTACCGTCGCAGGAGCCACCAGAACGTTGCCATATACCTACAGCCCCGAGCCGCTCTGGGACTCCAACTCCCCGATTTTTCCTCAGAGATGGTGTCTAAACATGACACCTGTGTGCATGCTGGTTTGTTATAATTTTGTCATCCACTCCTACCGGCACATGATGGCCTACTCTTCTGAAAGGTGGAATGGGGTTTTAACGTGTGTGCAAGATGTTCTGCGTGCATTCGCGCATGGGGCCTCGGTTTCGAGTCTGATCCGAATGACTTTGACATTCAGTTCGATTTTTTCGTCAAACTGGGAAGAAAGGGCGAGGCTGGGTACGAACCCAGAAACTCACGATTTACATATTGGCAGGCGAACGTCTTAACCATCCTGCCACCGTCCGGGGGTCAGGTTGTAGTTATTGAGATTTTGATTGAACATAAAACTAAGGCCATTCTTTCTACATTGTACTGAAGGTGTAATTTTGTTTCTTTTTGCTTTTTAAGCGCTTTTAAAAAACACTCAAGCCCTCATTCTGACCACCTAATATGATGTAAAATTCATTCATTTCTTATTTTGTCACTTCCTGCTGTCTGTCGTTACAATTTGTGGTAACTGTTCTTTTAGAATCATCCAAATTTCAATCTGATTTTTGTATTGAGTAGCTTTTTTTTTTTTTCTTATTGCAGACTGATAGCATGTTAACAGCTAAAAACTGACCTCCGTGCTGTGCGACTCATTATGTGGTGGAGTGTCACAATTTTGCTATCGAAACGCCAGTTTTGACTTGTTCATTCAAGTACTAAAGAACTTTTGCTGGGGTAGGCAGGTGTGTCACACCTTGTTGTTGTTGTTGTTGTTGTTAACACGGTGTATTGTTTGCTGCAGACCTCCCAAGACCCCAGGCCCCCGGTGACTGCTGAAGAACTGCTGAATTCCATGTACAATCCCAGTTGTGAGCAGACCCAGCAACCAACGGTGTGTGTGTGTGTGTGTGTGTGTGTGTGTGTGTGTGTGTGTGTGTGTGTGTGTGTGTGTGTGTGTGTGTGCCCTGCTGTCTGTCTGTCCTGTCCTGTCCTGTCTGTCCTGTCCTGTCCTGTCCTGTCTGTCCTCGTCTGTCTGACCTGTCTGTCCTGTCCGGGCCGGCCGGGTGGGGGTCGGCGGGCGGGGGGTGGGTGGGGGGTGGTTGGGCAGTTGGTGTGCAAGCTGTTCTGTCTGCCTTCACACACAGAACCTCAGTTTATAGCCTCAGTTTATAGTCTGGAGGAGGCTATAAACTTAGGGTCCATGTGTGAAAGCAGGCAGAGCAAGTTTGAACGTTTGTGCAAGCTGTTCTGCCTGCGTTCACACACAGAACCTCAGTTTATAGCCTCAGTTTATAGTCTGGAGGAGGCTATAAACTGAGGGTCCATGTGTGAAAGCAGCAGAGCAAGTTTGAAACGTGTGTGCAAGCGTTCTCCTGCGTTCACAACAGAACCTCGTTTTGCCTCAGTTTTAGTTGAAAGGCTATAAACTGAGGTTCGTGTGTGAACACAGACAGAAAACAGCTTGCACACGCATTCAGACTTGCTCTGCCTTTTTTTGAAGAGTATGCTGTTGCGTGGTGGTGCAGAATGACTCAGTGGTCAGAGTCCTACTTGTCCTCTGACTGTCAGTGAGGGTGGGAGGTTCAAGCATCTGCTGAGCTCTCTGTTTGAGGGAACATGGGAAATGATTTTCCTCCCCTGAAAGTCCTGCAGGCAAGACCATAAATGAAGGTCCTGGGTGTGAATGCATACAGAACATGTTGTGCACACATTGAAACCTCAGCCCTCTAGTGCGTTCAGTTCAATTCTTTATGTATTTATTTTTTTAATTAAAATTTTTTTTTTTTCAGTTAATTTTTTTTTATTATACTGGTAAGAAAGGGCAAGGATAGGAATCTAAACCGGAACCTCACAGTTTATTTGTTATCAGGTGAACGTCTTAACTATCTTGCCACCCTCCATTATTGTTTTTGAAATAAAAGAATTAAAAAAAAAAAAATAAATAAAAAGTAACAAAATGAGTATATTTTGTGATGGATATTTTGTACAGTACATAGCATAATTTTTATCTTACTCTCAGTTTAAAAAAAAACTAATTTGTTTCGTTGTTGCCGTACAGGAAAAATGTCAGCCCAGGAGGGGTCCAACACCAATATATGCCCCATCATTGCACGTTGCATAATGTTTTATCTTACTCTCAGTTAAAAAAAAGAAATTTTGTTTGTGTGTTTCGTTATTGCAATACAGGAGAAACGTCAACCCAGGAGGGGTCCGACACCAATATATGCCCCATCATCGCATGTTGCATAATTTTTTTTTATCTTACTCTCAGTTTAAAAAAAAAAATTCTCATGTGTTTCATTATTGCAATACAGGAGAAACGTCAGCCCAGGAGGGGTCTGACACCAATATATGTCCCATCATCGCACGTAGCATAATTTATCTTGCTTTCAGTTAAAAGAAAAAGAAGTTGTGTTTCGTTATTGCAATACAGGAGAAATGTCAGCCCAGGAGGGGTCCGACACCAATATATGCCCCATCATCGCACGTTGCATAATTTTTTTACTCTCAGTATAGAAAATTTTTTTCTTATTTGTGTGTGTGTTTCATTATTGCAATACAGGAGAAACGTCAGCCCAGGAGGGGACCAACACCAATATATGCCCCATTCATCGGACGTTGCATAATTTTTTCTTACTCTCAGTAAAAAACCAAAGTTTCTGATTTCTTTTTGTATGTTTCGTTATTGCAATACAGGAGAAACGTCGGCCCAGGAGGGTCGGACACCCAATATATGCCCATCATCGCACGTTGCATAATTTTTTTATCTTGCTTTCAGTTAAAAAAAAAAGAGTGTGTTTTCGTTATTGCAATACAGGAGAAACGTCAGCCCAGGAGGGGTCCGACACCAATATATGCCCCATCATCGCACTCTCAGTTTTAAAAA
The DNA here is from genome assembly GCA_030674155.1 of Stramonita haemastoma. Classification (NCBI taxonomy): domain Eukaryota; kingdom Metazoa; phylum Mollusca; class Gastropoda; order Neogastropoda; family Muricidae; genus Stramonita; species Stramonita haemastoma. Next base: position 12,558,377 of record CM060327.1, on the reverse strand, counting down.
AAAAGCCTTATTTTGTGTGTGTGTTTCATTATTGCAATACAGGAGAAACGTCAGCCCAGGAGGGGACCAACACCAATATATGCCCCATTCATCGGAGTTGCATAATTTTTTATTTTACTCTCAGTAAAAAAAAACAAAAAAATTTCTTATTTCGTTTGTATATTTCATTATTGCAATACAGGAGAAATGTCAGTGCAGGAGGGGTCCGACACCAATATATGCCTCATCATCGCACGTCGCATAATTTATTTTATCTTACTCTCAGTTTAAAAAAAAAATAAAAATTCTCATGTGTTTCATTATTGCAATACAGGGTAAACGTCAGCCCAGGAGGGGTCGGACACCAATATATGTCCCATCAGCGCTCGTTGCATAATTTTTTTTTCTTACTGTCAGTTAAAAAAAAAAAAATCTTATTTTGTTTGTGTGTTTGTTTCGTTGTTGCAATACAGGAGAAACGTCAGCCCAGGAGGGGTCCGACACCAATATATACCCCATCATCGCAATTTTTCTTATCTTACTCAGTTTAAAAAAAAGAAAATTTCTCATGTGTTTTATTATTGCAATACAGGAGAGACGTCAGCCCAGGAGGGGGCGGACACCAATATATGCCCCATCATCGCCATCATTGCCGGCGACTCTTCCGCTGCTGCTGCTGCCGCTGCTGGTCCCTGCATCACCTGCAGCTTCATCGACGCTGCGCCGCAAGCCACCATCACCACCGCGGCCGAACCCACCTCAGGCCCCCTTCTCCCCCGCCCGGCCGACATCACGCTGCAGCAACAGCAACCCCCGGACCCCAACGCCCTGGGGCTGTCGGCTCCCCTCCCCACCGCTGCTGTTGCCCTCAACAGTGACCTCCCCATCACCCCTACCACCACCGTCTTGCTGCAGCCTCCTCCCGTGGTGAAGCAGGAAGGGGAGGGTGGGGGTTGGGGTGGGGGGGGAGGTGGTGACGGTAATGCCTGGAGGGGACCTGCTGAGCATGAGCCCGGAGCTGATGCAGTCGCTGGTGCTGTCCCAGGCAGAGGGGGGGGCCCAGACCCTGGGGGTGGGGGGGGACCCTGCCCCCCCCACATCACCCTGCAGCACATCCCCCCTCCTCCCCCTGCTCCTCCTGCTGCTGTTGTTCCTCCTCCTGCTCTCTCCGGCCCTGGTGCTGGCACCTCCTGCCTTGCAGGTCACCCCCCCTCCCCCGGTCATCACCCCCCAGCCTGCTGTGTTGGCCTCTGACCTGGGGGCCACGCCCCTGGCCACTTCTGTCACACCTTTGGCACCTCGATGACACCCCTGGCCACCTCGGTGACACCCCTGGCCACTCTGGAGCCGGTGGTTCCAGGCGGGGATGGCTGGGGACGGCACCCTGACAGCGGCCATTCAGAGCGGGTATCCCTGTGAACTTTGCCCCCTCGTCGCTGAGCGGCCCGGTGGCCATAAACCAGGTGTTTGTGCCGGTGTACAACAACACGGAGCAAGGGCCGGTCATCGAGCTGGTGCCGCTGAAACCCAGCGCTCCGGCCGGCCCCACTCCACAGCTGCAGGTCTCTCAGTAACTTTTTCTCTCTGTTTCTGGATAGAATCGTCATCATTGTTGTTGTTGTTGTTGAACATTTCACGTGTTGCCCTCCTCCCCCTTTGTTCCCCCCGTTCAGTGGTTGTCACTCAGGTTGGAAGACCACAGACAGAAAAACAGAACAGTCAGATTATCGATGAAAAAGCTGTCAAATTTTGATGTGTTGGTGTATCGTTTCCGTTTTGGTTCGTGTATTTTTTAACTAGTTTTTGTTACGTGGTCTTGGATCCTTTATCGTTCAGTACATTTTGGCGTCTTTTTTTATCATTGAATTTTATCACAGCGTTGCTGTCAGGGCTATACGTCATGCTCTGTTATATATAACCTTCCCCCCTCCCCCCCTCAAAACAGCAACTAAAAGCCACTCCCCCACCCCCCACTGTCCAATAAAAGGAAGACACATGAAATTTTCAGTAGAAAGGCATGTTCATATCAAGATTGAAGTCCAAAACAAGTCTTGTAAGCTGTGACTGCATTAGTCTAATACGGTAAGAAATCTAGCTAAGCAATCATTCTGGTAAAAACAAGGCTTATTTTGTTGATGTTATGAATTGTCAGAAAGAATGATTTTTCTTCCTCTGCCCTCTCATTGTTTGAGTTGCTACTGAAGTCTTTAAGATAGCTATGCCTATGAAAAAGGGAGACATTTGCATGTGAATTTAGTCATCCATATGCTAGCATGATGAAGTGTCATGAATTTTTTTTTTTTTTAATATCATAAACTATACCTCGGATCAGCAGTCGTATATCCCAAGTAAACCTGTTGTAGTGTGTCTGTTTTCATTGCTAAAAATCACTGGTATGTTAAGTTTCCATTTAGATAATGTCAGGGACAGGACATTTGACTGTCCTTAGCTAATGAATGATCTGGATGTGAAAATGTAAGGTTTTTATATTACATTTTACATTGTCTTTTATAATCTGAATGGATCATTTGATCAAGGAAGGAGAGGAAAAACCAGTCAAAAAATGTTGTCTGCTTGGGTTGGATTTTGTCTTGTCTTTCATTTCCACTTGCTGTAGTTTGTTTATTTATTTTAAAAAAAAAAAAAAAAAATCTGTTGAAACGCATTCATTGGAAAAAAAAAATGTTGTGGGTCCAGTAGAAAACTAAACAGCTTAGCAAAAAAACTTGCTCCTGGGTGTTAATGATTAATAGTAAATTGCAAAAAAAGACCCAAACCCAACAACATTTATTGTAGTTCTTGTAAAGTTAAAAAAAAAAAAAAAAAAAAAAAATGATGAACACAATATTCTTTCATCTCTGTGGGTCCATGAAGATGGGGTTCAAATCTTGATAGCAGTTTGGGGTGAACTTAGGATGGGACTTTTTGCAACCTCTTGAGTCAACCTAAAACGCAGACTTGCTGGTGCCCTCATTCCTTTTGTGCATATATATATATATAATAGTTATATATGTGTATGTTATGTATTTATGCAGAAGATGAAATAAGCACTTTCAAGATTTCATTATGCATGTCAGGATTCAGTGGGTTATGGGAACAGGAAAATACCCTAACCCAGCTTGCACCCTGTTAGTGGAAAGGGATGGGCTCTGCCAGGTTCAGCTTGCCCAGAGACACAGCCCGAAGAATTCAGTGCAGTGCTGTGCCCCATGGACACATCAGAGTGTTGAGGTAGAAGAGAAACAGAGAGAGGAGAGATCTTCAGCATGAATGAAGAATTCAAGCATGTAGCTAAGCTTCAGTATCAGTGATGAAATACTATATTGACCAAAAAAATATATCTAGAGAAGTTTCAGGGAAAAAAAGCAGCTTAAAGATATTGCTTCAGTATTGATAAAAAGTGTTATTTCATTCTTTTTCCTCTGCGTTCCATGATAAAAACGATAATTAAAAAAAACCTTGGATAGAAGAGTGGGAAATCCCGCTGCAGCTAATCTTCTCATTCATTGTTTCCGTATAATTTACATACATTTGTCTGATACCTGTTCTGCTGAAGTCATGAATTGTACATCTTGCTTGGAACATTTTTAAACCAAACAAAAAGTGTAACAAGAGAATGGGTTGCCTCAGTTAGCCATTTACTTCCACCTGCTGGTGCACTGGCATTGAACTATGCAAGCACATGCTGTTCACCAGGGCAGTGTTCATTAACTTATCTTGTAAGCATCCACACTGCTGGAACTGGGGCTGTCAGGTTAGTACCTACCGTGACAAAACACTGGATAAAGGAGCACTGAAATTAATGTTCTGTAATAATAATAATGATATTGTATAATTTGTATTGCACTGAATCTTAACCTAAACCCTAACTCTTTCCCTGCCATTGGCGACTTTAGTCGACGGTCAGAGTCGTGTTAAAAATTACAACTTTTCATACAGTAACAAGTTTTTCACACCTCAGTTGACTTGTGTGCGTGATAGTGGACATATCGTCCTTCACCCCTGACCCAGTTTATAATTGGGAAAAAACCAACCATGTTATTCTGACACAGACTGAAAGTTTGAAAAATCACAGCAGGCTGAAAAATACTTGGCGCTGGAGACAGTTCTTCAGTAAGAAGCTTGGCAACAAAAGAGTTAAGAGAATTGTTTGACTATCCACTCAAAATGATCTATCACAAGCTGTTGTAGTCTTAGAAGGAGGTGGAGATATGATATTAAAGCATTGTGAAATTAGAATCTAGACTATATTTATATGTATATATATATAGTACTATTAATTCTATATAATACGTATTTAGGTTTGTCCATCTGTAAGCTTTGACTGCTCCTGACACAGGGTTTTTCAGGTAAGACTAGAGAACCAATGCGAATGAAAATCAGAACTTGGACACATTGTGGTAGAGAATGATGTGACTGACTCAAGAATGATGTGACTGACTGTCCACATAGGAGTGTTGACTATGTACTGCTGGACAGGAAAGTTTTCAGGTAGGATCATTGTTGACAACAGTGCACTGGGGAAGGAAAACTGGATGAACTTTTGTTATATAGAGATGTGTTGAAGTGCCCCCCTGTAAGCATACACAGCTGTGCTTAACATGAGATAAATGTTGGAACATTATGACTAGAGGTATTGCAACAAATCATCTTTATCATCCATATCTTTATTATAGTTATCATTATCATCATCATTATTGTCATCATCATCATTACTATCATCACATCGTCATCATCTCATCATCATCATCATCATCATCATTATTATGTTGATGATGAGGACGATGGTGATTATCATTATCATCATTATTATTATCATTAAGTGAAAACTTGAGGGAGGCGTTCTGTTTCGGAAAGTATAGGACTTACAATACATTGTCGGGAATATATTTGGATGTTTAGCTTTACATATCAGAGGAAGAAAATTGAAAGAAAGTGAACTGTGAATGCATCATTTAAAAAAGAAGAAGAAGAAAAAGAAACAGTGCTGTGCAAACTGACATGCTCAAAACACCACTGATGATTGAAGAGCTTACATGATCAAATACATGATGATGATGATGATGATGATGAGTGGTGATGGTAATGATAGTAATGATGGTAATGATGATGATGATGGTAATGATGATGATGGTGGTGATGATGTCATTAAGATATTAAATCAAAACTTTTTTGTTCATTGTAAAAAAAATTTCTGTACAAAACACAAGAATGATAAAGAATAGTGTATTAATTTATTCCTGTTTTGTTTTTGTTTTGTTTTTGTTTGCCATGCTTGCCTCTTTTTGGATACAAGATCTGAAGCATTGTAAATCACCGTTTATTGTTTAGATTCCACAGAAGTGGATAAATATGTGAAGGTAAGAGGCCCGCCAGTCATCTTGTGACTGCCGCTGGGACAGAACAACAGCAAAGTACTCAGCCACAAGTCTATCAAGTGCCATGGTGGTCCATGGTAACTTTCCCCTCTAGAAAGAGAGAAGTCAGAGTTTAGTTTTCATCTGAAACTGGACTTCCCTTTGCCTCCTCTATGAAATCTTGAGGGATGGTTTGGGTGGTAGTCTTCTGGATGAGTCGGTAAACCTAGGTTGTTCATGTTAGTATGAATTTAGCACAGGTAAATTGAACCCGATGCAGCAAGAGAGATATGTCCTGGCCAGGTTCTGTTGAGAAGTTTGTACACTTGTATGCATAGAGGAGGAAGAAAAAAAAAGTGGCGATGTCCAGAAGTTTATGCAGAGAAATATGCCACGACTGAAGGTGGTATACAGTGCAGTACAATATAGTGTTATATAATATGTACGCTACGCTATGATGTGGTACAATTCTGTATGATACAGTACGCTACAGAACACTACACATCAATACAGTATATTGTGCAATTAGGGTTTCTCCACATGGCTGTATCTACACTATACATCTTTCTTTTGTTGGTAGTGTTCAGATTTTGTTTTGTTCTTGCTTTTCAAAATTTTTTTTTTTTTTTTTTTTTTTTAAAATAGTACAATTCAAACATCCTCCTCCATTTTGCAGCATAGTTATGAAAACATTGGGTACTTTCTTTGTTTTTTGTTTTTTTGTAATTTTTTGTGTGACTTTGTTATGTTCTTATTCTGCAATTCCTGTATGTAGGAGTTACAAAACTACTTTCTGTACTGTTCCCACATTGTTCCCCTTTCTTTTTTGCGTCGATTCTACAAGCTTCTTGGGTGTTGTTTGGTTTTTTGGTTTAGTTCTAACTCTTCTTGTTTTGTCTTAGACATTCTTCTGTGTGTCATTTTTTTTTCTTCAAATACTGTGGATATACTGCATCTTAATCTATGCACCTATTAAAAGTGTCTTTGTTGAGTGCTTGTGCACTCTTAGACAGCCACATAAGTACATGATTATGTGGGCATTATGCAGTGCTTGTGTACTGATTGCTTTTGAATGTTTAATACTTGTGTACTATTTGGAAACATTTGATAAAATAGATAGCCCATAAGTGAATTAATTAAACATGTGTGTGTGTGTGTCAAAATGTAATACATATTATGATATATAATAATTGGGCTTTGTGTCCTTAATTTGGCTTAATTTTGGGGGCGGTCTTTGTTTCTCCCCCCCCCCCCCCCCAAACCTCCTTTCTTTTTCTCCTCCTTTTTTGTTAAAAGCAGATGCAGATTGTTAAGCATTCCATTTTTGTTCTTCCATAAGTATACAGTTTTTTTTCAGACTTTTTTTTGGAGTCAGATGGAAACTGAGATTATTATATTATGATATTTGTGTTCTTGCTTCATTCTGTAAGTTGATGTAAATTAAAAGATTGCAATTGTTCTAAGTAAAAGAAACACTGCCTCTCTTTGTTGCTGTAGTATGTCGACTCAGACAGTGTTTGACAGTGAAAAGGGGCTTGTAAGGAGCATGAAATCACTATAATAAGTGCAGGTGTTTTTTTTTTATTTAAAAATACATTAAAAAAATTTTTTCAATGGAATGGTGATGTTGATTACCAGACAGAAGGCGAAGGAGAAGGGCAGTATTTTCAATGTCTGATCTTTTGTGACAACACTGATTTGGGTAGATTAGAGAGATACGAGAACTTTGGCATTGCAATTTTCAGGACGTCCCACTTTTAACATCCTTCAAATATCGTTGAAATTATAAAGGTAATTGTGGCCTGTGATAAAGTTTTAAAATGATGCTAATTTTTTATAAGAAGAAAAAAATATTTAAAAAAAAGGATCCCCCCCCCCCCCCCCCCGCCGAAGTTTTTTCACAGAAAAAAGAGAGGATTGTGCATGTGGTAAAATAGTTACAGTCTGAATTATGTGCAGTGTTTTCCACTCCTCTGTCTGCTCTGATAGTAGACAGACAGTCAGTCAGAAAGGTGTTTCTCTGTAGTATCAAGGTTTTCTGTGTGGTTTTTGTTGTCAGTTTTTTTGTTGTTGGCTTTCGTATTGTGTGTATTTAAAAAAACAAACAAAAAAAAACAAGATGATCTTACTGGCATTTTATCGTTCAGTTTTTGTGCATTTTCAACCACCGAAGATGTGGAGGGTTTGGTGTTTTTTTGTTGTTTTTTTCTCTCTGTCAGAACTGATCACATCATGACATGAAGATGTCTAGTCTCTAGACTTGTGTGGATGGTGAATCCACATCAACATAGACATGGGTCAGCGACAAGGAAAGGTGTGTATTCTAGCAGGTTTTTGTCAGGATCAGCTAGAAGAACTGTTCAGAGTGTATCTCTGAGGGTACAGCCCCCCCACCCCCCCCCCTCTCCATCCCACCCTCCTCGTATGTAATGAAAACCAAAGTTAATGTGATTGGTTTATGTTGTTTTGTAACATGGGACGAGTTGGCTAAAAATGTTAATGTCATTGATGGTTTGTTGAATAAGGGTTTGTCATGACGGTATTGAGTGCATGACTTTATACAAGGCGTGTTAGTAGTTTTTGTTTATACAGACAGTGTTGATGGATAAGTGACTAGTTATGTCGGGTGCAGTCATGATTTTCCTCACAAAAATTGTTCATGCTCTCAGCACTTTTAAGTACTTTCATGTTTGTGTGTATTTTGTTGTATTTGTGTATATGTTGATGGGTTATGGTATAGATAATAGGCTAATAGTTTTAATGGGTTTTGTTTGCTTTACATTATAAACTACAGGGATATGGTTTAATTTTTTCCTTTCTTTAAACAAAAACATGGCATTATTATACAATTTTTTTTTCTATTTGACCTTTTTTTTTCTAGGGCTTTCTTTCTTTCCTCTCGTTTCAAACTCCGTAATCGATGATTATATACACATAATCTAGCTTATTTAGTATCAGCATGTATCAAAGATTTTGTAACGCATATATATATTATGTGAAATATTGGACAGAATTTGATCATACGTTCAGTATGTAAATAGTGATAATGAAAGAAAAGCTGTGGAAAACCTAAGAAAGAGAAATGTATGTATTGTTCTGCGACTTATCCGAAACATGAAAGTTGTTTTTTTTCTTTATGTTTTTAACATCTTTTTTTTTTTTTAGCGCTTTTAGGATTAAGTTCTTTTTAGGCTGATGTGTGTGTGTGTGTGTGTGTGTGTGTGTGTGGTGTGTGTGTGTGTGTGTGTGTGTTGTGTCTGATAATTTTTTGTATGTTTTTTGTCATGTTTAATGTGCCTATTTACTTGTGGATGATAGTGTTGGATGGCTTGTTTCAGTTTTAAAAAGATGTTTTTTGTTATTTGATGTATATCACAAAAGCCGCATGTGAAGAATCAAACGGATAATCACTACACTAAAATCAACAAGAATGTGTGAGAATGCAATCAACTTCAAAAAGTGATTGGGTTTGGGTTTTTTTTTTTAGACAGAAAATATTTGAGTAGTTTGAATAGTTCTTGTTTGCTGGCTAGTCCTGTGTGTTTTGTGTGTGTGTGTGTGTGTGTGGTGTGTGTGTGTGTGTGTGTATGTGTGTGTGTGTGTGTGTGTGTGGTGGTGTGTGTGTGTAACAAAAAGTCTCTTTCCTGATGAAAAAAGCCCCCCCCCCCCCCACACACAACATTTTTTTAAAGGGAGAAAACTTGCAGTGGGGAAGCAACTTTTGATGGACTGAAACTTACTGCAAAAATGCAATTCTCTTCCATACTGGATTTTTCTTTTTTTAAATCAGACATAACTGTCATTGAGTAATGATAATTTTTTTCAATCATCTGAAGGATTACAATGTGTAGTGTAGTTTTAATGAAGCTACAGCATGGTCGATTATAACAGATGATTTTAGGTGCTGTAAGAGTATCACATTATTATTTTAAACTACTACCTCTTGAAGAGAGGAGGGTCTTTTTTTTTTTTTTTACACACTTTATGAGTCATCAATTCATTCAAGAGCATTTTGCCCTCAGCGAAATGGTTTTAAGGGGAGTGAGTTGTACTGAAAATGATGGTTCATAGGGATACTACCCTTGACAAGAACAGGTGGTTGGTGTCCCATAACCTGTGTGGTTGTAGGGGAGCTAGGTGTCAGAGACCTCAGCTTCTCTAGGGGCCAGCTTATTGAGGGCGGCGCCCATCTCCTCTCCCTCGCTGCTTTACCTTCCCAGACCCTAAAGAGGGCAGGTACCCATTTACATTTGGGGGAACTGTATTGTAGCCAAGGCACGCAAACGGTCACCCATCCACTAACTTTGGCCGGGGAAAGTGAGCACTCTGACCACTGAGCTATCCTGTCCCCAACAAGAACAGACTGTAGTAAAGTCAGAATTCCTGAAAACTGCTTGTGTCAGCTGGACTATACTGTAGTCCGGGTGGTTGCTTTAGTGGCTGTTAAGACTGTTTTTTTCTGATGTATCATCCTCTTCGAATGCTTAGACAGCAATTGTTTTTGTATGTCATATGAGCGAAAAAGCATTGTGCTGCCACTAAATGCCTGACAAGTGAGGCCCAGCGCATCTGACTTCTGTATGGAAGAGAACTTTTTATCTTTTTTTTTTTTTTATCTTTTAAGTCTTCTCTGGAAAAATGGTAGGAGAGTGGACTGAGAAGGCAGAAAATAGACAAAAAGAGATGACAAAAAGAAACGGAACAAAGCAGAAACAAAGAGAAGGATAGAAAAGGGTGAATTCCTGGCACAGAATTTCCAGAAGGTGGGGATGCTGTTTATACTGACAGGCCCCGGGCATCCCCACAGGGAAAACGGCTTATGACATTTTCTCTTCTGATGTATGACAGTGATCCTCTGTGTGTGCCAGTGGTGGTGTTGTGTGCTTGTCTGCTCTGTTGTGTTCAGTTCAGGGTGGTGTAAAAAAATCATCTTTTTTTTTGATAGATGTTAAATGTGTCTGCAGTAAAGAAAAGTATGTTTCAAATGTTTTCCTGCTGGAATTCTTTACTAGTAGTTTCTTCTGGTCACCAGCTGGTGATGGATTGTAAACAGCACCTTGACACAGAGCAGGGGAGCGGTTTGTGTCTCGTACTCACAGCATAGTGGACTGGGGTTTGAATCTTTGCTGCTGCTTGTCGGTTGAGATCGGTCCAGTCTCTTGTGGGAACATGGTTATGTGCCTCCTGTTGCCACTGTTGGTATCCTTGTATGCTTGTGTGTGTGTGTGTGTGTGTGTTGTGTGTGTGTGTGTGTTGTGTGTGTGTGTAATAAATTTTAAAAAAAAAATCCAGACCTCAATTCCACAATCTGCATCTGTGCTCAGTTTTTTTAACAGACATACAACAATCAGAAGCCAGTTGGTTGCCTAAAACTTTATAGGTAAAAACGGTCAACTTATTTATGCGAATACTTTTGATAGAAATGGCTGTAAAATTCATGGAACTTACTTTACCCGTTTGGTGTTCATGTTTTGTGTGGGGAAAGAAACAGTATGGGTACATGAATGAAAGTGTGGGGTGTAGACGAGTGACTTTACTTCTCTGAGTTTGATTTACAAACATAGTATTATATATAACTATTTCGGAAAACTTAAAAGACAACCATGGTATTGTATAACGTGACAGAGCACAAAGTGGGTGTTTACTGTTGTTTCAATCCACAGCAATAAAATCATACCTGTCAGTCTATTTTCATTGTTCTACTCCCCCTTCTCTCCCCCCCCCCCCTTTTTTTTTTTTGAGTCTTCTTTGAGCCCCAAAGATCTAGCTCCTTAACTCATGCAGTATAACCAAATGATCAAACTTTTGATGAAATGAAGTCAAAGTCAAATTTTTTATTTCCAGATGGTTCATTGAATTAAGCAATGATTTGGTTAATATCAGTCAATCAGTTGTAAGTAGTGTTTTACAAGCCCATTTAAAAGAAAAAAGCAAAGCACTCTGTGTGGGAGTTAAAAGATTTGAAATGGGGAGGGGGGGGGCTGTAAGATTTGAAATGTGTTTTTCTCTCTCAGAAAGTTGTCTGTCATGTATGTGACGTGAGAGTGTACTGTTTTATTTTCGTATCATGCTGTTCAGAGGCACAGGCAGACCTTTTTAAGTGGACAGGTGTGTGTAATTATTATGACTTTAAAGTTTTTATGGTATGGAAAGAAATTGTTCAGTTCTAAAATTATGGAAATTGTGTTTTTTTAGATAGGGAGGTTTTAATATCAGTTTTGGGTGTTGTTTGTTTTTTTGTCTTTTGTTTGTTTCACAGTTGGCTGGAATTTTTTCCCCTTCACTCTCTGTGGTTTTAAAATGTCATGAAACCAATAGATGAAATTGTTCAGTGAATGCTGTTTTTTTTTTTTTTTTTTTTCATTTCAAAATCCTGATAATTATTAGTTGAGTGAGTGTGTGGCTATTTAAAACGAGTGGGTGTTATTATACGTATGGTTGACGTTGAAGGTAGAAGTTTTAATGGCTCACAAAAGTCAGTGACCTTGTCATGGTTGGAGTGCTTTTTTTCAATGTTTTTCTTTTTTTTTTTTTTATTATTCTCTTTTTGGGTTGACATTGTGTGCAGTATGTGATAAGGCAAGTGCATTATTTATCTGTGATTGATTGTCTGTACATCAGCACTCCTACACTTCCTCCCTCTTTCCTCACTCGGTGATAAATTTGCTTTTTTTTTTTTTTTTTTTAATCTCCCTCTATCTGCTCAGCGAGAAATGCAACTGCAAGACAATATGCAAACAAGGAGAAAACTTTGGCATCGTTCAACTAGGCCTAAGGCCGGTGGTATGGATGCTTTGTGCATTTCTTCTCTGAGTGTGTGTGAGTGTGTGTGTGTCTGTGAGATAGAGATAGAGAGAGTGAGTGTGTGTGTGTGTTGTGTGTGTGTGTGTGTGTGTGTGTGTGTGTGTGTTGTTTGTTTAGTATTTTCCAAAGCGCTGTGTATTTTCTTGAGGATGCGTGTTCTTAATTTAAAAAAGTTTTGGCCTGCATAGCATAGAAACTATGCAGGCAGACAAAACAGTAATAATGATAATAATAATTATAATAATATAATAATAATAATAAAAAATAGACTGTTTCTGAGTGATGGACCTCTGCTTTGTTAATACACACTCTTGCCTCTTCATTTTTTGTCCGGGGTGGTATTTTGTGTGTGTGCGAGTGCGTGTGTGTGTGTGCATGTGTATGTGTGCATATGTGTGGTGTGAGGAAGAGACATGCAGGTATGTACTGTTTGATACCAGTGTGTCTAGAAAGCGAAAAGTCCAGGTCGAAGTGTGCGGTGTTTCGAATCCCATTTGGGCCCAAAACTTTTCCCGTATCCATTAGACCATGACTGGTGGTCGGGTGCTAGTCTTTTGGATGAGACAATAAACCGAGGTCCTGTGTGTAATGCACAATTATTTAGAGCATTTAAAAGAACCCACAGCAACAAGAGAGTTGTCCCTGGCAAAATTCTGTTGAAAAAAGCCACTCTGAGTAGGGAAACAAATACAGCTGCAGACAGGAAAAGAAAAAAAAAGGGTGGCGCTGCTATTGTGGCGACGCGCTCTCCCTGGTGAGAGCAGCCTGAATTTCATGCAGAGAAATCTGTCATGACTTCAGTAATGTCTTGACATAAGTGATGTAAATTGAAAAATGTAGGCCCTATGTTGCAGTGAAAGTGCATTTACTGTGTGGTACATATACCAATTTGCCATCATGGACTGCTTGCTGTGTCAAAGAAACACTTCTTTAAAAAAAAAAAAAGACTTTCACCACATCATGGCACACTTTTTGAACGTTTATTTGATGGACTCTGTTAGCCGAGTGGTTAAGACCGTTTGACTTCAATCCTGTGGATCAATGAAGTCACGGGTTCGAATCTCGATGGCATCTGGTGAATTAAGATTGAGGATTTTCACTATCTTCCAAGTCAACTTCATGTGTGTGGAGTCAGTACTGATTTTAACTCCAGGGGAAAAATCCCCTTGGATAGATGTTTCAGTGGTCTCACACACACACACGCGCGCGCGCGCGGCGCCGCACGCACGCACGCAACCACGCACGCACACACACCATACACATGCATAGACTCTCTATACACATCCACCCAAGCATGTGTTCACACACTTGCATCCAAGTGCCTCACACACACACACACACACACACACAACAATGAAGCCTATTCATGCAGAGCAGAAGTTCAAACTTTCAGATTTATTTTATAGATCAAGTATTTACATACAAAGGCAACGATTATGGTTGACAGTCATTCGGAAAGCAGACGAGAAAGGGGAGCATTCACACAGCAAAGCATACTTAACAAATGAAGAGCAGCATTGCGTAGCGTTCCACACATCTGCCCAAAACTATGCTCATCTTTTTGTAACACTATGACAGATTTTAACAAAGATATGAAGAGTTGCTCAAATATGCCGCATTTCTAAAAAAAAAAAAATGGAGATGGAGAATGCAAAGGTACAGAAGATCAAGCTGATAACAGCTTCTTTTATCATACATGTTGATCTTTCTTTTATCATGACAATTATGGTGAAAACACCACAGTCTTTTATTGTGATTATGTGGTGATAACACTATACAGTCTTCTTTATCATGATAATGTCAGTGATAACACTACAGTCTTCTTTTATATGATAATGTCAGTGATAACAGTCTTCTTTATTCATGGTGATGTCAGTGATATCGCTACAGTCTTCTTTCATTTCTGATAATGTCGGTCTTTTTTTGTTCAGATCCTGAGCATATAAGCAAAAGCAACCACGAGTACTTCTTGCAAAAGCAACCACGAATACTTTATCACACACTCCCACACACACACACACACACGACACAAAAAAAAATCCCCACTTTCTTCCTATCATGATCTAGACGACTAGAAAAAGTATAAGACACTCAGGCACACAGAGTTGTCTTTTTTTTTTTTTTTTAAACCTGCTGTAACACTAGTACAGTTTGGGGTGGGGGTGGGGTAACTGCCACATCATCTACAACCATTGCATGTCACAAAACTCATCCAAACCTTGCATGTCACTGAACACGTACATCCACACCCTTACACGTCACAAGTACGTCATCCACAGCCTTTACAGACATAACCTTTCAGCGCTAGTACAGAGTTCCACAAGGATTCCTGTTACCACGTCTGATTTTCTTTCTGCTGATAGACTAGACTACACTTTGAAGGCGAAACTACAGTAAACAAGCTACAACGATAAGTTCTTCGACAAACGCTGCTTGCCAAAGCGGAAAACTGTCTTCTGTAAAGTCACTTTACATGGGCACAAAAGCATATGGCATTGAGCAGGAAACGCCTCATCTGAATCTTTGAAGCTAATTGCTACACTCTTTTGTGTTGTGGGACGATTCTTCAGTATTGGTCATGCAGCTGTTCATTTCTTCCAGACAATTGAGGTATTACTCCTCACATACACTATGAGTCCTTCAAAGCTGGGCCCCTGAAACAGAGTACAGCTTCCTCACTTCCATGGTTTACTTTCGTGCTCCCATAAGCCAAACTTTGATGTTATCTTCCAATACCATTGGCTCTGAAAGTGACCAGAAATGAACCATGTCAAGACAGCATTAACTGTATCCTCCTTTCAATACTTCTGTTATGGTCCACGTTTCATATGGGCACAAAAATATGGACATGACCAGGAAACGCATCAGTCTGATCTTGAAGCTGATGGCGACGTTCTTGTCGTTCTAGACGATTTCCAGTTTGGTCATTGCAGCTGTGGTCTGAGCTGTACGGGAGAATTTGAGATATTGATCCTTCAACCGATACAGCTTAGTGGAGTCTCAAACCTGCGCCCCCAAACTCTGTGAGATCAGAGTAGCCTACAGCATTCTAACCACTGAGTTATTCTGCTCCTAAATCCAAAGGCTTAGCTGAGTGTCAAGCCAAAACCATCTGGCAGCAAAGTGACAGCCATGAACCATCGAAGACAGGACAGCAGAACACAGCTAAGCAGTCACAGAAAGCAGAAAGCTGGAGAAGCTGTAGGGACTGAAAATCAAGGATTAAAAACCACAGAGATTCAAGGATTAAAAACCACAGAGATTCAAGGATTCGAGACCACAGAGATTCAAGGATTAAAGACTACAGAGATTCAAGGATTAAAAACCACAGAGATTCAAGGATTCGAGACCACAGAGATTCAAGGATTAAAGACTACAGAGATTCAAGGATTAAAAACCACAGAGATTCAAGGATTCGAGACCACAGAGATTCAAGGATTAAAGACTACAGAGAATCAAGGATTAAAGACTACAGAGATTCAAGGATTAAAAACCACAGAGATTCAAGGATTCGAGACCACAGAGATTCAAGGATTAAAGACTACAGAGAATCAAGGATTAAAGACTACAGAGATTCAAGGATTAAAGACTACAGAGAATCATGGATTAAAGACTACAGAGATTCAAGGATTAAAGACTACAGAGATTCAAGGATTAAAGACTACAGAGATTCAAGGATTAAAGACTACAGAGATTCAAGGATTAAAGACTACAGAGATTCAAGGATAAAGACCACAGAGATTCAAGGATTAAAGACTACAGAGATTCAAGGATTAAAGACTACAGAGAATCAAGGATTAAAGACTACAGAGATTCAAGGATTAAAGACCACAGAGATTCAAGGATTAAAGACAGCAGAGAACAGGATAAAGCATTCACAGATCAAGGATAAAGCTGAAGAATGTAGGACTTAAAACCAAGGATTCAAGATAAGATACAGAGATTCAAGGATCAAAGACCACAGAGATTCAGGATTAAAGACTACAGAGAATCCCCAAGATGGATTAAAGACCACAAACAAGGATTAAAGACCATGGATACATTCCAAAATTAAAGAACAAAGGCATAACAAACAGGCACTTTGAGTTAAAAAGCAAAAAAAAAAATTAAAAAGGCCATCTATTCTACCTACCAGGATTGGAATCCATATTCAACAGGTCAAAAGAATCGTCCAGCTATCTGATCAGTCCTAGGAAGTCAGAAGGGGGAAAATGGCGGAGAACAGGGGCAGGGCACTGAAAACACAACGGTTTGAAAATCTTTTTTACAAACGCTTGATTGACGTATAGGTATTCCCTTGCTGCTAGTCAAGCCTATGGTTCTTATGTGGTTTGTGTCTTTTGATCGTTTGCATAATGTGGTGGTGTACACATGGCAAGTATATGTCACATAAGGAGGATGAGTGTGTGTGTGTGTGTGTGTGTGCTGTGTGGTGTGTGTGTGTGTGGTGTTGTGTCTGTGTGTGTGTGTGTGTTTCTGTGTAAGTCTGAATAGCTTCAGTGTTAAGACACATAAGAAAAAAGAAAAGAAGGCACCAACATGCAAGCATACAAGAAAAAAGAGTGGAGTAGAGAGAGAGAGAGGGATAGAAACGTATAGAACTTAAGAGCAATTATTAAATTTAAAAAAAGGTTGTCATTCATCATAAATTGAACACCGAAAACATGAAAAAATCGAATACAACTATTTAGAAATGAAGGAATGGCACAAAATTAATGTCTCTCCCTCGAAAACAATAACAATATTTACCGACATGTTCATAAGAGATATGTATGTGTAAACTCCTAATGGGACTAACAATAACAATATTTACCGACATGTTCATAAGAGATATAGATGTATAAACTCCTAATGGGACTTTTCTTCAACGACAAGGCAACTTCATACCGCAATACAGAGTTGTGTGTGTGTGTGTGTGTGTGTGTGTGTGTGTGTGTGTGTGTGTGTGTGTGTGTGTGTGTGTGTGTGTGTGTGTGTGTGTGATATGAAAATCAAATGTTTATTTCCAGATGGTGTGTGTGTGTGTGTGTGTGCGTGTGTGCGCGCGTGTGTGTGTGTGCGTACGCGTGCGTGTATGTATGTGCGTGCGCGCGCGCACGTGCGTGCGTGCGAGCGAGCGCACATGAATCGACCACATTTTGATAAAGAGCAAAACAGTGGAACGTGAACAGCTGACATCAACATAACAATGGCAGCAAAGCGAAGTGTTGAATATGAAAAAGGAGCTGTAGCCTGCAGGGTTTGCTGCCTCACAAGGTAAACTTGCCGTCAGAAACGATGTACCTCATGAGGCAGTGAGCCATCACCAGTGAGCACACCTGCAGACACACATCAGCACACCTGACATGAGTCAGAACCAGGATCATGACAGTCTTCAGAAAATAAACACCAAGAACAGTATGGAGAAAAAGGAGGAGGAGGAGGAGAAGAAGAAGAATACGAAGAGGAAGAAGGAGGGAAAGGTAAAGTAGGAGAGGAGGAGGAAAAGGGGCAGCATTAGCAGAAGAGAAAGGAGGAGGAGGAGGAAAAGGAATTGGAGGAGGAGGAGGAGAAAGAGGTCGAGGAAGAGGAGGAGGAGAAGAAGGCAAAAAATAGAAAGAAGAAGAAGAATGAGAAGATTGAGGAGAAGAATGAGGAGAAGAAGAATAGGAAGAAGAATGAGAAGAAGAAGAAGAAGAAGAAGAAGAGAAAGGAGAAAAAGGAGGAGGAGGAGGAGGAGGAGGCGGAGAAGAAGAAGAAGAAGAAGAACAACAACAACAACAACTACAACAACAACAATAACAACAACAACAACAACAACAACAACAACATATATAGCTTTAAACTCTAATATCTTTAAAATACAAAAAAAATAGAAATTCAGAATAAAAACTTAAAAATGACCCTGACCAGTCTATCCTCCCCATCCTCCCACCCCCACCCCCCTCCTTCCTTACCTGTAAAAATCCCACAGCAAAAGCAATCAGACCAATGATCACCAGGTTATCTTTGAAGATGGTCATCAGGGCCCCGATACAGCCGCGTGTGTGGATTCTCGATTTGGCAAATTCTTCCTGCAACAGACGACAAAAAGAAGAGGTATTGGTCATCAGGAACTATGCAAAGCAAGTCTGTCTGTGAGGTGGAGACGAGGAGGGGATGGGGGTGGAGGGGTACACGGCCGGGAGGGAGGGGGTGGGGGGATGGCCTTGTGCTTAGAGCAGCAAAAGTGTTTTATATAACGTCTGAACATACCAACTGGTCTTTGTCAATGGACACACATACGCGCGCACGCACGCTTGCACGCACGCACGCACGAACACACGCATGCACCTCACACACACACACACACACACACACACACACACACACACACACACACACACACACACACACACACCACTCCCCCCCCCACACCCACACCCCACCCCTGTCCACACATCCACCCATGCAACACCACCCCACCCATGGCATTCATTCACCATCACCACCCCTCCTCCTCCACCAACCCACAACCTTCCCACCACTCACCCTCACCCCCACACCCCCACCTCACCATCCCACCCCTTCCCACCCCATCCCACCACCCACAGCACCCACAGCACCCAGCCAGCTATACTACCCAGACTTACAGAGTATCTGCGCACTTTGTCCCCGCAGTCTGTAGCAGGCTTGTAGCAGCAGGAGGGGGGCACATCACAGGCCTGGTCAGCCGTGGAGGAACAGTTGTAGGCGGCACTCACCTCCCAGTCCTTGTAGGACGACCCCCCACAGCACTGGTACTGCAGGACAGACACAGAGACAGAGAGAGATACAGAGATAGATTCAAAGAGACAGATACAGAGGCAGATACAGAAGCAGGGATAGATACAGATAGAGATTCAGAGACAGATAGAGAAACAGATACAAAAACAGATACAGAAACATACATACTGAAGGACAGAAACAGAAACATACAGATACAGAAACATACAGATACAGAAACAGATACAGAAACATACAGATACAGAAACAGATACAGAAACAAATACAGAAACAGAAACCGAAACAGATATAGAAACCGAAACAGATACAGAAACAGATATAGAAACAGATATAGAAACAGAAGCATACAGAAACAGATACAGAAACAGATACAGATACAGAAAAAGATACAGAAACAGAAGCATACAGAAACATACAGAAACAGATACAGATACAGAAAAAGATACAGAAACAGAAGCATACAGAAACAGATACAGAAACAGATACAGATACAGAAAAAGATACAGAAAGCATACAGAAACAGATACAGAAACAGATACAGATACAGAAAAAGATACAGAAACAGATACAGAAACAGATACAGATACAGAAAAAGATACAGAAACAGATACAGATACAGAAAAAGATACAGAAACAGAAGCATACAGAAACAGATACAGAAACAGATACAGATACAGAAAAAGATACAGAAACAGAAGCATACAGAAACAGATACAGAAACAGATACAGATACAGAAAAAGATACAGAAACAGAAGCATACAGAAACAGATACAGAAACAGATACAGATAAAGACACAGATACAGATACAGAAACAGATACAGAAACATACACAGATACAGAAACATACACAGAAACAGATACAGAAACAGAAACATACAGACACAGACACAGAAACAGATACAGAAACAAACACAGACACAGCAACAGAAACATACAGATACAGACACAGAAACAGATACAGAAACAGATACATACTGCAGGACAGAAACAGAATCAGAAACAAATACAGATTTAGATAACAAACAGAAACTGAGGCAGATACATAAACGAAACAGAAACATACACTACACTACACCACACCCCACACCACATCACACTACACTCCACTCCACTCAACATCACACACCCCCACCCCGTACTACACCACACGACACCACTCGACACGACACCACACACTACACTACACTACACTACACTACACTACACTACACTACACTACACTACACTACACTACACTACACTACACTACACTACACTACACTACACCACACCACACCACACCACACCACACCACCCCACACCACACCACACCACACCCCACCCCACCCCACCCCACCCCACCCCACTCCACACTACTGTACCTCTGTCTGCAGCTTGTCCAGATCCTTATCCATGGTGCCACGAGGGGTGTTGTAGTTGCTGATACACTACACTGCACCACACTGCACTACACTACACTACACTGCACCACACTGCACTACACTACACTACACTACACTGCACTACACTACACTACACTACACTGCTCTGCACTGCACTGCACTACACTGCACTGCACTACAGTGCACTGCACTGCACTACACTACACTACACTACACTACACTACACTACACTACACTACACTACACTGCACCACACTGCACAACACTACACTATACCACACCACACCACACCACACTACCCCCACCCCACCCCACCCCACCGTACCGTACTGTACTGTACTGTACTGTACTGTACTACACTACACTACACCACCCCACACCACACCACACCACACCACACCACACCACACCACACCACACCCCACACACCCCCACCACCCCCCACACCCCACCCCACCCCACAACTGTACCTCTGTCTGCAGCTTGTCCAGATCCTTATCCATGGTGCCCCGTGGGGTGTTGTAGTTACTGATACACTACACCGCACCACACTACACTACACCCCACCCCACCCCACCCCACACCCCACCCCCCACCCTACCGCACCCCACTCCACTACTGTACCTCTGTCTGCAGCTTGTCCAGATCCTTATCCATGGTGCCACGAGGGGTGTTGTAGTTGCTGATACACTACACCACACCACACCACACCCCACCACACACCCCACCACACCACACCCCACACACACCCACTACTGACCTCGTCTGCAGCTTGTCAATCTTATCCATGTGCCATGGGGTTTTGTAGATCGATGGTGCTTGACAGTCCAGATCTTTCCACCGTGTCCGCAGCACAAAGGTAGCACCGGCCACCTTTGAGCCACGACACCTTTTACCACCGTGACGATAAATGTGGAGAGAGACATGAGACGAAGAGTGTAGCACGTGAACGAGAGAGGAGAGAGAGGAGAGAGAGAGGGAGAGAGAGAGAGAGAGAGAGAGAGAGAGAGAGAGAGAGGAGAGAGAGAGAGAGAGAGAGAGAGAGAGAGAGAGAGGGAGAGAGAGGAGAGAGAGAGAGGAGAGAGGGAGAGAGAGAGAGAGGAGAGGAGAGAGAGAGAGAGAGAAGAGGGGAGAGAGAGAGAGAGAGAGATTGATTGATTGATTGACTGATTTATTGATTGATAAATCTATATTTCAATGAGTAATAGATAAATTCATTCGGCCCTTTGCCCCCAGCCCTCCATTTTTCAGCACACACACACCCCCACCCATACAAATTTCAGCAGGCACCCCCCCCCCACCCACTTTCAGTCTTACAATCTTCAGCAGCGCCCCCCCCCCCCCCCCCCCACAGACACACCAGCCCCCACCCTGACAAGTTTTATCAGAACCTGCCCCCACCCTCCCTGTTCTACCCTCAAGCCTTACAATCTTCAGCAGACCACCCCCACCCCTTCCCTTCCCCACCCTTCCCCTCCCCGCCCCCCCTACCTCACCCCTACCCCCTACCCGAGGACTTACAACTTTGAGGAGACAGAGGCTCTCCCTAAGCGCCCCTAGACAGCCGAAGAGGCTGACGACAAACATGACGGCACCGATGCCGATCAGCAGATAGGCCACGTCAACCGTGACGTGATCAAAGGCCGCCACCGTGTTACGTTGCAGACGATACCAGGCCCCCACCCCCATCAGTATGCACCCCGCTGCCTGCAAGGACAAGAAAGGTTTTTAAGGTCAGGGCGTGACAGGAATTGAGGGGAACGATGCTGTAAAAGATCAAATCAAATGAAATTATGTCATATTATATCGTATCGTATCGTATTGTATAATATCATATAATATCATGTCAGATCATATCATATCATATTATGTCATGTCATGTCATCTCATGTCATATCATCATATCATATCATGTCATGTCATGTCATATCATATCATATCATATCATATCATATCATATCATATCATATCATATCATATCATATCATAACAAATGAAACCAAATCATATCATATCAAATCAAATCAAACCAAATAAAAATTCTTTTATTTCGAGGATAATATAACAAAACACACAGGAAGAAAGGAGGAGGGAGCAACTTTTAGGAGGCAAAAAAAGAGAAGAGGGAACAGGACAATTATGTTGAAAGGAAAGCAGACAGGAGAGAGAGAGAGAGAGAGAGAGAGAGAGAGAGAGAGAGAGAGAGAGAGAGAGAGAGAGAGAGAGAGAGAGAGAGAGAGAGAGAGAGAGAGAGCACGATGGAAGAAATTATATAAGGAATGAACCAGGCCATATTTGGAGCACTCACCCACACCATAAAGTTGATAACAAACAGGCCATATTTGGAGCAGCTCCATCGAGAACAGCATTTCTGTGTCGTGGTAAATGACGTCACAGGAACTGGCTCTCCTGCCCTGTTTCTTCTGACGTCATTGTCACGTACCGCTCTCCCATCCATTGACGTCATTTTGGATGGTGACTAAATGTGCATCTGCAAAAAGAGGATGACAATGACGGAGTCTTGTTTGAATGTGCTAGAAACTTGCATTCACAACTCCAGATTTGTTTAAGTGAAATTCGGACTGCTCTCCATGGGGAGAGCACGTGACAACAAGAACAGCACCACCCATTAATCTGTTTTTTAAAATTGAAATTGTCTTGTCGGCATGTGTGTTTGTTTCCCTCAGAGAGTGAATTTTCCGTACAGAACTTTGCCTGGGACAACTCTCTTGCTGCTGTGGGTTCTTTTACGTGCTCTGAATGTGTATTGTACACGCCACCTCGGATTTATCATCTCTTGCGAAAAAACAAACACACAGACCACCACTCAGGATCTAGTGGGCTTATGGAAGAAGTTTGGGCACCAACGACACTTCTCACTTTCTAGGCAGATGTGTTACCTGTAGACCACCGATAGAAAGACCGAGGTAGACAGACAATCCAACGCTAAGACAGACAGAGAGAGGCAGACAGAGGTGGAAAGAGGACTTGAAAGATTCATGCTGTTGCTCTTGTCTGACGCTCATACCCCTATGGGGATGCCGGGGACCTGTCAGTATAAATGGCATCCCCACCTGTAAATTATGTGCTAGGAATTCCCTTTTTTGTTTCCACATCTTTTCCCCAAGTGGGAATACCAGGGGCTTGTCAGAATTCCCACCTTCTGGAAATTCTTTGCTATGAATCACCTCATTTCTATCCTTCTCTTTATTTTTGACTCGATTCGTTT
>CM060327.1:12512380-12529880 GCA_030674155.1 Stramonita haemastoma | reverse complement strand
GATAACAAATTTAGTTCAACAGGGCATGGTTTTACAGGCTTAAAGAATAACATAATTAAGGTACTTTGTCCTTTCATTTTTAGTCAAAGTTCTTTTTTCTCTTCAGATTGACGGTGTAAGACATATGAACGAGTTAGATGATTTGATTTTGGACTTGAGGTTACTGTTGTTGGATTTACTGAAATTAATAGAGGTATCAGGAGACAGCACCAGTGTGGCTTTCATGGGCTGCAAACAGCATGAAACAGTCCCGCTCACTGTCGCACAGATCCAGATGAGGTAGTCCAGATTAAAGTAGGCCTAGATGATTTTTTTTAAACAGAGATTTTGACTGACAATATAGGGCACGGACGGACGGACACACACACACACACACACACACCGACACACACTGCCGTCAGTTTAGACACACCTGTTACCACGTAAATCCAATCTGATGACAAGATGGCAGCTGTTCCACTTGCGGCAGTATTCAGCCCACTGCTATAGCTCCGCCTTGTCAGACTGTACCTAGATTTCCTCCAGTCCCAATCCTCTCGCGCTGTTATTCCTTGAACTGAATCACCAAAGTCTACCACACCTACACCACAATTTTCCTCTTTTCACCTACCCACCTCAGAGTACGTACACTCCTTACACGAAATGAAGAAAAGATTTTCTGCGTTGTTTCTATAGTCTTGTAGGACGTTGGGGCACCACTGAAGATTTTTGCAACCAGTGTCCTCCACTTCTCACGATGTCAGATAGGCCTATTACAGTTATGCAAATTCTTTCTACTCAATGGTCGCAGCTTGAAGTTTACGGTTTGTTTTCAACGATTTTTAATGAAGTAGGCCGTAGATCTGTAGTCCTTACGTGAGTTGAGGCAAAATTTATTTGTAATCTGTGATTTAAAAAAAAGTTCTAGTTTTGAAGAGGGCTTTGCTGCTTTTGTCTGTAAAAAGTGATTAAATTATCATAAATATTTCCAGTTTGTATCTATATTTTCTTCTCACAATTATGTAGGCCTACATTGACGTACCTAAACAACTTCCAGGAATGATATATTTTTTCTTGTAAACTTTAACAGTGCGAGCGATAGAAACAACAACTCTACAGTATTTTATACAAGAGATCAGTTTGAAAAAACAACTTTTTATACAAGGGGTGCATTGGTCACATTGAAATGTATCAAACTACTCCACGTTACCACGAAAGTAAATTTAGAAGGGAAAATTTCTTCACAAAACATTTAGTTTCTTGTTCACAAGCCGAGGAGCGAAAATTGACAATTCCAATAAATCAATGTTATCTTTTTTTAAATTTTTATTGGGATGCTTGTATCATTCATATATATATATATATATATATATATATATATATATATATTATATATATATATATATATATATATATATGTGTGTGTGTGTTGTGTGTGTGTGTGTGTGTTGTGTGTGTGTGTGTGTGTGTGTGTGTGTGTGTGTGTGTATCGTTCGAAAAGAACTTTAAAGGCTTGCTGAATATTGATAACAACAATAAAATCTATTACTTAGCTCCACAGGCCTGCAAAAGAACAAAGCACAAAGTATCATTATTATTTTTGTTCACAAGGCGAGAGGTGAATAGACACAGCAATCCATGTGGAATCAACTGTATCACAGTCTCAACATTTGCCTAGGTTTTGTACATCACCGCCAAAGTGAATACTGGAGACTTACCAAGTTACACCAACCACAATTCCGTCACTGACTTCAAGTACAGCAAATCACAAGTTTCTTAGTTCACGATACCAAAAAGCAAAAACACACCCTTCTACTTCATCAACTTTTTCACATGCTTTAAGTCATTCGTTTATATATCATCACCCCAAAAAATAAACCCAAAGGCTTCGAAAAACAACCCCAAAACAAACTTACAATAACAAACACAACTTTTAAAGTGTTTGTCTTAAAAACTACACTTCATCACACACGTTTTAAAACCACCACAACAACTCTACATCCCGTTAGATATGGCCGATATACTTTGTGTACAGATGGGGAATAAAAGAGGCAGACAGGGGAGGGGGGGGGGGGGGCAAGGGGAGGCAAGGCAATACCAACTCAGTCCCTTTTCGATCGGAAGGTTGACAAAAGGCATGTACAGAGGCGAGGAGGGCAGGGGGAGGATGGAGATCAATACAGAGAGAGAGAGAGAGAGAGAGAGAGAGAGAGAGAGAGAGAGAGAGAGAGAGAGAGAGAGAGAACAGCAGTGGCTTTGCTATTGCTTGCCCCTGCAGCAGCTGTGAGTGTATGTAGTATGTGTGTGTGTGGAGGATCTACCAGTGGGCCTTGTCTGGCTTTGTCATGCAGTCGAGACCTGTAGGATATAGCTTTGCTGACGATTGGTCAGCAACATGAACATATGCACGCACGTATGTACACTGACACCACACACACACACACACACACACACACCACGCACATGCACACACAGAGACTTACACGCACACACACACACACCACACAAACACGCACACTCTCTGTCTCTGTCTCTCTCTCCTTCTTCGTCTTCTTCTTCTTTATCTCTCTCACTAGTGCAGACTTAGGACGAGAGAGAGAGAGAGAGAGAGAGAGAGAGAGAGAGAGAGAGAGAGAGAGAGAGAGAGAGAGAGAGAGAGAGCTCTAATAATATAAGCACTGTAAGGTCTATGTATGCAGCAGCCGTTTTTGTGTCAGCCATCACCAAACCGAAGACGTAGCTCCCCTCCCCCTCCCCTCCCGTCCAGCTGTTACCTGGCCTTTAAGTTCTTGTAACCTGTCTAAACTTTCACAGCTACCAACCAAACAACCAACCAACAAAGGTTAACAGATTAAGAATCCCCCCCCAAAAAAAACAACAACAACAACAAAACAAAAAACAAACAAAAAACACTCGCCCAAACAAACCCCAAACAAAAAAAACCCTAACAAAACACCACCACCACCACCACCACCACCAATAATATAAACATAAAGTATCTATAAAAAAAAAAAAGAAGTAAACAATTAAAAGGATCAATTCAGACCTACTGAAACGAAGGAAGACATTTTTTTTCATAAGCAAGTTCTATAATCTGTTTCATTGTTTCATGACACTTCATTAAGTTTCGTAGAGAGGCATGTCTTTCTCTGATTTTCTTTTGTTTTCTTCTTTTCATCTTTTTTTTTGTTTAGTTGTGTTTTTTGTTTTTCGCTCATTGGTTTTTTTCTTCTGTTGTTTTCGTCTTGTGGTTGCTTTTTTTTGTTTTTGTTTGCTGTTTTTGTTTTGTTGTCTTTCGTTTGTTGTTTTTCGTGGTTTTTGTTTTCTTATTGTTGCTGTTGTTGTTTTTGTGATTGTTGTTGTTGTTGTTGCTATTGTTTTTTGTTTTTTTGTTTTTTTTTGCTGGCATGCCTTGACTTCTCCCCTGACTCCTTGAGGAGTCATAGTGTGTCCCTTTATCAGGCAGTAGTGTGTGATGGGCAAGGTGAACCTAGTGGAGCCCACCCCTTTCTAGACAGCAGGATGCATGCTGGGTATGTTGATGTCATTCCCACCATTGGTCATAACAAGCCTCCTTTTCTTCCTTCCTTCTTTCTTTCTTTCTTTTATATCGAAGGTAATGGAATAAGCGCTCATGTGTTGTTGTTTTTTACACCTAGTCCCCGTGTGCCTGCAGTTTTGTAAAATCTTGTCATCTGTTTCCACCGGCACACAATAGCTTACTCTTACGAAAAGCCGAACAGGCTTTAACGTGTGCACAAGATGTTCTGCACAGGGTCTCGGTGTATAGTCCCATCCAAAGGAATTATGGGGAGGGTGGAGTCAGCACTGATGTAAACTCCAGGAGAAAAAACCCCTCGAACGGGAATCAATCCCAGGTCGTCAAATTGCGAGCGCAATGTTCTAACCACTAGGCTATCCCGTTCCACCTTCTCCTCTACCAGCAGTGGCTGTGGTTTTAACCAGCACGCCAGATGTTCTGCTTTGATTGGTCGAATCAGCCCTAATCAAATTTCTAGAATATTTTCTCGATGACAACGGGTGTTTCTATTTTTAATCCCATCTTCACAACATTGAATAATATGGATGCGGTAGTTCATTCATTCTTATTCTTTTTCGTTAAACAACAACTATTGTTGTTATGTCAGATGAGCGTAAAATACGTTGCTCTTCCTTTAAGGGCCTGACAATGATTATTTTGGCCCAGTGCATTCGATTTTGGGGTGGGAGAAAATTGTCATCTTTTAAGTCTCCCCCCCCCCCTCTAAAAAAAAAAAACAAGAAAAAAGGCAGGAGAATGGACCAAGAAGGCAGAACATAGAGAAGATCAGGTGACAGGAAGAAAAAGAATCACGTTGTTAAACAAAGAGAAGGAAGAAAAATAAGGAATTCATAACACAGAATTTCCTGAAGGTGTGGATGCTATTTATAGTGACAGGCACCCCCACAGGTGACGATAATCCATTCGGAATCCAACAAAGAATGAACAAAGAATGGACAAAGAAGCAACATAGAATGGACAAAGAAGCAACAAAGAAGAAGCAACAAAGAATGGACAAAGAAGCAACAAAGAAGCAACAAAGGATGGACAGAGAAGCAACAAAGAAGAAGCAACAAAGAAGCAACAAAGAATGTACAAATAATGAACAAAGAAGCAACAAAGATTGAACAAATGAACAGAGAAGCAACAAAGAATGGACAAAGAAGCAACAAAGAATGAACAAAGAATGGACAAAGAAGCCACAAAGAATGGACAAAGAAGCAACAAAGAAGAAGCAACAAAGAATGGACAAAGAAGCAACAATGGATGGACAAAGAAGCAACAATGGATGGACAAAGAAGCAACAAAGAAGAAGCAACAAAGAATGGACAAAGAAGCAACGATGGATGGACAAAGAAGCAACAATGGATGGACAAAGAAGCAACAAAGAAGAAGCAACAAAAAATCGACAAAGAAGCAACAAAGAATGGACAAAGAAACAACAAAGAACGGACAAAGAATGAACAAATGAACAAAGAAGCGGCAACAAAGAATGAACAAAGAAGCAACACAGAAAGGACAAGGAAACAATAAAGAATGGACAAAGAAGCAACAAAGGATGGACAAAGAAGAAGCAACAAACAATGGACAAAGAAGCGATGAATGAGGTCCCTCTTGAGTGCTGCTGGTACAGGAGTGAGGGAAAGGAAAACAGCAATAACAGTACGAGACGAATGGCTGATGGAAATAGGTAGAGTGTGTATGGTGTTATTGATTCACCAGTCTTCTTCACACCACAGGGGGGCTAGACTATGGGCTGCAGGTTTCTGCTTCATCAATACTTTACTACACTTCTCTGTCAGAGGGTCCGTCTGTCTGTCTGTTGTGTGTGTGTGTGTGTGTGTGTGTGTGTGTGTGTGTGTGTGTGTGTGTGTGTGTGTTGTGTGTGTGTGTGTGTGTGTGTGTGTGTGGTGTGTGTGTGTGGTGTAGGCCTATGTGTGTGTGTGTGTAGGCCTATGTATGTATTATGTATGTATGTATGTATGTATGTATGTATGTATGTATGTATGTATGTATGTATGTATGTATGTATGTATGTATGTATGTATGTATGTATGTATGTATGTATGTATGTATGTGGTCTTCAATTTTATGGTCTTTTCAGAAATAGTGATATTAGACAAAATTGTGTATATATGTATGGATGTCTGTCTGTCTGTCTGCATGCATCCATGTATGTATGTATGTATGTATGTATGTATGTATGTATGTATGTATGCATGCATGCATGCATGCATGCATGCATGCATGCATGCATGCATGCATGCATATATGTACGCATGTATGTGCATGCATGCGTGCGTGCGTGCGTGCGCACGTGTGTGTATTTGCTTGTGTACACGCCCTAACATAGAGAACAAAATGCTCCTGCTGTATGATCCAGAAGACCTACCAACTTCCGTCTTATTCCAGGGCACCACAGCATCTACCCAAGACCTTGCCTTTGCAACTGCGGATCGGTGGTCTAGAGGCAACGGGCCTGTCTAGAAGGCGAAAAGTCCAGGTCAAAGTGTGCGGTGGTTTGGATCCCGTTTGGGCCTAAAACTTTCCCCAGACTGTGAGTGGTGGTCTAGGTGCTAGTCTTTCGGATGAGACGATAAACCGAAGTCCCATGTGTTACACATAGTTATTTAGCGTAAGTAAAAGAACCCACGGCAACAAGAGAGTTGTCCCTGGCAAAATTATGTAGAAAAAAACCACTATGATAGGGAAACAAATACAGTTGCAGACAGGAAAAGAAGAAAAAATAATGGGTGGTGCTGCTCTTGTGGTAACGCGCTCTCACCCGGGGTGAGAGCAGCCCGAATTTCACGCAGGGAAATCTGTTGTGACATAAAAAGGAATAAAAATAACAACAACAACTGAGGACCTCTCCAGAGAAACCCAACTGCAAGATACAGAGCCAGGTGGGAGGCAGTGACCACACACCAGCATTACTGACCATCAATCTGCAGTACAGGTGCAACAACCCCAAGTCTATTCCAAGACGGAACTACAAGCAGACTGACTGAACGGATGATGTTTTTCCATCTCTGTGGTGGGTTTTGTAAAGGAACCAAGGTGGATGATCACAGCATCAACAGAGTCACTAAAGATCTTCTTAACCAAGCCATCTTGATCACAGTCTCAGAAAACATGTCACCCAATGTGTGCAAGAACTATAAACTGCACAGGAATGTAGGAGGGGAGGACACAAGTTTTGCGAGGGACAGGATAGCCTAGTGGTCAGAACAATGCGCTCGCAATTTGACGACCCAGGTTCGATTCCCGTTCAAGGGGATTTTTACCCTGGAGTCAACATCAGTGATGACTCCACTCTCCCCAAAAGTCCTTCGGATGAGACTATAAACTATAAACTGAGGCCCTGTGAGCGAACAAACGCAGAACATCTTACGCACACTTTACATCCTGTTCCGCTTTTCATATGACTAGGCCATTGTGAGCCGGTGGGAACAGATGACAAGATTTACAAAACTGGATATACACGGTGACTGGATGTAAAAAAGCACGCCAGTGCTTAGTCCATTATCCTCGATATAAAAGAATACATGATAATAGATATATTTTTAAAAATGTATTGAGAAAAAAGGGACGTGTGGAATGAAAGAGCAAGATACGTGTTCATGCAAGTTAGAATGAGATAAAAGAAGACTGGTTCGTGGAAATATCATATATATCACGTTCAGTCTAGACGTCATTTTTTATGTAGTGTGGAGTTCATCCTTACACATGCAGCTGCTCCAAACACGTAGGCGTGAAGTCTGTTTGATAAATAGCTGAACTGGAGAACAAGACACAATCTGTGCTGTCGCTAGGACTGATCTGGGATTGAAATACAGCCACATACTATGGTGTCTGTGTGCCATGGTGTCCACACACATTCAGAAAGATGGTCCGACCAACCAATAATCTCTTGGTCTTACCTTAACACTTCTGCTAACTTTTTACACTAACACTAATTTCCTCCTAACTCTGGCCCTATGTTTGGATACAAAGGCAGGTGGATACCATGTTATTTCTGAAGAAATAACAAATTTCTCCTTTTTTTCATTAATTTTTTTTTAAGGTAACAGGATGTTTAAGGTACAGGGGAAGGCAGTCATTTTTAGGGGAAGGGGGGGGGGGGGGGGGGGGGGGGGTTGTGGAGTGGGCATGGGCTTTTCAAAAGAAAATTTTTTTTCTAAAAAGAAAATAAATAAAAGGGTGGTTGTAAGAATTTTGAATTAAAAGTTCACGAAATTAAGGTAAAAAAAAAAGGTACCATTAAGTTTTTCAAATGCGCGATCATTTAGAATAAAGAAGCTATGGACAGTGGGTGGGGGTAGAGGCAAGCAAAGAAAAGGTCATTTCGAGGACAACTCCTGTTCTTTTTACAAAACAAAAAACAAAAACACCATTCTTGACACTTGGGATTATATCGATATTAGGAAATGGAAACATGGTTGAGGAGAATGATTAAAAGCAGCGTTAGGTCAGAGAGAATATATGGGAACAGCTGATGTGTGTGTGTGTTGTGTGTGTGTTGTGTGTGTGTGTGTGTGTGTTGTGGTGTGTGCGTGGGTCGTGCGTGTGCGATGCGTGCGATGCGTGCGAGTGTGTGTTTTGTGTGGTGGTGGTGTGGTGTGTGTGTGGTTATGTGTGTGTGTGTGTGTGTGTGTGTTGTGTGGGTTTCGTGCGTGCGTGCATGCGTGCGTGAATAATCGAACAAATTTTTATTTCAAGGGTAAAGAATTTCTTTCTTTTTTTTTCTTTTTAACCCACCCCCCAAAAGGCCCGGGGGGGGGGGGAAAAAAACCAAAAAAGGGGGGAAAAAAAATTTTTTTTCCCAAATTTTTTTTTGGGGCCTTTTTTTAAAAAGGGGAAAAAAGGGCCCAAAAAAAGGGGGGGGGGGGGGGGGGGGGGGGGGGGGGGGGGGGGGGGGGGGGGGGGGGGGGGGGGGGGGGGGGGGGGGGGGGGGGGTTTTTTTTTTTTTGGGGGGGGGGGGGGGGGGGGGGGGGGGGGGGGGGGGGGGGGGGGGGGGGGGGGGGGGGGGGGTTTGGGGGGGCATTGGCTTTTAAAAAAAAATTTTTTTTTTAAAAAGAAAAAAAAAAAGGGGTTTAAAATTTTAATTAAAATTTCCCCAAATTAAAGGGAAAAAAAAAAAAAATTTTTTTTTTCCCCCAAAAAAAAAAAAAAAGGGGGGGGGGGGGGGAAAAAAGGCCCCGGGGAAAAAAATTTTTTTAAAAAAACCCCAAAAAAAAAAACCCCAAAAAAAAAAAATTTTGGGGAAAAAAAAAATTTAAAGGGGAAAAAAAAAAATTTGGGGAAAAAAAAAATTTGGGGGGTTTTTTTTTGGGGGGGGGGGGTTTTTTTTTTTGGGTGGGGGGGGTTTTTTTTTTTTTTTTGGGGGGGGGGGGGGGCCCCGGGGGGGTGGGTTTTTTTTTTTTTTTTTTTTTTTTTTTTTTTTGGGGGGGGGGGGGGGGGGGGGGGAAAAAAGGGGGGAAAAAAAAATTTTTTTTTGGGAACCAAAAATTTTCTTTTTAAATTTTTTTTTTTAAATTTTATTTTTAAAAAATTTTTTTTTTTTTTTTTTTTTAAAAAAAAAAAAAAAAAAAAAAAAGGGAAAAAAATTTTTAAAAAACCCCTTTTCAAAAATTTTTAAAATTTTTTTTTTAAAAAAAAAAGGGGTTTTTCCCCCCCCCCCAAAAAAAAAAAAACAAAATTTTAAAAAAAATAAAAACCCCAAAAAAAAAAAAAAACAAAAGGGGAAAAAAAAAAAAAAAAAATTTTTTTAAAAAAAAAAAAAAAAATTTTTTTGGGGGAAAAGGGGGGGGGTTTTGGAAAAAATTTTAAAAAAAAAAAAACAGGGGAAAAAAAAATTTTTAAAATTTAACCCCCCCCCAAAAAAAAAAACCCCCCAAAAAAAAAAAAAAGGGTGAAAAAAAGGGGGGGGAAAAAAATGGGTTTAAAAAAATTTTTTTAAAAAAAACCAAAAACAAATTGGGGGAAAAAAAAAAAATTTTTTTTGTTTTTTTTTTTTTTTTTGGGGGGGGGGGGGGGTTTTTGGGGGGGTTTTTTGTGGGTTTTTATTAAAAAAAAAATTTTTTGGGGGGCCCCAAAAATTTTTTTTTTTTAAATTTTTTTTTTTTTTTTAAAAAATTTTAACCTTTTTTTTTTTTTTTTTTCCCCTTTTTTTAAAAAAAAAATTTTTTTTGCCCAACCCCTTTTTTTTTAAAAAAAAAATTTAAAAAAAATGGCCCCCCACGGATTTTTTTTTTAAAAAAAAATTTTTTTGGGGGGGAAAAAAAAAAAATTTCCCCCAAAAAAACCCCCCCCCTTTTTTTTCCCCCCCCCCTTTCCCCCTTTTCCCCCCCTTTTTTTGGGGGTTTTTGGGGGGGTTGGGGGGGTTTTTTTTTTTTTTTTTTTTTTTTAAAAAACCAAGGGGGTTTTTTAAAAAAAAAAAAAGGCCCAAAAAACCCCCCCCCCTTTTTTTGTTCCTTTTTAAAAAATTTTTTTTGGAACAAAAAAATTTTTTTCCCCCTTTTTTTAAAAAAATTCCCCCCAAAAAGGGGGAAAAATTTTCCCCCCTTGGGGTTTTTGGGAAAAGGGGATTTTCCCCCCCCCAAACCCTTTTTTTTTTTTTCCCCCCCCCCCCCCCCCCTTTTTTTTCCCCCCCCCCCCCCCCTTTTTCCCCCCCCAATTTTGGGGCCCGGGTTTTCCCCCCTTTTTTGGGGGGTTTAAAAACCCCCCTTTTCCCCCCCCCAAAAATATAAAAAATTTTTTTTAAAAAAAAAAAAATTTTTAAAATTTTTTTTAAAAAAAAATTTTTTTAAAAGATAAAAAAAACCCAAAACCCCCCCCCCCCCTTTTAAAAAAGGGCCCCCCCCCCCCCCCTTTTTTTTGTGTGTATCATATGAGTATAAGAATATTTAAATTCTATTGCAGCGAATCTTGTGTTTGAGCTGCCTGAACTCTTTATGTTTTTAAATAATTATATGTGCATCAAAACGACTGACCAAAATTCAGAAGCAATGACTTTTCACTGGCTGTGACATGCTCTAAGGGAAACAAGTTTGTTGATTGTTACATCCCATGTGAGCCAAGTTATGTCCCTCAATATCTCTCTCTCTCTCTTCTCTCTCTCTCTCTCTCTCTCTCTCTCTCTCTCTCTCTTCCTCTCTCTCCTCTTGCGCTCGCAATCTGACGACCCGGGTTCGAAATCCCGTTCAAGTGGACCTTTTCACCTGGAGTTAATATCAATGCCCACTCCACTCTCCCCAAAAGTTCATCGGATGAGACTATAAACCAGGCCCCGTGTGCGAGCGAAACGCAGAACACGTTAAAACCTGTTCCGTTTTTCGTAAGAGTATGCCATTGTGGTGCCGGTGGGAACAGATGACAAACTTTACAAAACTGCATACTTACGGTAGGTGTCCCATAACCTGTGTGGTCGAAGCGGAGCAAGGCATCAGAGACCTCAGCTTCTCTAGGGGCCAACATATTTATATCTTCCCTGAGACACCTAAAGAGGGCAGGTACCCATTTACAGCTGGGGGAACTGGGGGAACTAGCCCTGTAGCCAAGGTGCCCAAACGGTCACCCATCCAATTGGTGACCAGGCTCGATGCTGCTTAACATTGGCTGGGGGAAAGCCAGCGCTCTGACCACTGAGCTATCCTGTCCCAGGACAGGATAGCTCAGTATATATTATATATATATATATATATATATATATATATATATATATATATATATATATATATATATATATATATATATATATATAAACGAGAATTTAAAAAATCCAAACACCCCCTCCCCCCCCCCCCCCCCCCCCTGCCTTCTCATCACTACATGAGTGTTTGTTATGCTTGAAACTCTCTTGCCTTGTTTCACACACACAACACACACACACACACACACACACACACACACACACACACACACACACACACACAGAGATTTGATTTGATTTGATTTATTCTTTTATATCGAGGATAATGGAATAAGCACACTTGTGCTTTTTTTCATCCAGTCCTCGTGTGTATGCAGTTTTTTTTGTAAATGTCATCTGTTCCCACCGGCACACGATGGCCTACTCTTACGAAAAGCGGAACAGGATTTAACGTGCGCGCAAGGTGTTCTGCGTGCGTTCGCACACGGGGCCTCGGTTTTAAAGTCTCATCCGTAGGACTTTTGGGGAGATTGAGAGAGAGAGAGAGAGAGAGAGAGAGAGAGAGAGAGAGCCATCTAAATTTTATGTGCTGCTTGACACGCGCGTTGGTGCGTAGGCATATATTGAAAAGCGGAGATTGACCCACGCCTCGATTTATTAAATTTACATTAGGGGTGGGAGTAGAAGTTGGGGGGGGGGGGGGGGGGGGGGGGGGGGGGGGGGGACTAGCCTATCCCAAAATATTATGTGACTAAGAAAAAGTGAGGTGAAGAAAAAGGAAAGGTGATCTACCCCTGTGCAACGGCGCAATAACTTTGATGTGTTTGCTAGATCTTAAACTGTTTACTTGGAACACAGATGACACGACACCGATGTCCTTGTCTTCTGCAATGCCAGTGAGGGTTCACATCTCAGTCGCTGAATACTATGAAATGAAATATATATATATATATATATATATATATATATATATATATATATATATATATATATATATATATATATATAGGCTATATTGTAGAAAATGTAGCCTATTTTACATCTTTTGTGATAGATCTAGTTAGTCCGTGCTATTTTTTTTTTTTATCTAGACCTATAAGTTTCTGTTTATTTGGTTGTATTTCGACAAATTTTTTAAAGTAGGAAATTTGAAGGATGCCAACCATCGATGCATTTATTTATTTATTTATATACTGCTTTATGTCACAGCAGATTTCTCTGCGTGAAATTCGGGATGCTTTCCCCGGGGAGAGCACATCGCCAAAAGTACAGCGCCTACCCATGATTTTTTTTTTCTTTTTCCTGTTTGCAACTGTATTCGTTTCCCTATCAGAGTGGCTTTTTTCTACAGAATTTTGCCAGGGACAACCACCTTGTTGCCGTGGGTTCTTTGACGTGCGTCAAATAAAGATGTGTAAAACATGGGACCTTGGTTTATTGTCTCATCCGAAAGGCTAGCGCCAAGACCACCACTCAAGGTCTTATGGATGGGGGAAAACTTTTGGGGCCCCCCCAAACTTTCTTCAGTATAAAATCTGTCGAATCATCGAGATGTAGGTCTATGTGTGTTGTGGCTCTAGAATTTGTGTCAGTAGTAGGCCTAGCTCGTGTCGTTTGACATGTACCCATGTGTGCGCGCAAGTATGGTAGTAGGGCTATTTATAAACACAAACCCATAGGCCTAGTCCACAGTATTTTGATTTATGCTCTGACAATGTGCGTCACACAGCTCATAATTAGCAGTTTTCACTTGCGGATGGGACTTCGTTACCATGGATTGCCAGACTCAGCATTCCCTACAGGCTAAATCCGACGAAAACAAAAAGCTACACACGTGCGCGCATACAGCATGCTCGGGGCACACGCGTATGTGTTCAATATTCCAAACGAATTAAAGAAACCGAAACAAAAAGCCAACAACACAAACATATAAACACACACACACACACGCACACACACACACGCACACACGCACACACACACACACACACACACACACACACACACACGCACACACACACACACGCACACACACACACACACACACGCACGCACACACGCACAGGCATAACAGTGGCCTAACCAACAAGCATAGGCTTACGTTCTTGGCCTAGCCTAGGCTGCTGAGTTGAAAAAAAAAATCCTTTCAAAAAGCAAATAAAAGACCTAGGTACAACCCCAGCTCCTCCCATCCCCTCAGTATTCATATATTGCATTCCTTTGTATAGTTTTTCTTCCCAAACTGAACTTAAAAGTAAAAGGAATGACATAAGCACTGCTAAGTTAAGCTAATAAGTGAAACATCGGAAAACGCCGCAAATGACAGACGACCCCGGAAACGTCGTGACGTCACATAGTTTGCAAAATGGCGATGGATGGGACTAAGTACACCAAACACAAGTTGATGGCAAGTGTTTATTGATGTTTCATTCAGTGCCAGGAAGATGTCGGAGGCAGACGAGCGCCCTGTGAGGGTGCGAGACACAACCAAAGACTTTTTGAGGTCGTTCTCTGTGGTGGATTACGACTCTGAGGATGAATTTGACGAACTCTCCCCAATCCCCGAGACGCCAGCGGATCAGATCGATGGAACACTGCACGGTCCGCACGGTAAGACGATGTTTAAATCGTAACTGGCCTGCTTCTTCTCCTCTTGGTTAACTTTCGCAGTTTATGTATTTAGATGGGCTCTTTTCTTTTTCAGCCGTTGACAAACAAGGGGAATCGGAGTTGAATTTGACTAGTTTCAGTTTGGAAAGCTGGATGGAGAGGCCCTGACCGATCGCGGTTTTAGAAGTGAAACTAGAAAGTGATCAACGTAACATTAACTTTACTTCAAACCGAAAGAACTTGATTTTGATTCCGTATTACCACTTTAGTGTTGATTTGTGTATTGATATACTTTTAAGGTAGCATGTCAGTTTTATTCTGATTTTTTATTATTTCTTTTTTGAGTGTGTCAGGTTACATAATCGTAATGTTGTTATCATGCCTTGTCAGTTTCAGTACTCAGTTTTAATGATCATGACTACTTTGACTCAGGCTCAGTGTGTGTATGTGTGTGTGTGTGTGTTTGTGTGTGTGTGTGTGTGTGTGTGTGTGTGTGTGTGTATGCATGCATGCATGTATCATTGTATGCATGCCTGTGGGTGTACACACCACGTGCGCCACACACACACACACACACACACACACACACACACACACACACACACACACACACACACACACTGAGCACACTTTTTTTCCCTTAGATGGATGGCTTGATAAAAAAAAAGCAACTGCACTGCTTATTCAATGTACCATCTGGAAATAAAAGTTTGACTTGACACACACGTACGTACGTACGCACGCCGTGCGCCGCGCACGCCCACACACACACACACACACACACACACACACACACACACACAGACACACACACACACACACACACACAGAGGCATTTGTGCATGTATGCATCTGTATACAGATTACAATGAGAGATTGTGTGTGTGCGTGTGTGTATGCATGGTGTTGTGTGTGTGTGTGTGTGTGTGTGTGTGTGTGTGTGTGTTGTGTGAGCAAATGAGCAAACAGCAAAAGCATTGAGTAATGGATAGATCTATGTATCATTAAGTGTACTATTATCATATTCTAGAAATGTGTGTCACTATCACTATCACAGTAGACTGTAGTATTGAGGAATTGAGAGGAATATTGGTTTGTAATTTTGTAATTTAAAATGTTTTTTAAAACCTTTCAAAAAGCACAGGGGATGGTGTGTGATTATATTAGGTGGAAAAAAGGTTGATGCAATGTAAACATTATTTTCTGAACTGGCTAAAAAATGTTACACAACTGCCCCAACCCTTTCTCCCAAACTTGGATTAAAATTTGTTATTTCATAAGCATGGAATAAGTATATAATGTAATATAAAAAAAGAGAGGACATAGTTATCTTCTTGCCTACAGAAGTTTTGTAACTAAGACTGGAAGTGTAACTAGCATAAGAGCTAAGCCTGAATCAATGAATAACAAAAGTAATCAGAGGGTTAGAAGTACTTATAGAACTTTATAAGTTATATACTGACTTACTATTCATGTAACTGGTCCATCTTTTTGTAAAATGTATAAACCAGTCTCATTTCTTTGTTTTATCATGTGCTTTTATTTACTGACCAAAGAGGGAATGTTGTACTACAATTGAAAAAAATTGTCTCAAGATTGTTTCACTGAAGCCGTGAAGGAATTTAAAACGAGTTCTTGTCATGTTGTGAAAATAGTGAAGCCTGTTACAAAAAAGGAAAGTGTGTGTATGTTTTGTGTGTGTGTGTGTATGCATACATGTACATTCGTACATGTGGCCATTTATAATAATGATACTCAGAATGAGAGAGAGAGGGGGGGGAGGGGGAGAAAGAGAATGAATGAATGAGTGAATAATCTTTATTTTTCAAGGGTAACAGAGTCAGTATTTGCATTGTTTTTTTTTTCATGTAGCCCTTGCCCTGATTAGGGAATAGAAAAAAAAAGACACCACCAAACAGAAAAAAACCCAAACAGCTAAGATAAAACTAGAAAGCAAAAAAAAAAAAAAAAAAAAAAGTCATCATCACCAAGAATAGAAGTTTAACCTATGATTGTAAAAAGATCTGTTCAAAAATCATAATCCCCCTGGACATTAATTTTATTTAAAACAAAAAAAATGTATTCAGA
This sequence comes from Stramonita haemastoma, assembly GCA_030674155.1. Classification (NCBI taxonomy): domain Eukaryota; kingdom Metazoa; phylum Mollusca; class Gastropoda; order Neogastropoda; family Muricidae; genus Stramonita; species Stramonita haemastoma. The sequence goes on along the minus strand of CM060327.1, from coordinate 12,514,008 downwards.
AATACATAACCCCAAATGACCCAACAGTCATTAAAGAGAATGTCACCAAACGGTTAAATTAAATAAAAAAATTTTTAAATTAGAAAGATAATAATTTTTTGGTGGAATGCAAAACTCACTTTTGGGGAAACCCTTGGACCCCCGGCCCAAAGGAATGAAAGAAAAAAATGAAGAAAAAAAAGTAAATGTACACCTTATATATTTTTGATGCATTTTTTCTGGTTCAGTCCCCTTAGTTCCTTTTTAATGATCTAATTTTTTTTTCCCTTTTTAAATTTTATTTTTTTTTGTGAGTGGGGGAGGGTGAGTGGGGAAGGAAGGGGACTATGGGGTAGAAAGGGTATGATTAAAAGAAGGGGAATTTTGGATATTTTAGAGTTGCTTGATTTTTACCTTTTTGAACTGCGGGGCCAAGGGGGAAACGGGTGGTTGATGTTTGGTTTTTCAAAGGCAAAAAACCTTAAAATCTTGACTGTCGTTGGGCCAAAAATTTTGAACTGCGAGCTGATGAATAGACAAACAGTTTGGGGTCACTGTGATTTTGGGAATTTGGGGGAAAATCAGAAATATTTCATTTTGTAATTGCTAAGATCAAAGTGGTTGTGTTTTGGTGTTGTGTGGTTGGTGTGTGTGGTGTGGTGTTTTTGGTGACAATGTCAATTTTTTCTTTAATTTAAAAATGTTCATATTTTCTTAGTGGGATTGTGAAATAATTTTTTTTGCAACCCCAAAACAATCACGGGTTGCACAAAAAAATTTACTTAAAAAAAAAAATGCTTTTTATTTGTATTTTTCTATCCTTCATCCATCTTTCAAGGGCTATATCCATTGATTTTTTTGTTGTTTGTTGTTTTGTTTTGTTGTTTTTGTTTTGACGTGACCTGATGGGGGTTTGTCTGACCCTTGTCTGAAAAACTTATCCCAATTTGTTCAGATTAACTGTTTTTTGGATTTGGTTGTTTTTTTTTTTTTTGTTGTTTGGCGTTTACTAACGACTCACAAGTATTTCTCTTTTTTAGCTTTGTTTTTTTGTTCCTGGGGTCTGAAATGTTACCTTTTGTTTTTTTATGGGGGATTTTTTTTTGTTTGGTTGTAAGTGATTAATTTTTTTTTTAGGACATTTAAACTATCCTTTAAATTTTACTAGATTGTCCCTTTTAAAATGCCCCCGCACGCACCCCCACACACACACACACAACACACAACCCACCCACACACACACACTCACAGTCCCAGTTACGTCACACAAAACACACACCCCACCACAAACACACCACACACACACACCAAACCCCAAAACCCCACCACCCCACTCCACAGCACACAGTCACACATTCACACACAAAAACACACAACACACACACACACACACACACACAACACACACAAAACCCACAAACACACAACACCCGGGCATGTTTTCGTACGACAGGTTGGGGACTTCACCCACTCATACAGAAAAAAAAAAAATGATAAAGTTGACCTATAAATTCGAAAGCGGGCCACTGAAAAAAATGGGGACGAAAATAACAATTTGGCCTGAAAAAGTTTCGTGAAGTTTAAATTTTGCATTTTGGTTTTTTTGGAAAGTCCTGAACAAAAAAGCCCAGGATTTTTTTGTCTTACCA
>CM060327.1:12509967-12512280 GCA_030674155.1 Stramonita haemastoma | reverse complement strand
GCATGTGTCAGCTGATGAGCGTGGATGACCAGAGTCTGGATGTGGAGCAGGCCATCGACTTGGTCAAACGCCGCATGTGGAAGTGAGTGTTGTGTGGTAGTTAAAGTTAGTTAAAGTCTGTCCTGAGCCGAAGACTCATTAGGCCGGTGCTTATCCCGGTTTCTGTGGCGTTAAGCGACTGGGAGTCATAGACTCCCCCCTGGATAGGACGCCAGTCTATCACAGGGTTAACCCCCAACACAAGGTTGGTACCCCCTTTTACACCTGGGTGGGGTGAGAAAATAGCCGTAAAGTGCCTTTTCCAAGGGCACAACGCCATAGCCGAAAGCTAGGATCGAACCCGCAACCTTTAGATTACGAGTCCAACGCCCTGACCACTAGACTACAGCGGCGGCTGTTGTTTGGTAGAAGAAAGTTTAACATCAATGCTGACTCTACTCTCCCCAAAAGTCTTTTGGATGAGACTATATTAAACCAAGGCCCAGTGTACGCAGAACATCTTGCATTAAATCCTGTTCCGCTTTACGTAAGAGTAGGCCATCGTGTGCTGGTGGGAACGGGTGACAAGATTGACAAAACTGCATACACACGAGGACTGGATGTAAAAAAGCACATTATGCTTGATATGAAAGAATAAAAGAAAGAGAAAAAAAAAGAAAGAAAGTACTCCCCCCCTTTTCTGCCCTTCTTTCACATTTCTTTGCCTTTGAAGACTTAAAACTCAAGCTGGATGTTTGTAAACATTGAATGAGAGGCAGTTTAAAATTTTTTTTTTTATTGTTTGATGATTAACCATTATGAGGATGATGTAATGATACTGCTGTGGAAGTGCATATGCTTTAAGACTACTTGACAGGGTTGTACTCTGCACTTACTGTCGTAATATATCCTGGTCTGAGAGATACAGACACCTGCAGTGTTGGTCTGGTAATTTGAGCAATACTCTCAAATTCACATCCGTAATGTGGATGAAGCTTGACTGTGGGTCCTAGTCTTCCCACAGAGCCCACAGCACACTCACTCTGGGGAGGAGTTAGCCAGAGTCCAAAAAATCCCTGTGACTTTGGGATTTGAACCTATGACTTTGCAGTCCAAAATCCAAGGTGCTAACCACTGTGCCATGGCAGCTGGTGCCCTTGAAGACTTTAACTTGAGCTGGATATTTGTAAACATTATTACTATATTAGAAATATGTTAATGTAAACATTATCAGAAATATGTAAAATATGTATAAGAAATAGCATGTGTATCATATCAGTTATGACATATTGTAGTTTTGTGTACAGATTTTTGTTTGTTTTTGTTTGTTTGAATATTTGTTTGTTTCAGTGTTTGTTGTTGTTGTGTTTTTTGACAACTTGCTTATTCTGATGGGATCTTTTCCAGGTATGTTCAGACGTACAAGATTCGAACTGCTGACATGGTAAGTTCACTGTCAAAAGTGTCATGTGTTTGAGAGGTTTGTGTTCAGTCTTGTGAGTTTTAGCATTTTTGAAGTCTTCATACTGAGGAGTGATGGATACTGTAGCTGAGTGGTTGAAACCGTTCACCTTCTATCCCATGGGTCCATGAAGTCGTCGGTTCAAATCTCGGCGGCATATGGTTAATTAAAGGTGGGGATATTTTTTTTTTAACTTTCTCCCAGGTCAACTTCAAGGGCAGACTTGCCAGTGCCTTAGTTCCCTTCATGTATATATACACATACAGAAGATCAAATAGGCATGTTAAAGATCCCATCATTCATGTCAGCGTTTGGTGGGTCATGGAAACAGGAATATACCCAGCATGCATCCCCAAAGTTGTGATGCAGCAACCTCCATGGTGGGCAGAAACCAACTGTCGCGTATGCAAAAATCTCACCATTGGTCAACCGTGGACCTCTAGCTGAATATCGAAACAAAAAAATTTAGGAGCTTGAAATGCTGTAACGGTAAGCATCCATTCTTATGGTGTATCACACAGAGTGATTAGTTATTGTCTTTGCTGTTGTGCAAGTGCTTGAGTTGATGTTACTTTATATTTAATTATGCTTTGTTGTCTTGTGACATGTTGTGGTGCGTCGTGTTGCATTGTATTATATATATCATTCATGTGTGCACACTGTGCACACTCTGATAAGCAGGATGCATGCAGGATGTACACAGTCACTCCCACACAAACACTGTATACACTTATGCAACCCAAGATGCGTTTGATTGTACATCATCACGGTTAGAAATATAGAGCTGGACCATAACCTTGAATTAACTAATTCAGATTTAAGCATTTTTGATCAGAGAAGGGATTAGCAGGCTTCAAGAGATTCTTCATAAC
>CM060327.1:12492467-12502467 GCA_030674155.1 Stramonita haemastoma | reverse complement strand
GGGTATGCTGGTTCAATTCCCTGTGTGCTTGTTCAATTCCCTGTGTGCTTGTTCAATTCCCTGTGTGCTTGTTCAATTCCCTGTGTGCTTGTTCAATTCCCTGTGTGCTTGTTCAATTCCCTGTGTGCTTGTTCAATTCCCTGTGTGTCTGTTTCCAGTTTGTGTTGCGGGGATGCTGGTTCAATTCCCTGTGTGCCACTGTCTGTTTCCTGTCTTTCTTTTGAACCCCCCCCCCCCCCCCTCCAACATTTTAAAGTGTACAAGAGCTAAGGCAGAGTTAGTATTGTTTTCATGCTTTACCCTCTTGGGGACAGGATAGCTCAGACAGTTGTATATGAGTAGGACTGTTATCAGGAATGAACATCACAGACAGTAACACATGAGAGTTATTGGGAATAAACAAATGAACACCAAAGACAGTAGTATACAAGTAGGACTGTTATCAGGAATGAACAAATGAACATCACAGACAGTAACACAAATGGGAGTTATCAGGAATGAACCAATGAACATCACAGACAGTAACACATATGGGAGTTATCGGGAATGAACAAATGAACATCACAGACAGTAACACACATGGGAGTTATCGGGAATAACCAATGAACATCACAGACAGTAACACACATGGGAGTTATCGGGAATGAACCAATGAACATCACAGACAGTAACACACATGGGAGTTATTGGGAATGAACAATGAACACCAAAGACAGTAGTATACAAGTAGGACTGAAATCAGGAATGAACAAATGAACATCACAGACAGTAAAACAATTGGGAGTTATCAGGAATAAATCAATGAACATCACAAATAGTAACACACATGGGAGTTATCGGGAATGAACATCATAGACAGTATCACACATGGGAGTCGACAGCATATCATATATGTGTGTACAGTAAGCAGCCTGGGCTTTGTGTCCTGTGACGAAGAGGGTTAATTAATTAATTGATTTCTGTCCACACAGGTGGCCTGCAAGTATGTGGAGGACCCTGTTCTCTTTGATCGCGGCGACATCGGCAAGGTGAAGTTCGACGTGCGCTACATGGTGCTGCTGCAATCCGTTCAGCCGCTGAAAATGTACGTCTACAAGGTCTTCTGGCTGCGATTCGCCAACGTGTGAGTGAATTATTATTATTATTATCATCATTCGCCAACGTGTGAGTGAATTATTATTATTATTATCATTATAAAACTTGCAAGAAGGAGATGCATGATTTTCGTTTTGAAATATTTGATTGGTCATGAATTTGAGGTAGGTAATAAGAATGAATTGTGATTACTCTTATTTCTGTCGTGTATTGTTGCTACGTTCACACAATCTGTACAGAAAAAAATATGGGAAATATATATAAAAAAAGCTCATTTTCCATTATACATACAGGGAACTTTTTTGATCATAGAAGGACAGACAACAAATGCCTTTGTTTGAAACTTTTGCGGGGGGATTGCTCTTTGTCCCTCTGTTGTTTAAAGAAAAAATGTTTCTGTGTCTGTGATGAGTTGGTGTCAAAGCATGTGGGGTTGGGGGTTCAAGGGAGAAGGTTGTTAATTAACCCTTTCAGTACAGTAAGCCCGTTTTCCGGCTCAGCTTTCTGCTACCTTTCAGTCCTGGGTTTCTGAGGTGCAGAAGAGTGCAAAACGGGTGCCTGGGTAAATTTTACATACACATACACAAAGCTTTATAAACATTCTTGTGGAAAGGAGATGCAGTGTTTTCAGTATCAAAACTAAGGGGAGAGTGCAGGGGCAGAAAGTCAGGATAGGGGAAGCAATTGTCAGCAGATACTCAGTACTGTAAAGGTTAAAGTGATGTTGTTGTGGTCACCATCCCAGGTGGACTTCTCGCCAAGTCTGGCTCCATGACTTAGCCGTTGTTATCGGTCAGTAGGGGGTTTGGTGCCGTCCTGCATATGTTGCTTCACAACAGGCACCTCTGAACATCCACCAAGAGAGTGACCCAACAGCGGTGCAGGGCCATTGTGGCTGGTGGCCTCATAGCGTCCAAACATCGATAAGTTCCCGGTGGACATTTGAATCTGAAGATACAACACAATAGAAACACAACAGAACAAGGTAGGCATAGCCCACAGTGCCCAAATCCAGCATTACTCAGTCAAAGGTTCAGGGACCAGTGCTAAGATAAGCCCCTTCCTTCCTTTTACCAAGTCTAAGTGTGGTAAGTTTCTGTTACAATTAGCACAAGCTGGGATGGGATGGACAGCCGCTGAGAGGAGCTGACAGTGGGGGAAACTGACAGCTGTGGGCCAAACTGAGATTGGAATAGGTAGGGTGGGGTGGGAACAGCTAGACAGTGTGTCTCAGTAGTTGAGGCAGGAAGAAAAAAAAAGAAGAAGAAAAAGTGACTAGATGTTATTTATTTGTTGTTGTTGAATGTGGATGTTGTATTTCAGCGCTTACTCCCTGGATCATTTTGAGGAATACGAAAAGCATTTCACCGTTATGAACTACATTCCCTCAGAGTTGAAACAGGTAGGTGTGTGTGTGTGTGTGTGTGTGTGTGTGTGCTGCTGGTTCTATCCCTTCTTTGGAACTTGGGATTAACCCTTATGCTGCCAGGAAAAATCTGATTTAAGGTTTCTGCCAGTGCCAGAGGTTTTTATAGTTCCAGGGGTAATAATTAACAAAAAATTCCAGTGTGAAATCTATTTGAGATAGAAAAACCTAGTGTTCAATGGTTTTTAATGGAAAATGAAGAAGGAATCTCAATATTTATTTTGATCTCAAAATTACAATTATGAATCGTTGCATAAAAAGAGGTAAAGGTGTCCCATAACCTATGTGGTCGTAGGGGAGCAAGGCATCAGAGACCTCAGCTTCTCTAGGAACCAGCATGTTGAGGGTGGTGCCCATCTCCTCTCCCTCGCTGCTTTACCTTCCCTAACCCTCAAGAGGGCAGGTACCATTCACAGTTGGGTGAACTGGGGGACTGTACTGAAGTTAAGGCATGCAAACGATCACCCATCCAACTGGTATCCATACTCGATGCTGCTTAACCTTAGCTTGGGGAAAGCAAGTGCTCAGACCACTGATCATTAACTTGCTACAGACTTACTATGGTGAAATGTCAATATTGTTAGAGATTCACTATGATGAAATATGGTTGTTGTTACAGGTTCACTATGATGAAATATGGTTGTTGTTACAGACTTACTATGGTGAAATGTCAGTATTGTTAGAGATTCACTATGATGAAATATGGTGGTTGTTACAGGTTCACTATGATGAAATATGGTTGTTGTTACAGACTTACTATGGTGAAATGTCAGTATTGTTAGAGATTCACTATGATGAAATATGGTGGTTGTTACAGGTTCACTATGATGAAATATGGTTGTTGTTATAGACTTACTATGGTGAAATGTCAGTATTGTTAGAGATTCACTATGATGAAATATGGTTGTTGTTACAGGTTCACTATGACGAGTTCATTCCCATGTTTGAAGAACAGTATCCAGACTTCCAGTGGTCGGACTTAGAGGTGAGCGTCCCTGCCCCGCCCATAGTGGTTTTTTTGTTTAGTTATGCTTTTAACCCTGTTGGTCCCCAACTGAGATTTGCCAGGATTGAATAATTGCCCCCCCCCCCCCCCCCCCCCCCCCCCCCCCCCCCCCCCCCCCTGAATCCCGAACCTGGATTTGCTGGGATTTACACACAGTAGATTTCCATCACGCAGTGACCATCACTAATTGCTACCATATGCCAAAGCTCTATCAGGCCAGAGGTACAAAGTCTGCTGAGAGTCTGGAAGTAATTATAGCTGCTGGTATGTTCTTAGGAGGAAAAGGCTTGCGAGCATGTGTGCCTGACCTGATTTTGTGATGGAATGAGAAATCTAGGGCAATTTGTGTTAAGAGAATCCGAATGCAAGACGGTTAAGTCACTGTTACTCTGTGACATTTAACCTCCTTCCAGAACTAAAAGAACAAAAAAAAAAAAAAAGAAAGAATATTGGCAATTGTCTTGCTTTACTTTTTGATATATTTTTTGGAAACGTTTTTATGTTGGTAATTATATTTTTTTGGGTGCCCTGATCATGATGCATGCTTTGTCAGGTTATTATTGCTCTGTCTACATGTCACCCCCAAAATAAACCAAGAAAAAAGTAAAAAAAACAAAACAAAAAAAAAACCCCCAGCGTCAAAAAAACCAGTCGTCACTGGGTATTTTGCCCTGCCAGCATCCATCACTTCATAGAGAGTTCGATCTGCCGGTCTTCATGACTTTCAGTGTCACTTTCGTTGCTGATATTATCATCGTATTCAGCTAAACCCTCAGATTCATGGCTATTGTAGTTCATTATCCACTCATGAGCCTGCTGAGTGGCTTCTTTAGCTAAGAGACGTTGTGAGTGTTTACTCATATTGATTGATAGGCAATAAAGAAAACTCCAGCATAGAACAGAAATTGTCAACGTGGCATGTAAACAAACTATTTGAGAATGAGTTTCAGCTGTCAGACTTGAATTATTCTCGGAAATGACTGAACAAGAACACACCACTTTAGCTTAGTGCTCTGTTTACAAGTACACTCATATATGGGGTAGAAATAGTTCAGTCTTTAATTAAGAACAATTTTTTGTTTGGATCCGTATTCATAGCTACGATTCGGCATTCTGAGGCGTAGTTAGTGTGGTATTATAGCTACATCACAGTGCCAATGAGTTAACCGTCCAGCCACATTCCTGATATAATGTGTTTGTAGTGTGTATGTATGTAGCGCAACTCCATAGTCTTCTGAGACTGATGGGTGCCTACTACTACTACTACTATGTGTGTATGTGTCAGGGGTCCATCTTCAAGATGTTACGTGAGGTGTTTGAGGCGGCAGTGTCAGTCCCCCCCCCTCAGGGCATCGCTCACTCCCCCCAGTCACGCGCCATCTACGCTGTGGATCTCCTGCTGAAATGGGATAAGGCTCCTAATGGTCAGTGTAGTGTGTGTTTTTTATTTTTATATTTATTTATTTTATTCTTTTATATCGAGGACAATGGAATAAGCACTCGTGTTTTTTTTTTTTTTTTACATCCAGTCCCTGTGTGTGTGTGCAGAATTGTAAATATTGTCATCTGTTCCCACCGGCACACAATGGCCTACTCTTATGAAAAGCGGAACAGGATTTAACGTGTGTGTGTGTGTGTGTGTGTGTGTGTGTGTGTGTAGGTGGGGTAGGGATTAGTGTTTGTGTGATGGATGTGTTTGTGGGGTTGGATGGGGTGGGGTGTGGATTAGTGTCTGTGTGTGAGGTGGGGGGTTTGTGTGTATGTGGTGGGTGGGGGTTTGTGTGTGTGTGTGGGGGGGGGGGGGGTGGTGGTTAGTGTGTGTGGTGGATGTGTTTACATGTGTGTGGGTGTGGGATGGGGCTTAGTGTGTGTGATGGATGTGTGTGTGTGTGTGTGTGTGTGTGTGTGTGTGTGTGTGTGTGTGTATGGATGGATGGATGGGGTGGGGGATAGTGTGTGTAATGGATGTATGTGTGTGTGTGTGGATGGATGGATTTGGGGGTGGGGGGGTTAGTGGGTGAGTGTGTGTGGGTACACGGTTGTGTGGGATGGGGGTGGAAAGGTGGGGTAATTGTGTGTGTGTTGTGTTGTGTTCATGTTTTATATCATTTTAGCTCTCCATGACAGGGCTGTACCAACTGTTGTTGAATAGCTGGGTGTTTGTACAGGCCTGAGAGATACAGACACATGCAGTGTTGTAGTTTGAACAACTTGTACAATATTCTGTAAGATAAATAAGGCTCAGCTGTTTGTGTCAGTCTCCCAGCTGAGCCCACAGCATTCTTTGCCGGTAAGCGGCACTTCAGAAATGTAGCACATTATGCAAAGGTGCATCAGCTATTTCCATGTGATTTTATTTTCATTCAAAACCTGCAATCTCCTTTAAAGGAGAAAAATCCTCTGAAGTTGGAGTATGGCTGCCTATATGGCGAGGTACTTGAAAACTTCTTATCCAGTGACCTTCCTATCCCACAGTGATTCCCAGGTGGGATGAGTGAGTCAAGAGTACATATTCTGGGTGAACCCCAGGGTGTTAAGCTGGGGAACGCACAACAACATTTCCATTCAGTATCATTTAAAATGTTTCGTGAAATGTTCAAAGCAAACTGCAAGTTTTGTTTTTACAGTGACGAAACATCGACAATACTTCATGTGTCATGCTGTTATTCAGGGATTGTCCTTGCTTTCAATGTTATTCAAATGTTGGTGTGAAATTTAACAAACTGTATGTTTACCAATTGATGCAACATTCACATCACTTCCACAGCACACAAATCCAGCATCATTAGTCAAGAGTGCCAAACTTAGCGCGCCTTTTCCTTTTTACCTAGTCCTAAGTGTGGTCAGTTGCTGCTATAAATAATAGCACCAGCTATTCCCTACCTGGGCTGGGCTGGGATGGATTAGTTAACAGAGCTGAGAGGAGCTGAAAGTAAAGAGAAACTCACAGCTGTGCTTCCATCCAGTGGATCGGTGGTCTAGAGGTAACACGCCTGTCTAGAAAGCGAAAAGTTCGGGTTGGAGTGTGCGGTGGTTTGAATCCCGTTTGGGCCCCAAAATTTTTCCCCATCCATTAGACCATGAGTGGTGGTCTGGGCTCTAGTTTTTCGGATGAGATGATAAACCGAGGTCCCATGTGTTACACATCATTGTTTAGCACACGTTAAAGATCCCACGGCAACAAGAGGGTTGTCCCTGGCAAAATTCTGTAGAAAAAAGCCACTCTGATAGGGAAACAAAATATAGTTGCAGACAGGTAAAAGAAAGAAAAAAATAATGGGTGGGCGCTGCGCTTGTGGCGACGCGCTCTCCCCAGGGAGAGCAGCCCGAATTTCACGCAGAGAAATCTGCTATGACATAAAGTGGTAATATCCTCTGAAGTCAGAGCATGGCTGCCTATATGGTGAGGTACTTGAAAATAGTCATACACGCAAACTTCTCATTCAGTGTGCAATTTCAATCTCACAGTGATTGCCAGGTGGGATTAGTGAGTCAGAGTGCACATCCTGGGTGACCCCCCAGAGTGTTAAGCTGGGGTACAACAACAACAGCATAAAGTGGTAATAAATAATAATAATGAATAAATAATAATAAGAAATAAACAATAATCTGCTCTGTGCAGGTGAGCGCCGCATGGTCCCTCAACTGTGTGAGGTGAATTTCTGCCCGGACTGTGATCGCGCCTGCAAGTACCACCCCTTCTTCGTCAACGATGTCTTCAGCACTCTCTTTCTGGATGACACTGAGGGCAAACACGTGGAGCTTCTCTCCTGACCAGCTTAGTGTGATGTGATGCTCCCTCCCACACCTTTTTTTGGTTTGTTTTGAGCCATATTGGCTTCCCTACAGGAAAAAAGACTTTTGACATGAGTGGCTTCCCTACAGGAGAAAAGACTTTTGACATGAGTGGCTTCCCTACAGGAGAAAAGACTTTTGACATGAGTGGCTTCCCTACAGGAGAAAAGACTTTTGACATGAGTGGCTTCCCTACAGGAGAAAAGACTTTTGACATGAGTGGCTTCCCTACAGGAGAAAAGACTTTTGATATGAGTGGCTTCCCTACAGGAGAAAAGACTTTTGACATGAGTGGCTTCCCTACAGGAGAAAAGACTTTTGACGTGAGATGTTCTTTGCTATGTGAATGTGAGCAGTACATTTCCTGATCCAACTCCTTTCTTTTGGCAGAGCTAGGGAGCAAAGTGTTGTCTAAGTTTTTCTGATTGTTATGGTAAACACTAACAGGAAGGTGACTCCAAACAGTTAAGAATTAAACAGTGTGATAAGTGAACACCTTTTTGGTAACGCTGTGTGTGTGTGTGTGTGTGTGTGTGTGTGTGTGTGTGTGTGTGTGTGTGTGTAAAAGATTTGGGAATGTTATGCCACTGAAATAGTGTGTCCGTATCAACATGTAACTGAAATGTCTGCACACTTACATACACATATAGAACATGCATACTCTCTCTCTGTCTCTCTCTCTCTCTCTCTCTCACACACACACACACACACACACACACACACACACACACACACTTACACACACACTCTCACACAGATCACAAAACCCAGATGATATCGCAACTTTATTCTCAGTGCTTTTTTTTGGTTTTTTTTTCTCTGACCAAACACATAACATCCGTGTGGTTTGATGACTGGGCCACAAACGTTAATACTCTAACCATTTTATTTGTGTAAAACGTTTCCTCTAGAGTTAGGAGGTACATACATACATGTACATGGAGTTGGATAATGGACACACACAACACGTATCGGCCAGCCATCAATGTACATATACATGTATCTATTTACATTTGTACAGACAACATGGTTATCGATATGGACTGGATGTTGTTTTTCTTTTTCATTAAGTAGTTTTGTTAACAGTCTCTGCTATTTATGGTGTGTGTGTGTGCGAACTGCTGTTTCTTGATTTTTAAAAAGTTTTTACCCTTAATTTTTTTTGGTTTGGGTTTTCAGTTTTTTTTTTTGTTATAAAAAAACTTATCATGTGGATTTTTCGTCCTGAAGTAATGTGCTGAAAAAGTTGACGTAGCTTCCCTTGTCACAATTTTATGACAATCTTCCTTAGTTTTTTTTTTATGCTTTAAACAAAAAGCTTTTGCACAGGTCGTTATGTTTAAAACATTGCTGTTATTTTCTCATTATTATCTTCATTTTTCACACCATTATTATTGTTGTTATCATTAATATTATCATTAGTAGTAACGGTATATAGATTCCATACATTATTATTATTAGTTGTAGTGGTAGTAGCAACTGTGGTTATACCAACCATATGTAAAGTCCAAATCCTTATACGTTCAGTGATGACAGAACTGCATTGTATTTTGTTTTGGGGGGGGGAGAGTTTTAAAAAATGCATATTTTTGATACTCAATGTATGAATAGAAAGATAATGTAGAACATGCATCTCTCTTTAAGCTGGCAGGCCCAGCTAAAATGGGAACATTTTGTTTTAATTTTCATATCTGAAGTAATATTAAAGTCACATCCTTCAGATCTGGCAGAAGTGTCCAGCAAGGATATCACATAAGGCAGAAAATACTGTCTAGTGTCCAAGCTTCATTTTTTTTTTTTTTTTTTGGCTGCCTCTTATCTTCTGTGATGTTTCTCTTCTTGCTGTACCCTTGCTGCTCATTTCAATCCCCCTCCCCCCCCCCCCCCCCCCCCCCCTCCCAGCCATACCCAGTTTCGTCATGTCTCATTCCCAGGATCGGAAGTTCACAGGGAGCCCATCAATATCAGGCCACCATGGATTTACCAGAAAGAGGGGCCTCTGCATTGCTTTTGGGTCACTTTGGTGGTGTTCAGTGGTGCCTGTTTTGAGCTAACACACGCAGGACACCACCTACTAAGCCCCCTACTAACGACAGTATTAGCTCAGTTGCGAAGCCAGACTGAGTGAGTTGCACACCCAAGGTTGCGACCACCACAACTTCCCTCCAATTACCATCCCCTGCGAACCTCCAATCCATTCTCCAATCTGTTTTTTAAAAATGTCATTCTGACACTAAAACCATGAAGCTTTGACACTAGACTATTTTTGGCACAGTGTAGTATCCTTGGTGCATATTTCTGCCAATTTGGAGTGTGTGACTTGAATATCACCAAAGATATAAACATTAAAACAAACTGTTATGATTTTAGCAAGGGGCTTCCACCTACTAGTATGCTGGAGGTTTCAGTGATAACTGACAGCAACATTTTTCCATTTGCAGTAATGGTGTTGGTATGTTGCCATATGCAGACCAACTGGTATCAGCGAAAATTCTTCATAAGCGCTTTGATTTGTTGCTTTACAAGATTCAGAGCGATATGAATTCCATACATCATCATTATTATTATTATCATCATGATTATTTTCCTAGAGTCACTGTCATATTTCTGCATGCATTGTTTTCATTAATTTCCAAATTTTTTTTTTTTTTACTATTTATATGTTCTAATCATTGATT
>CM060327.1:12471413-12492367 GCA_030674155.1 Stramonita haemastoma | reverse complement strand
AGAAGTTTTGTTAACTAAGACTGGAAGTGTAACTAGCATAAGAGCTAAGCCTGAATCAATGAATAACAAAAGTAATCAGAGGGTTAGAAGTACTTATAGAACTTTATAAGTTATATACTGACTTACTATTCATGTAACTGGTCCATCTTTTTGTAAAATGTATAAACCAGTCTCATTTCTTTGTTTTATCATGTGCTTTTATTTACTGACCAAAGAGGGAATGTTGTACAAATTGAAAAAAATTGTCTCAAGATTGTTTCACTGAAGCCGTGAAGGAATTTAAAACGAGTTCTTGTCATGTTGTGAAAATAGTGAAGCCTGTTACAAAAAGGAAAGTGTGTGTATGTTTTGTGTGTGTGTGTGTATGCATACATGTACATTCGTACATGTGGCCATTTATAATAATGATACTCAGACAGAGATGAGAGAGAGAGGGGGGAGGGGGAGAAAGAGAATGAATGAATGAGTGAATAATCTTTATTTTTCAAGGGTAACAGAGTCAGTATTTGCATTGTGGGTTTTTTTCATGTAGCCCTTGCCCTGATTAGGGAATAGAAAAAAAAAGACACCACCAAAACAGAAAAAAACCCAAACAGCTAAGATAAAACTAGAAAGCAAAAAAAAAAAAAAAAAAAAAAAGTCATCATCACCAAGAATAGAAGTTTAACCTATGATTGTAAAAGGAGATCTGTTCAACAAATGCATAATCCCCACTGAGTACATTAATACTTATTTAAAACAAAAGAGATGTATTCAGCAAATACATAATCCCTAACTGACCCAGACAGTCATGTCAAGAGATATGTACACTCAGACACTGGTTAAAATTAAATCAAACAGATTAAAATTGAGAAAGATAATATGTGTGTGTGTGTGTATGCAAAATCTCACTGTTGGTGAACCTCGGAGCTGTAGCCAAGGAATGAAAGAAAAAAATGAAGAAGAAAAAAGTAAATGTGATCACCATTGATACTAGTTTATTGATAGCATTTTGTCTGGTTCATGTCACCTAGTTCCTGATTAACTGATCTAGATTTTTTTTTCTTTTTAAACTTTTATTTTGTTAGGTGTGAGTGTGGGGATGGTGAGTGGGGAAGGAAGGGAGATCTGATAGGGTAGAAAGGTACTGATTGAAAGAAGGGGAATTTCTGGATATTTTAGAGTTGCTTGCATTTTTCACACATTTGAACTGCTGCCAAGAGAGTGACTGGTGGTGTGATGTCTTGGCTTTGCAGAGGTCAAAGAAACCTTAAAGTCTTGATCTGTCTGTTCAGCCAGAAAATATTGAACTGCTGAGCTAGATGAATAGACAATGCAGTTGTGTGTGTCACTGTGACTTTGGAAGTTTGGGAACATCAGCACAATATGTGACATTTCATGTAATTGCTAAGATCAAAGTGTGTGTGTGTGTGTGTGTGTGTGTGTGTGTGTGTGTGTGTGTGTGTGTGTGTGTGTGTGTGTGTGTGTGTGACAATGTCAAGTGTTGCTTTAAGTTTAACTGTTGCTAGTATTTGCTTAGTGGGATTGTGAAATAATGTGTTTTTATGCAAGCCAAATGCAATCACAGAGTGCACATCAATCCATACATTATAAAAAAAAAATATGCATGTTGATTTGATATTTATTCTATCCATTGCATCCATCTGTTCAACGTGCATATATTCCATTGATCTTTTTGTTGTTTTGTTGTTGTTGTTTTGTTGTTGTTGTTGTTGTCAGCGTGACCTGCATGGGTTCTGTCTGTATCCATCTGTCTGAACTCTTATCCAGCAATTTGTTACATGATTGAACTGTTTTGGTAGTTTGGTTGTTTTTTTTTTTTGTGTGTTTGGTCTGTCTTACTAACTGACTCACACAGTATTTCTCATTATTTAGCTTTGTTTGTTTTGTTCCTGTGGATCTGAAATGTCTACCTGTTTGTTTATTCATGGATGGATATTTTATTTGTTTGGTTGTAAGTGATTAATTTTATTTCAGGACTACTGGAATACGTACTCCTTGTAAATTTTGACTAGAGTTGTCCCTTTCAAAATGTCTCTGCACGCACACACACACACACACACACACACACACACACACACACACACACACACTCACAGTCACAGTTACAGTCACACACACACACACACACACACACACACACACACACACACACACACACACACACACACACACACACCACACCCACTCTCACAGTCACACAGTCACACAGTCACACACACACACACACACACACACACACACACACACACACACACACACACACACACACACACACACACACACACACACACACACACGAGGCATGTATTTGCGTACGTACAGGTATGCACATTCACCCACATCATACAGAAACAAATGATAAAGTTGACATATACTTCTGAAAGCTGGCCAGCTGAAAACAAATGGGCACGATGATAACAAGTTTGGCTTCTAGAACAGAGTTTCTGTGAAGTTAATTGTGTCATGTGGTTATTTGGAAAGTCCTGAACAAACAGCCGAGGAGTTTTTGTCTTACCAGGATGTGAAGAAAGAATCGTCATCAAGAGGGACTGCAGCACGTCTGCAGCAGGCTTTACCGGTCCCTCTGAATATTGACCCAGTCGGTCAGGGGATTGAGTAAGTGAGTGAGAGAACAATAAGGGAATATATTGATTGACAGAGGTGTAGGCTGTCAATGTCACACCCTTTGTTATAGAGAGATCTTGCGATTAAAGTGGCTTTTTCGTTTATGTATGAAATCAGGAGAAAGATTTTTTTTTTTTGTAATTGCTGAGATCATGTGATTAGAGTGGCTTTATCATTATAATGAGTGTCAATAATAGTCGTTCAGTCTCAGACATCTTGCTTTTAAAGTGGCTGTGTCATTATGAATGTCAGTTATGTATAATGATTATACTTGAAGTGGACAGTTACTATAGCCAAGTAGTTACTTAAGACCAATCGACTTCAACCCCATGGATCTGTGAAGTGGAAGAACCTCACCTTGTAGTTAGAATGATCAGATGAAAAGAAAGATAAGAAAACCAAATTCACACATGTAGTTACACCTTTTAGACACAGACACACTCACACCTGCAGACACACAGACACAGACACACAAAGACACAGACACACACACAATATATAAAGTTTTATGCACTATGGATTACATACAGACTTGATCCCAAAGAAGTTCCATGTGATGTCAGACATGTTGAAATAATTCTCCCTTACCCCATCCCCCTTGTCTGTCAGTTGACCAGTCTGTCTCTCTGTCTGTCTGTCTGTCTGTCTGTCTGTCTGTCTGTCTGTCTGTCTGTCTGTCTTCTTTTCTCGCTCTCTCTCTCCTCTCTCTCTCTCTCTCTCTCTCTCTCTCTCTCTCTCTCTCTCTCTCTCTCCTCTCTCTCTCTCCTCTCTCTCTCTCTCTCTCTCTCTCGCTGGGTCTCTGTGTCTCTCTGTCTCTGTCTGTCTCTCTGTCTCTGTCTCTCTATATTATATCTTAGAATTGTCTGTCTGTCTGCTTCTTTTGTCTGTCTAGACTGTCTGTATGTCTGTCCCTCTTTCTCTGTCTGTCTCCATTACCATAACTTGTATTATATATATAATACGTAAGTAGAGCATAAATGTCTATTCATGTGCCTGCGGTTAATTTGAGTTAATTACCATTAATAATAGCGTGTTTGTGCTATTCAACACAGATCATGCACTCAAACTTGCACACTTATGTTAGCACTTCGTTGGCACATAGACATTGATAAGCAGACAGATTGACAGACAGACGGACGGACGCACACACTCAACACGCCAACACGCATGCACGCACACATGCACACACACACACACACACACACGCACGCACGCACGCACTCACTCACTCACTCACTCACTCACTCACCCCACCCCCCCCCCCCCCCCACTCAACATACATAGAACAGGACGGGATAATCTGGTAGTTAGGGGGTGTTGCGCACATGATTTGCTGATCCATGTTCAAATCCTAAGGGGATTTTTTCCACTGGAGTTAACATCAGTGCGGACTCCACCCCCCCCCCCCCCCCCCCATTCCTTTGGAAGAGACTATAAACCAAGGCCCTGTGTGTGAAAACATGCAGAACATCTTAAACAGATGTTAAAACCTGTTCCACTTTTGGAAGAGTAGGCCACTATGTGCTGCCAGTGGGAATGGATGGCAAGATTGACAAGACCACATGCACATGGGGACTAGATGTAAAAAAGCATATGAGTGCTTATTCCATTATCCTTGAAATAAAAGAAGAGTGATAATAACACGCACACCTATGCATGCAAGCATACACTCACAGACAGGCAGGCAGGCAGGCATGCGCGCCACGCACCACACCACGCACACACACACACACCACACACACACACACACACACACACACACACACACACACACACACACACACACACACACACACACACACTTACACACAAACCAACACACCGGTCTACAAACAGCACACACCTAACACACACACTCACACACCTGGGAACAGTAGCATCAGCTGTGATGATGTCAAGCCTAGTGTCAATGCAATGCACCCACCCCCTGAGTCATACCCCTTGTTATTCTCTTCCTCTGTTCTTTTCATACTTAGATGAAAAAAAAAAGAAGTAAAAGAATCGCCCCAGCTGACATTCATCATCATGATGAACATCCGTGAAGTGAAGAATTCACTATGTTAAGTTATTTAGTTAAATAAATTAGAATTGGCATAGAAAAGAATTTGAACTTGTAAGCTAACCCCAAGTTTGCGCACACACGTAACACACAACACACACACACACACACACACACATTGCATTTTTTTGGGTTACTTGTCTAGATAGATCTGTCTGTCTGTCTATTTATCAATCTATCTTTATGTCAATATCTGTCTCTGTAGATCTATTGCTTTATACGTATTCACTCAAACATGCATTTCAAGATTTGTGTATGTATAACACATATACACACACATGCACACGCGCGTTGTACATACAAACACACACACACACACACACACACACACACACACACACACACACACACACACACACACACACACACACACACACACACACACACACACACATGTCTAATATCACTTATGTGAACAGACATTAAACTGAAGAACAACACACATTGTGTTTATTATTATATAGGGTCACTTGTACTTCTTTCGGCTCGCTTAAAATCAGCTTGTTTTTAGCTAGTTGAGGGGGGTAATTGTTAAAAGTACTGAAACATTTTCCACGTGTCACAGAGAGCTGTGTGATGATGTGGGATGTATTATGTATGGCACAACACACATTATTATTATTATCACACATCACAACATTGCTTGCTTTAATACTATCACTCAACGTAATGGGAGTTGTCCATATCAGGCAATTATGTTTGTGTTGAATTACATGTTGTGATCGATTTTTTTCATTGTGAATTGTCCCTTGGTATTGGAGCACTACTCTACTGTGCATTAGATGAGCTATTTTCTTATCAGCCCAGGTCCATCAGTGCAGAGTAGTGCAGCAACATCTGGTGATGGTCTATCTTAAGGATGCACTTAGTACAGTGCTAAACACTCCCATCTCTTCCCTCCTGCCCCCACCCCTCCTGGATTTTGTTTCTGTGGGTTTTTTTGTTGTGTGTGTGTATGTTTATGTGGTGTGTGTGTGTTGTGTGTGTGTGTGTGGTGGTGATGTGTGTGTGGTGTGTGTGTGTGTGTTGTGTGTGTTGTGTGTGTGTGTGTGTGTGTGTGTGAGAGAGAGAGAGAGAGAGAGAGAGAGAGAGAGAGAGAGAGAGAGAGAGAGAGAGAGAGAGAGAGAGAGAGAGAGGCGAGTCTGAATGGGTGTGTTTATGTGTGTATGTGTGTTTTATTTATTTATTCATTTATAAATTATTCTTTTATATCGAGGATAATGGAATAAGCACTTATGTGCTTTTTTTTTTTTTACATCCAGTCCTGTGTGTATGCAGTTATGTAAATTTTGTCATCCTGTGTGTGTGGTGTGTGTGTGTGTGTGTGTGTGTGTGTGTGTGTGTGTGTGTGTGTGTGTGTGTGTGTGTGTGGCATGCGTGGGTGTGTGCATGCATGCATGTGTGTATTGTATTTATATGTTGGACTGGACGTTATGCACAGATCTTCTAGGGATGGTTTATTTGCCATAGTCTTGGCAGGGGTGGGTTAGTGGGGACACACAAATGCATGCAAGCACATATGCATGTATGCACACACGTACATGCCTATGTTCACATGTACATGCACACACAGAGAGAAAAATCGGGGATCTTGGTCTAAGAGATAATGCACCTGCTTAGGAAGCAAAGAGTCTGGATTCAGAAAAAATGTGTGGTGATTTGATTCCTGTTTGTGCTCAAAATTTTCCCCCCATCCTCTAGACTGTGAATGGTGGTCTGGGTGCTAGTCTTTTGGATGAGATGATAAACCTAGGTCCTGTGTGTAACACACATTTGATGCACTTAAAAGAATCCACAGCAACAAGAGAGTTGCCCCTGGCAAAAGTTTACAGAAAAAAGCCACGTGTATGAAGGAAACAGGGACATATGAGACAGGAAAGGAAAATAAGATAATGGGTGGCACTGCTTAAATAAAATAAATTATTTTTTTTTTTATGGGAGGCACTGCTCTTTCAGCAATGCACTCTCCTGGGGAGAGTCAGGCTGATTTTCACTTGGAGAAACTCTGCCGTGACATAAAAGGGTATACAACACAATAGAATACAACACAAAACAAAAAACAAAAACACAATACAATACAACACAACACAACACATAACACAACACAACTCACACAATGCCGATGCAATGCAGTACAATGCAATAGAAAAAAAAAGGAGAAGAAAACAACACAAGGACAAAACAAAGCAAAACATGAAAAAAAAAAACCCAGACCAACAACTTTTACCCCGCTCCTTTTCCACTCTTGCTTTCCAAACTAACATTCGCCCACCCTAAAAACAAACAAACAAACAAGCAACAAAGCCAAAGCCAAATGAACAAACAATGCCACCTCTCCACCCCAGGAGGCAAAGCATACAAAACCCAGTAGAACTACAATGAAGCATGGAAGAATTTTTGTGCTTGTGTGTGTGTATTTTTTTTTTTTTAAAAGAGTTTTTCTCTTTATGCTTGGAAAAAATGCAATTATTAACAATTAGCCCATCCATGCAGTGGTTGACATTTGGTGTAGCGGTTTATCCATCACTTTAGTGGCTGAGGAGGGGGGGGGGGGGGGTGAGGAGGGTTGGCTGTTGTGGACAGAGATTGAGGAAGATTGTCAACCATAGCTGTCAAACTTGTCACTTGGACCTAAATTTAAGCTCTTGTCAGCATACTGTTTGACAAGTACAAACCACACACACAACACAACACACACACACACACACACACACACACACACCACACACACACACACACACACACACACACACACACACAACACACACAAAGCAAGTAAGCACCACTGCAAATCTTAGATAAATGCTTTGAAAAAGAAGGGTTGTTAGAAACCCTCTGTAGATAGGTGCTGAGATCAAACCAGTCTCCACAACCTTGACTTTTTGAACTGTACTGAAACGGACTAGTACCACTGGCCCCAGGGAAATTGGACAATAAAACCCAAGGCACAAAAGAGTGGAGGAAGAAATGGCCTTGTCCCAGAGTCCCACAGTCTCGCACATAGAGTGAAGGAAATGGTCTTGTCCTGTAGAACTGGCATTGTCGCATGCACAGTCCAGACATCTTTCATTTCTCAGCAGAACTTTGGTATCAAGCACATGACATATCATACATTATCAAAGACCACAAAACAGTGTGTTATGTTTGGATTAGACAAAAAAATCTAAAAATTGTAAGTTAGAGAGAAGAGAGAGAGAGAGAGGAGAGAGAGAGAGAGAGAGAGAGAGAGAGAGAGAGAGAGAGAGACAGAAGAGAAGAGAACGAGAGAGAGAGAGAGAGTTGTTAAATAGTACGGACTTACAGTTTTTATTTCAAATACTCACACACTTCTATATATTCTACACATAGGCATGCATACATGCTTGCACCTAGCTATATTTATTTATTTATCACTTATATCGAGGTAATGGAATAAGCACTCATGTCTTTTTTACATCCTGTCCCGTGTGTATGCAGTTTTGTAAATCTTGTCTTCTGTTCCTACCGGCACACAATGGCCTGTGCTATACAACATGTATGTGTGCATGCTCATGTCAGCAGCACCACACACACCACACAACACACACACGACACACCACACACACACAAACACACACACACACACACACACACACACAAACACACACACACACACACACACACACACACACACACAACACACACACACACACCACACCACACACACACTCACACACTCTCACTCTCTCTCTCTCTCTCTGTCTCTGTCTCTGTATCCTCCCCTCCCCCTGCCATACATGCCCATCTACTTTTCTCGCCCCCCCCCCCTTCACACACTAAACACACACACACACACAGATGGGTGCTCTGTCTTACGCTGTCAAAGCAGCACTAGCCAGGACCGAACTGTTGGACCCATTCCAATAAAGTGTGGAGGATAGATGAAGGGTATGCTATACAGTTGCTGTTACCGCAACAGCTGCACACTATAGATTTGCTTGGGGGGGGATGAAGAGACAGGGAATGCTTTGTAGAAATAGGGCTGACTTGACTGAAACTTCTACAGCCACATTGTCACTTCCCATTAATTAATTGAGGAAAATAACTGCTATTAATTAAGATCTATCTGTTTTTGGTTTGTTCGTCTTTTTGGCCGTGGTGGTTGTTAAATAGCCTCCCCCACCCCCTCCCCCATGCCTTGGTTTGAGTTCTGAGGTTCCCGAAAGGTGAAATTTTGCCTATTTAGCTGTATTTTTCCATCACTGTAGTAACGGCATTCCGCCTTAAGGGATGATGTCTAAACACAACGCCAGTAAGCTGCTTGTGCTGTTTTGAAATTTTGCCATCCGTTCCTACCAGCACGACAATGGCCTGCTTTTCTGAAAGTCCTTTGGATGAGACTGTAAACTGAGGTCACATGTGTTAATGCATGCACAGCATCTTGTGCACAAGTTTAAACCTGTTCTGCCTCTTTGAAGATTGGGCCAGTGTGTGCTGGTGGGGATGGGTGACAACATTTATAATACTGCATACACACAGGGACTGGATTTGAAAAGAGCACATGACTGCTTATTCCATGATAATGATCCTCAGAATAAAAGATGAATTTTAGATAAATAAACAAAGATGGAATAAGTTTTCACATGTGTGCCAAAATGAAAAAAAGTCCCCCTTTCCCCCAAAAAAAGAAAAAAAAAAACCAAGAAAAACCTCAAACCCAATTTTTTTTTTATTCAAGTGTGTAGATGTGTTCATAGGAGAAAACAGTGCCAGTCCATGGAAATGTTCTGCCTTTGATATGTATAGCTGTGGCTGTGGACACAGGTCTGTAAAAGTGATCTGACTGTGGTCAAAATGAGCAGGGGTGATGTGATGACTCTGCACCAGTGGCAGTGGCTCCATTGGCCAGTGCTCAAGAACAGACACACTTGAGTGATAGGAAGAGTTGGCATGGGCTGTCAGTATGCTGTCTGACATACATGTATACATACACATACATGCAATTCTGAGCCTTTGCCAAGGTGATAGGTCTTCGCGGCATGGCAGCATCTTCTGGGTGTTATGGTGTTCCCATAGAAACAGTTCATTGTTGTCAGCAAGAAATTCATATTTTATTTGTTTGTTTTGTTCGTTTGTTTGGTGTTGTGTTTGTTGTGTGTTGTGTGTGTGTGTGTGTGTGTGTGTGTGTGTTGTGTGTGGTGGTGTGTTGTGTGTGTGTTTGTGTGTGTGTGTGGTGGTGCGTGCATGCGTTCATGTGTGCGCATAAGTGTTCATTTGTGTGTGTGTGTGTGTGTGTGTGTGTGCGTGCATGCGTTCATGTGTGCCATAAGTGTCATTTGTGTGTGTGTGTGTGTGTGTGTGTGTGGTGCATGCGTTCATGTGTGGCTAAGTGTCATTGTGTGTGTGTGTTGTGCGTTCATGTGTGCGCATAAGTGTCATTTGGTTGAGACTTTAAACGAGGCCCTGTGTACAAATGCATACAGAACATCTTGGGCACATGTTAAAAACCTGTTCTGCCATTCAAAAGACCAAGCCATTGTGTGATGGTAGGAGTGGATGACAACAAAATAAAAAACCCAGCATGCACGCGGTGTCATGTTCAGATACCATCTCTGAAAAGAATTGAGGAATTGAAGTCCCCAGGGCAGTTCAGGGCTGTAAATAATATTCTGGCAGCTCCTGTGACAGCACTGGAAATATGTATATCGGTGGTTGTGTGTGTTTATTTCATTTATTTTATTCATTTTTATTTAAATTTTGACAATTTTATTCTTTTATTTTGAGGATAATGGAATGAGCACTTATGTGCTTTAAAAAAATCCAGTCCCTGCGTGTATGCAGTTTTGTAAATTGTGTGTGTGTGCGTGTGCGTGTGTGTGTGTGTGTTCTGTGTCTGTGTCTGTGTGTTCCGTGTGAGTAGGGTAAATAAAGGAATCTATCTATCAAGACAATTTCACCAAACATAAATTTCTCACTGCACATAATTGATGATGAATTGGCAAGTTAGGAGTAGGCTTTGTAGTGCCTACTCAGGCTACTGTAGTTGGAGTGATTGTAGGTGGTCAGTCAGGTTATTGCACAAGCTGTCAGGACAGTAATAGGTCACTTGTTGAGTTCCTGTTTGAAAATGGGCTTTTCTTCATAATCCACTTCATAATCTACTTCATAATCCACTTTACCATGAGTGGTGGTTAGGGTAGGTAAAAGGCCACTCTCTTTAGAAAACAAATGGGCTTTCAGACAGGAAAACTTTTAAACGGAAAAGAAAAAAGGATGGGAGTTGGGGGTGGAGTGGTGCTCCACTAGTTGCGGCTTGATCTCTCTGGGAGAGCAGTCAGAATTTTAGTCTGAGAAATAAATCATC
Organism: Stramonita haemastoma; assembly: GCA_030674155.1. Taxonomy (NCBI): domain Eukaryota; kingdom Metazoa; phylum Mollusca; class Gastropoda; order Neogastropoda; family Muricidae; genus Stramonita; species Stramonita haemastoma. Next base: position 12,481,358 of record CM060327.1, on the reverse strand, counting down.
CCTGACTGAAAAGTGATATGCAATACAATACAATACAATTCAAAAGAATGCAATACAATGCATTGCATAATCAATACAATGCAATGCAATATAATACATTACAATTCAGTGCAATACAGTACAATTTAACACAGTTGAATGGTACCATCTCCTCTCCCTCGCTGCTTTACCTTCCCTGACCCTAAAGAGGTCAAGTACCCATTTACACTGGGGAACTGGATACTGAAGCCAAGGTGCGCAAACGGTCACCCATCCAACTGGCAACCACGCTCGACACTGCTTAACTTGACTTTGGGAAAGCGAGCGCTCTGACCACTTAGCTAACCTGTCCCCCATCACTAACAATACAGTAACAATCCTACAATCCTCCAATACAATACAAAACAAAGAACACGGAAAAGTGGGCTGTGACTATTGTCATAATGCTAGTCTGCTATTCACTGTTGTTTGCATTTTTCATGCAGACCTTTGGAGGTTTTTCTCACTAACCTTTAGTTTATGTCTGTCTGGTAACTAGCACTGTAGAAGGGGCAGACATCACCATGTACATGACTGATGGGTCCTGAACTTTCATTGACATAGGTAGTGTACAGTAACATGGTGACTGTCTCTGCGGTATGGGTTTTTTTTTGTGTGTTTGCTGTTGGTTTTTGTTTTTTCTATTCTTTGCCTAGAACTAGGAGGTTCACCAATGTGAAATTTTGGATGAATACATACTAACCATTTTTGCTGACTATTAAGGTAGCTGCATTCCTGACCTCAGGATACACATTTTGTTAACTTGGGGATGATGAATTTATAGCAGAATGGCTGGCATCCTCACACAACCTGGTTTTTATTAGCCTTCAGGAATAAAGGATTTAGTCATTGTATGATGTATTTTTATGGTGTTTTTTTTTGGGTCCAGATTGCCATTGTTGGATGTTTGCAGGGATTAGGTGTTGGTTTGTTGGGCGTTGTACTCATATCTAAAGGTTGCGGTTTGAATCCCAGCTAAATCGCAATGGATGTGCCCTTGGAAAAGGCATTACGGCTATTTTTTGGTGTAAAAGGGCCACTTTATTGGTTAACTATATCCCTATAAGTCAGATTCATCGCTTAACCTACAGAAACGGGATAGCAGTGGAGCTAGGTCGGGAAGATTAACTAATACTTAATATTAAAATTTACTAGCACAACAATCAGTAGTATTATATACCAAGTCAGAATTGCACTTAAATACACATACAAAACTCACCTTGGATTTATCAAAAATGAAAATCTCCACAAAAAAATAACCTTGATGATGTTGTTTAAACAGGATGTTGTTTAAACAGGACAGGAATGTGCATGCATTTAAAAAAAATTGTCATCCATCCCTATTGGTATGCTAATGGCCTACTCTTCTGAAAGGTGGAACAGGCTTTAGTGTGTGCACAGATGTCCTAGTCTCATCTGAGGGATTTTCAGGGGAGTGGAGACAGCATTGATTTTAAACTGAAGGGGGAAAATGTCCTCAGATAGGTGTCTCGGGGTGGCTTAAATTACCCTTGCCATCAGATTGTGTGCTCAACATTCTGCCCTGTAGGCATTCCCGCCCCCCTTTTGATGTGTTTAAGAGTGTGCTCTTTATCAGTAGAAATCTTTGTTTAACTTTCCAGTCAAGAAAAAAAAAATTTTTTTTGAAAGAATAGAACTTGAAACATATTTGTTTGGTTTCAGGCACCGGTTTTATTATTATTATTTTTTTTATTGACATACTTTGTTTCATACAGAAATTTTGCTAAAAGTATTTTGTGCATGTGTGTATGTCTGTCAGTGTACGTATGCATGTACATATACATGTATGTGAGTGTATCATTGTGTGTATGTGTGTGTGTGTGTGTGTGTGTGTGTGTGTGTGTGTGTGTGTGTGTTCTTTATTTTATTCTTTCATTTTTAGGATAATGGAATAAGCACCTTGTGCTTTTTTTTTTTTTTTCTTTACATCCAGTCCTTATGTGTATGCAGTTTTTAAAATTTTGTTGTCCATTTCCACCTGCGTACAATGGCCTTTTCTTCCAAAAAGCGGAACAGGTTTTAACGTGTGCACAAGATGTTCTGCGTGTGTTTATACTTATAGTCTCATCTGAAGGAGTGTGTGTGTGTGTGTGTGTGTGTGTGTGTGTTGTGTGTGTGTGTGTGTGTGTGTGTGTGTGTTGTGTATGTGTGTGTGTGTGTGTGTGTGTGTGTGCATGCACATGTGTGGAGAGAGAGAGAGAGAGAGAGAGAGAGAGAGAGAGAGAGAGAGAGAGAGAGAGAGAGAGAGAGAGAGAGTGTGTGTGTGTGCGTGTTATTGTGTGCATGTGTGTGTGTGTGTGTGTGTGTGTGTTGTGCGTTCGTGCGTGCGTGCGTGCGTGCGTGCGTGTGTGCGTGTGTGTTCTCCAACCAGGTCTCTATTTTCTTGGCACCCAAAGTAAAAGGCAGCTGCTTGACCTTGTTGCTAAAACTTGCAGGAAACAAACCTGTGTAGATAATGGCTTCAGCCTTTTCACTGCACTGCACTACACTGCACTTTCTTTCACTGCATTGCATCATGCTGCAGTACACTACTGTAGTCTACACAACACTTGTTCCTCAACCAAGAGTGCTGTACTGTACTGTACTGATAAACACAGCTTTCTCATTTGTAGGTTTTTTTGTGCTAATGTCTGGGCTTCAGCAGATCTGTTTTTTGGGGTACATTGAGTGGTGTTGTCCACCCATTTCTGTCTCTCTATCAGCCTCTTATTTGACCTACCTGAACAGTTCCTTGCAAGATGATGATGATGATGAGATGATGATGATCCACAGGATCAAATCTGTATTTATTGAAGAAAAAAACATCCAGCAATATAAATCTGTATAATTACTTTTAGTTGTTTGTGTGCAAGCAATATATATATATTATATATGTATATATATATATACATATATATATATATATATAGATAGATAGATAGATAGATAGATAGATAGATAGATAGATAGATAGATAGATAGATAGATAGATAGATAGATAGATAGATAGATAGATATAAAATTGAGACATTTATTCTTCATAACTCTCAGGCGTGAACATCTTGCGCACATGCAGAAATCTTGCACACATGTTAAAACCTGTTCCGCTTTTTGGAAAAGTAGGCCGTTGTGTGCCGGTGAGAACAGATGACAAAATTTACAGTACTGCTCACACACGAGGACTGGATGTAAAAAAAGCACATAACTGCTTATTCCATTATTCTTGAAATAAAAGAATAAATAATAATAATAACAACAACAATAATAACCACAACAATAACACAAAAACAACAATAATAACAATAATAATAATAACAACAACAACAACAACAATAATAATAATAATAATAATAATAATAATAATAATAATAATAATAATAATAATAATACTTCCAGTCTTAATTTAGCTTCTCCCTGAATTTTTTGATAAGCCGTTAGGAAATGGCAGTGAATTTGTTAGGTGGTATGTTTGTGGCAGCTAAACCTGGCTGAGACCAGCACTGTCCCTCTCTTTGTAGCAGGGGGTATGTGTGTTGGATATTATATATAACACATGTCTGTGTCATCCATGATCTATAGATCATCCCAATGGTCATAGCTGCCTACTCATCTGTGAAAAGAGGATGTGGGATTTAGTGTATGTGTGCCAGATGTTTCGTGTGTATGTTCACACACAAGGGCGTTAGTGTATTGTTTCATTTGAAGGATTTTCTTTATCCACTTTTTTGATCAGCTTAATGTGTGAAAATGGTTGTGCTGCAGCTTTTCTACTTTCCAACAATTGTAGCCCCCCCCCAAAAAAAAAAAAAAGAAAAAAAAAAGCCAAAAGAAAACAAACTCTCTCCCCCCCAAAAAAAAACACAGCAACAACAAAACAAACCCAACCAAACAAAAAACACGCACAAAACCCCCAAAGAAACAAACCAAATCAAACCTGTGTGGAGTTTTGTTGTTGTCGTTGGATTCCAACTTCACAGATTACTGTTGAATATTATGTAATTCATTTTGTTTGTAAGTCCCAGTGCTATCTATTTAGTTATTCATAAATATCTTGGTCAACCTATGGACACTTTTCCAGTCTGTGATGCAAGTTTGGGGATTATCTGTGAATGGTTGATGATCGACACACTTCTTTCTCCTCTGCTCTGACAGAATCGCAGAGTGTGTGAAGGAAAGACCACCATCACCTCACCCACCCACTCACCCACCCAGTGGCTACAGGCATTTGATGTAATCTGTATCAGACTGCCCTCGTTTCTCAGGCTTTTGTTACAGGTCATTACTCATGAGTTCATTCACGTCTCTGATCCCAAATTAAGGTTAACACCTTTCTCCAGAGCTACATAATCCCTGACCTTCACACACTTTCTGCCAACCGCGATACCTTTTTACATTGTTGTTCATTGACAGATTTTTTTTTGTTTTGTTTTGAACCCCCGCTCCCTCCCTTTTCCTGATTCCCTTCAGAGTTCTCTGAAGAATTGTGTTTTGTTATTGATACAGAAGAAATGGAAAGATTTGTCAAATGAAAGTGTCCTGTCATATTGCTGTATATATGTATACATATATTTATATATATCTCCACATATTGTTTGGATGCTAAAGCCTAGCGCCTAGCATTGTTTTCACGTTCAAACACAAAACAGCAACTGAGGAAAAAGGTTCCAGTCGTCATTGAGATGTCTGTTTGAGGGGATGTTTCCCCTGGAGTGAAGATTAGTGTAGCTTCGCACCTCTGAAATTCCATCAGATGAGACTACAAACTGGAGTCTTGTGTGTTAAGCAGAGCAGGTCAGATATAGCTTGTGGTGAGGAGATAGCACATACCATTCCCTGGTGGAGATGCTGGGGCTTGTCAGTATAAACAGCATCCTCACCTTTTCGAAATCATAGTGCAAGGAATTTACCCATTTAATATTTCTATCCCTCTCTTTGTCTCTGCTTTGTTCCTTTACTCCTTGTCACCTTCTTATCTGTTTTCTACCTTCTTGATCCATTCCCATGCCTTTTTTCCAGAAAGACTTAAAACATAATTCTCTCCCATGCCGAAGTTGGATGCGCTGGGCCTGACTTGTCAGGTGATTGACGGCAGCGCAATGCTCATAGGACAGACAACAATAGTCTCTCTCTGAGCATTCAGTGAAGAAGAAGATCAATGCAACTTCACATACCTAAAAACTTTCTGATGAGACTGCAAACTGAGATCTTATGCAGAGACCGGTCAATAATAATAATAAAACATGAAATTGATATAGCGCTATATCTTGCAAAAAGAAATGGCCTGTGGCATGGTGATGGCACATACCCATACACCTTGTGCTAAAAAAAACAGGATAGGCTTGGGGGGGGGGGGGGCTCTGCCACGTTCAAAGAAGTTAACATGAAGTCAGGTGGGGGTTTTTTTTTTTTTTTTTTTCATTTATTCTGTTATATTGAGGATAATGGAATAAGCATTCATAGGCTTTTTTACATCCAGTCCCCGTGTGTATGCAGTTTTATAAATATTGTCATCTGTTCCCACCGGCACACAATCGCCCACTCTTATGAAAAGCGGAACAGGATTTAATGTGGCACAAGATGTTCTGCGTGCGTTCGCACACAGGGCCTCAGTTTATAGTATCATCCAAAGGACTTTTGGGGAGAGTGGAGTCAGCACTGATGTTAACTCCAGGGGAAAAATCCCCTCAAACGGAAATCAAACCCAGGTCTCAAATTGCGAGCGCAATGTTCTGACCACTAGGCTTTCCTGTCCCCCTTCTTGGTCCATTCTTCAGGTTTTCATGAATTGATGTGTGATTGCAGAGAGGGACCTGGACCTTGGGGAGCAGATCATTCCCTTCAAGTCCATCTTCAGCCCTGCAGGAGCCTACACCAGCACCAAGAGGAACTTCTGGCTGCCCAAACAGCCCGTCTGTGTCAAGATCACCGGCCACGAACGACAGGAGCTCAAAGTCCTCAACCCCAATCTGTGAGTTTGGGGCGGGTGGGGGGTGGCGGGTGGGGGTTGTTTGTTTTTTTGGTGTGGGTGTGTGTGTGTAGTGTGTGTGTGTGTGTGTGTGTGTGTGGGTGTAGTGTGGTGTTGTGTGGTGTGTGTGTGTGTGTGTTTGTGTCTGTGTCAAAATCACTGGCTATGAATGACAGGAGCTTAAAGTTCTCAACCCCAATCTGTGAGTTTGGGTTTTGTTTCTTGTTTGTTTTTTGTTGTGTGTGTGTGTAGTGTGTGTGTGGTGTTGTATGGTGTGGAGTGGTGGTGTGTGTGTGGGTGTGTGTGTTGGTGTGGTGTGGTGTTGTGGTGTGGTGTGTGTATGGGTGTGGTGTTGATGTGTGGTGTTGGGTGTGTGTGTGGTGGTGTGGTGTGGTGTGTGTGTGTGTGTGTGTTGTGTGTGTGGTGTGTGTGGTAGTGGTGTGTGTGTGTGTGTGTGTGTGTGGTGTGTGTGTGTGTGTGTGTGTGTGTGGTGTGTGTGTGTGTGTGGTGTGGTGTGTGTGTGTGTGTGTGTGTGTGTGTGTGGTGTGTGTGTGTGGTGTGGTGTGGTGTGGTGTGTGTGTGTGTGTGGTGTGTGTGTGTGTGTGTGTGTGTGTGTGTGTGTGTGTGTGTGAGAGAGAGAGAGAGAGAGAGAGAGAGAGAGAGAGAGAGAGAGAGAGAGAGAGAGAGAGTGTGTCAAAAGTTAGCTTTTAAATTTCCAGATGGTACATTGAATTAGCAGTGCATTAACTTTTTTCATCAAGCCACCCATCTTAAAAAAACAAATTGGTGTGTGGTAGATATGGATACAGGCTTATGCAGTGAGTTTACTATCAGAACATCTTAGTTTAGTTAGAATTTTATGCAGAATGCTAATTATTCTTTTAAATTAATTAACTTGTTGACAGGTGCTGTGTTACTTATCCACTGACCTCTGTGTCACAAGTCTGTCTAACCCCAGGTCAGCTGTGTAATATCAAAATAGGACTTTAAGTGACATTCTGAACAGAAACCACAACTGATGACTTATATTGCCCAGGCTGAGTCTTTGTGTGCATTTATTAATCAAACTTGAAAATGAAAGCTTGTGAAAATGTAGACCTGTAATGCCTTCAGCCAGTATGAACATTTAAAATTATCTTTTTTTTTTTTTTTTACAAAGTGTGGGTCTGAAAGACCAATAATGTAGAAACGCAAGGCTTCATGATAGTCTTCTTTATTTATTTATTATTTTTTTTAATAAAATATTTAAAAAATAACAACAAATGAAGCAGAAATATGGGTGTCAAAAGCAACTTTTATTCATCTATTGATGAAATTCATTCATTAAAAAAAAAAAAAATGAAATGGGGCAGAAGATTACCAAGCTGAAGTTAAGATCCATGAAATTATATATTTTCCAACAGATTTTTTTAATTTATTTATCATAATTTTTTTTCTTTTCATTGAGGAAAATGCCCCAGTTAGGCCCCACTGAACACAGCGAAGGTTAACCTCAGCCGCAGTCAGTGAACTGTAACCCAGGTCTAACCCCGAGTTCATGCTTGATAGCGCACACACAGTATTACCAATGGTTCACCAGCCACCCCACTCACAAACTGGATTTATGCCGCAATCATTTTTGACCAAAGAGACAGTGTTTGGAGTCAGTCATGTTAGAGCAGAAAGTGACTGCTCAGCTTTTCTAGTAGTTGTAAAGGCCTGGATGTTCTTCTTGTTTGTTGTTGTTGCCGTTTGTTGAAAGTCTGTTCACATTTAGTGATATTGGACTTAAAAGTGCAATGGGTTTTTTTGTTAAAGACCATGTTTTTGTGTTGTATAGGTCACATTTTTGTTGTTGTAAAGGCCATGTTTTCTTCTTGTAATGGCCATGTTTTTCTTGTAATGGTTATGTTTTCTTGTAATGGTTATGTTTTCTTCTTGTAATAACCATGTTTTCTTGTTGTATCAGCAATGTCTTTCTTGGGTCCCAACTTTGGATGGAGTAGATGTGTTTGTACTTGATATGACTCACGGTGCTGTCATGAAAATCTCATCTTTGCTGGTTCCTTTCCTGGGTATTCTGGAGATTGCTGTAAGGTTTTGAGGGGGATGATTGTGTTTGTGTATGTATGTATGTATGTATGTATGTATGTATGTATGTATGTATGTATGTATGTATGTATGTATGTATGTATGTATGTATGTATGTATGTATGTATGTATGTATGTATGTATGTAAGTGTGTGTCTGTGTGTCTGTGTGTGTCTGTGTTTGTGTGAGTATGTGTGAGTGTGTGTGTGTGTGTGTGTTTGTCTGTGTGTCTGTGTGTGCACTGTATGTGTGTGTGTGTGTGTGTGTGTGTGTGTGTGTGTGTGTGTGTGTGTGTGTGTGTGTGTGTGTGTATGTATGTATGTGTGTTGCTGTGTTGATGCTGGGCTGTGCATGAGCACTTCTTGTGTATTGGCTTTATCTTTTAAATTTTTTCCTTGATTTTGATGGCTTTTGGAGGGTGGGAGTGTGGGAGTTAGGTTATTAATTAGGAGGGTTATTTTCTTTATTTATTTTTTTTTTGGGGGGGGGTGTTGTTAATTAGAGTTAAAAGCTGTAAATCTTGCTTTTAAAAAAAATCTGCTTTTTGTTGTTTTTTTATTTTTTATTTTTTGGAGGGGTATGTTGTTAATTAGGGTTACAAACTGTAAATCTTATATCTGTGCGTAGGTTGATTGGCATGTACAACATGCATATTATGTTTGATTTGTGCACCTACACACTCACATATTTATACACACCTACACACATGCACACACACACCTACACACATGCACCACACACACACACACACACACACACACACACACAACCACACACACACACACCACACACACACCACACACACACCTCGCAACACACTCCACATCCACACTGCATGCAACCCCCCCCCCCCCCCCATTAAAACACACACATATATGCTTTCATATGCACACTTTCATACACCTTGCTACACATAGACATGCACACTCTTAGATTGGTCCATGTGCATAGCTTTTCCTTTTCATTGTTGCTAATATTTTATTTGAACAGATGTAAAATTGAAGACCAAAATGCACGCACGCATGCACACACACACATGCACGCACGCACAGACACACACAGAACACACGACCAAAACACGCACGCACACACACACACATGCATGCACACAAGCAAGCAAACACACACACACACCACACACACACACACCACACACACACAAACAAACACACACTACCCTCTCTCTCTCGCACTCTCTGTCTCTTCTGTCTTCTTCTCTCCATCCTGTCTCTGTCTTGTCTGTCGTCGTCTGTCTCTCCGTCCTCTGTCTCTGTCTTCTTTGTCTGTCCTCCGTCTGTCCGTCCGTCCCTTCTGTCTGTCTGTCTGTCTGTCTGTCTGTCTGTCTCGTCTCGTCTCGTCTGTCTGCTCTCTCTGTCTCTCTCCTCTCTCTCTCTCTCTCTCTCTTCTCTCTCTCTCTCTCTCTCCTCTCTTCCCCTCCATTCAAAAATCAAGGCCACGCTAAGCTTTCAAAGTAATGAGGTCGTTGCCCATCTTGATCAAAACATCATGGAAGAAGACCTTTCATTTCAGCTCCCCCCACCCCCTCTTCCATACATTGATTGAAACCCCCAAACCCACTTGTGTGTTAAAGACCTCTGAAGACTGGAACAAAACATTCAGATCAGCGATAAACTCTTTTTATGTGGATTCCCCCCCCCCCCCCCCCCCGTCTCTTTTTTTTTTCTTCTTAAAACAGGTCTGCTCAAACTCAGCAGAATCGTTCAGTTATTGAAGGTGTTTAATTTGGGCTCCCCAAAGCCTTGAAAGTTCTAGGGGGAAAATTCAGACACTTGCTTCTTGGTGCATAAAAAGTGCTTGAATTATTTTGCTGTGATGTTTGGCTGTAAAGAAAGTTTTGTGTAAAATATCAGATCATGTTGATTTCATTTATC
>CM060327.1:12461413-12466413 GCA_030674155.1 Stramonita haemastoma | reverse complement strand
AGTGGTTAGGGCGTTGGACTCGTAATCTAAAGGTTGCGGGTTCGATCCCAGCTTTCGGCTATGGCGTTGTGCCCTTGGGAAAAGGCACTTTACGGCTATTTTCTCACCCCACCCAGGTGTAAAAGGGGTACCAACCTTGTGTTGGGGGTTAACCCTGTGATAGACTGGCATCCTATCCAGGGGGGAGTCTATAACTCTCAGTCGCTTAACGCCACAGAAACCGGGATAAGCACCGGCCTGATGAGCCTTAGGCTCGGGACAGACTTTAACTATACTAGATGGAGATTGGGGGGGGGGGGGGAAGAAAAAGGACAGAATACCCTTTTGTTTAGAGAAGAAAAAAAGGGGGGGGGAGGGGAGAAAAGGGACAGGATATCCTTGTTAAGAGTATCAGATGTATAATGAAAAGTTTCCAAGGTTCAAACCTGGGACAAAATATCCTGACGGTTAAGAGTGTCAGACATGTGACGAAGAGAGTTTGCCAGGATTCAAACCAGGGACTTCCAGACTTTCACTCATAAAAAAGTTACCTTGTTTTATTTATCCAACGATCTCACCTGCGGGTGGAAATCAGCTTTAATTAACAGAGGTGACATTTGTTACATGATGCCCACAACATAAAAACAGATATATAAACAGAAGACAGGGTGTATCTATCGACATTTGACTTTTTGGCATTTCTTTGCATTCAGCTGTGCAAGTCATTATCTTAGCAGGAAAGGGGAGAATCTGTGCTGAATTTGAAAAATTAGCTCCCCAACCACCACTCAAGGTGTTGGTGTTGATGGGGGGAAAAGCTTGGGTTCAGATTAGGAATGAAAGCTGTGAGTTTTTCTCTGACCTGGTGGCAAATCCTTGCCTTTATGCTGTTTTCTCTGACCTGGTGGCAAATCCTTGCCTTTATGCTGTTTTCTCCATTTAGTAACATGGAAGATTTTCATGCCCCTAAAAGACTGTAAAGAGCAAGAGACAAACACACCTCTCTGCTGTACTGCCCCCACTCTCCTAAAGAAACAAAGTAAATGAAATGTCGCACAGATTCCTATTGCAGACTGATCGCATTTCGTTTAGCTTAGAAAAGCTGTCAGCATTTTTCATCAAACACCTTTTGGAAATGAACTTGTTTTCAGACAGTAGAGGAAAAGGTGTGCTGTACATAAAAAACCAAACAAACAAACATGCATCATGTTAAAATAGTAGAATGTTCCTGAAGAATAAATCGAGTGTTGTAACAGATTGAACCGAGAAAGGTGAATGCATGATGCTGAAAGCTTTCCAAGTAGCACCAGCTGGTTAGACTGTGTGAAGGAAGATGGTGGGTTTTTTTGGGGGGGATGTTTGTTTGTCTGGTATTGTTTTTGTTTGTTGCTTCTTGTGCTTTTTGTTGTTTGAGTGAGTGGTGGTGAGTGATGAGTGAGTGGTGAGTGTGTGTGTGTGTGTGTGTGTGTGTGTGTGTGTGTGTGTGTGTGTGTGTGTGTGTGTGTGTGTGTGTTTCTGGAAACATGATCATTACGTTTTCAACAACAGAGCTTAAGTACAAGCAGCTGCAGGGAGTAAAGCTGTGCTTTTTTATTGATTTTTTTTTTAACCCTCAGTGGCACAAAGATCTTCAAGTGTCATCTCCTCCCCCACCTCCCACCCCCTTCTTGCAGCACTAAAAACTAAACAATGCAGGTCTCCTTTAGTCAAAAAAGAAAAAAAAAATCCTCTGAAGTTAGGTAGGGCAGACTATATCGTGAGGTGCTTGGAAAACAGCCACGAATGTAAATTTCTTTTCTTTGGGGGTGGGGGGTAGGTAGGTGGTGGTGCACATCTTGCAGGTAGAGCATTATGCTCCGTGGTTTGATGGTTTGGGATTGAGCCACCACTGAGATGTTGTTCAAGGGAACAGATGACAAGGTTTACAAACTGAATACACACGGGGACTGGATGTAAAAAAGCACATGAGTGCTTATTCCATTATCCTCGATATAAAAGAATGAATAAATAAATAAATAGATAAATAAATAAATGAATAAACGACTAAAGGGGGATTTTTTTAAATCTTGGAGTTAACGTAAGTTCTAATTTCACTCCACTTAAAATCCTTTGATTGAGACTATGTAAACGAGGCCCTGTGTGCAGATACACACAGAACAATTAGCGCACACGTCAAAACCTGTTATGCTGGTAACATGAATGACCAAAAAAAAAACCTATGCGTATATATACATGTGTATAAAATACATGCACTTTAGTGTTGTTTTTAGACATCAACTCCAAAGGTCAGAAAACAGCTACCTTAATGGCGGGGGGAAAATGGTTGGATACCCAAAGGTGAATCTTTTCTCTCTGAGGATGAAAGAAAACCAAACCCTTATCCTGTGTGTAGTGAGGTCTCACAGTGATTTCCATGTGTAATCATGGGTGAGACAGAGCAATGTGTGGGTGACCCCCAAGGTGTTAAACTGTGGGGTATGGGCAACAACAAGAAACATTAGATATCCTGGGTGTGTGTGTGTGTGTGTGTGTGTGTGTGTGTGTGTGTGTGTGTGTGTGTGTGTGTATGCGCATGCGCGTGCGTGCGTGTGCACACGTGTGTGCGTGCATGCTTACATGCTTACATGCGTGCATGTGTGTGTTATTTATTCTTTTTTTCTTTTCTATCGAGGATAATGGAACAAGCACTCAATGTGCTTTTTTACATCCAGTCCACGTGTGTATGCAGTTTTGTATATCTTGTCATCTGTTCCCACCAGTACACAATGGCCTACTCTTACGAAAAGCGGAACAGGATTTAACATATGTGCGTGGATGTGTGTGACCAGGTACACGATTGAGGTGAGGCATGGGGACCATGAGTGGGTGGTGCGCAGACGCTACAAGCATTTCCGACAGCTGCACGATGCCCTGGCCATGTTCAGGGCCCGATACCGCATCCCCTTCCCTCGCTCGGGCGGGTAAGTCTGTGTGTGTGGGGGGGGGTAGGGGTGGTGGGTGTGTGTGTGTGTGTGTGTGTGCGCGCGCGCGCCATGTTTAGGGCCCGGTACTGCATCCCCTTTCCTCGCTCAGGTGGGTAAGTTTCTCTGTGTGTGTGTGTGAGGGGGCTGGGTGAAGGAGGGGTGTGGGGGGGGGTGAGTGTGGGGTGGGGGTGGGGTATTGTGTGTATGTGTGTGTGTGTGTGCGAATGCGCGTGTGTGCGCACATGCATACATGCCTGCAAATATGCATTAAAGAGGACACGCTATTGTGAATGGCAAACGATTCCTAAATGGTACGTATACCAGAAATCATTTATTACTGTGTTTTTATTACTGTATTGTTATTGTTTATTTTTATTATTATTATATATATTATTATTATTATTATTATTTATTATTATTATTATATATATTATTATTATTATTATATATTATTATCATTATTATTATTTAGTGTGCTGTGAAAAATATATAAGTAAGTTTGTAATTTGTTTTAAAGAGACATGTTTTTAAAAAATTAAGTGATAAAAATGAGTTTAGTGAACAACCGGTAACCCTTTCCTGCAGTGCCCCCATTGACCGCTAACAAAATTGTTCAGGGAAGAAGTTGTGTGAGCTTCTTTAGTTTGTTTTGCTGTCAGTTCTTCAAGGCAACACGTCATTGAAATGCATCTGGCCTCTGAGTACAGTACACTGCTGTAGCTGCCTCAGTAATGATGTCAGTGCTTCATGGCAACACTCATTGAATGGCATCTGGTCTCTTAAGTACACTGCCTTAGCAGTGGGCAAACAATGGACAGATGTGCACAGTGGGGCCAGATGGTTTTAATCTCTTCAGTGCGGACGCCTGAGGACACCCACCCACGCGCTATCCGGATAAATTGATTTTCAATATGGTTTTTGCGGTTGAGTGTACAAGTGATTTTTTTTTGATTTTTTAAAGAAAGGGAAACAAAAAAAAGCTGAATCTCAAAATGAGTAATACTTAGTGAAGAGTTGTGGAAATCAATCACAGTGTCTGGGGGAAGGGAGGAGGGTCAGACTGAGTCAGTGAGTTTTGATGATGACGTGATGTGACAAGCAACAAGGATGTGTCCCGCTGGGGCAGTTGTTGTCTGTTTTATTACAAGTAAAGAAAAGTCTTGGCAGATTTTATTGTGTCCTGCACACTGCACATACTTAGGGAGATAAAAAGAAAAGTTTTTGTTTTGCAGGGCAATGAGGAAATACTTAGATATAGGTGTTTTTTTTGGTTTGTTTTTGTTACATACAGCCCTTTATGGTTTAGTCTCATGCAAAAGACTTAGGATATGGAGTCAACATTGATTGTTTTCCTCCCTCGGCTAGAGCTCTGAGGTTCACCAATGGTTAAAATTTTTTTGCATATACTGCAGGTTTTTTCTCCCCCCCCCCCCCCCCACCATTAAGGTAGCCGCATTCCAACTTTGGGGTTGGCACTGATGTTAACTGCTGGGAAAAATCCTCTCAAAAGGGCATCATAATGGTAGTGGCGCAACCCCAGGCTGTCAGATTCAAGCTCATTCCTCACTAGTAGCTTTCCTACCCCCAAATGATAGAACCTATTATTTATAAACAAAACAACAGACAGACATAAAAACACTACTTGGTATACAAGCTTTAATTTGGATGAGATGACACTGTTGGTAAACTGATTACAGAAGGTGTTAATCTGTACTTTCTGCGTTGGAAAAATTGGTTAAAGTGAACAAGAGTTCAGGTCTATATTGCTACGTCACAGTTACGGATTATGTTAACTTAAAACTGATTTAATTTGTTGCCAAAGACACAACATGTGGGTGGAAAGAATTTTAATGGGTGGTTGTTATTCAGAGTGATGTCATGTGTCTAGTCTGCTCCTTATGACAAAAATAAGACTTCCCCCTCCCCCCCTCCCCCTCCCCAGATCCCCTCCCTTTTTTTTTCTTCTCTTCCTGTTGGCTTGACCAGGTCCGCTATTGGTCGCTGTTCTCCATGACACTGCCATATACTTCCCTCCATATGGCTGTGTATGTCTGCACT
>CM060327.1:12453913-12456413 GCA_030674155.1 Stramonita haemastoma | reverse complement strand
TCTTACCCCACTGATAAAGGAGTGGGAACAGAAGGTTGCTTGTTTTTTAGATCTATTATCTTAAAGGTCAAGGTGTCCCATTACCTATAGGGTTGTTAGGGAGCGAGATGTCACAGACCTCAGCTTCTCCAGGAGCCAGCACATTGAGGGCAGCATCTAGGGTACTTAACTCTATCCAGGCTGTCTCATTCTATCCAGGCTGTCTCATTCTATCCAGGTTACCTCACTCTATCCAGCTACCTCACTCTATCCAGGCTGTCTCATTCTATCCAGGCTGTCTCATTCTATCCAGGTTACCTCACTCTATCCAGGCTACCTCACTCTATCCAGGCTACCTCACTCTATCCAGGCTGTCTCATTCTATCCAGGCTGTCTCATTCTATCCAGGCTGTCTCATTCTATCCAGGCTACCTCACTCTATCCAGGCTACCTCACTCTATCCAGCCTACCACACTCTAGTATCTAGGCTTTCACTACCTCACTCTATCCAGGCTACCTCACTCTATCCAGGCTACCTCACTCTATCCAGGCTACCTCACTCTATCCAGGCTACCTCACTCTATCCAGGCTACCTCACTCTATCCAGGCTTTCACTACCTCACTCTAGTATCCAGGCTACCTCACTCTAGTATCCAGGCTTTCACTACCTCACTATACCCAGGCTACCTCACTCTATCCAGGCTACCTCACTATCCAGCCTACCTCACTATATCGGGGTACCTCACCTGTCTCACTATATCCGGCCTGTCTCACTATATCCGGCCTGTCTCACTATATCCGGCCTGCCTCACTATATCCGGCCTGTCTCACTATATCCGGCCTGTCTCACTATATCCCAGCCTGTCTCACTATATCCAGGCTGTCTATCCAGGCTACCTCACTCTAGTATCCAGCCTACCTCACTCTATCCAGGCTACCTCACTATTATCGGGGGTACCTCACCTGTCTCACTATATCCGGCCTGTCTCACTATATCCGGCCTGTCTCACTATATCCGGCCTGTCTCACTATATCCAGGCTGTCTATCCAGGCTACCTCACTCTAGTATCCAGTCTACTTCACTCTATCCAGGCTACCTCACACTATCCATCCTGGCTGAGTGTACAAAGGAAACAACAGGTGGTGTGGTATTGGCCCTCAGGCTCTCCTCTCCTCTCCTCCCTCCTTCCTTCCCTCCTTCCTTCTGCAGTGTCAGGTGGTGTGCACAGTGTTGACACAGTCATGTATCTTATCCACTGTGTGGGGTACTGGCCTAGCATACACCTCTCTCCCTCCCTCCCTCCCCCCCAGTCCTCCTCATGATGATCTATTGTCTGGGCTACTGAGAAATTGCTGTGTTTTGGGCATGTCGATAATCACAAGTCCTTTATCATCTGGGTGATGTTCCACGTGCATACGCATATGTGTGTGCACAGTGCGAGCACGTTTGTGCACGCACATGCATGCATGCATGCATGCACGCACACATCTGCACACACACATACACACACACATCTATCTTTGTTGTTATTCATACCCATGTTATTTTTGTATTTCCATTATTTTGTCTGTATGACTTGAGTTTATGTTACTGTCTTCAGTGTTATCTTGTAAGATTCTGTTTGGATGAAAATCCTCATTTATTTTAGTTTTCAACCACGGTTGATATTTGTCTTTGATTGTTTTAGAAGTCAATTTTCTTGATTTTTTTTTGTGAGGGCAGGATGAAAAAAAGTTGTGTAAACTTAATCTTTTACCCTCAATAAAGATCATTTTGACTTGACTTGACACACACTCTCTCTCTCTCTCTTACCCATTCACTCATGCAATTAAAGTGTACACACACACACACACACACACACACACACACACACACACACACACACACACACACACACACACACACACACACACACACACACACACACACACACACACTCTCTCTCTCTCTCTCTCTCTCTCTCTCTCTTTCTCTCTCTCTCTCACTCTCTCTCTTCAATTATCCTTGATATAAAAGAATAAAGTAAATAAATGAACACACACACACACACACACACACACACACACACACACACACACACACACACACACACACACACACACACACACAGTGTCCTCCCGTTAGGATTAGTGGATGAAATGATAAAGATTATTGCACACGTTCCTGTTCAGGCTTGTGAAACAAACGTTGGATGTGTAACGAGACGAATATAATCTGACACGGTCGGTTGTTCAGTTTGATGGCATTAATATTGTGAGGGCCTTCATATGGTCCAGTGGTCAACGGGGCAATAAGCAGAAATAGTAATGATTAGTGTGGTTATGAACAGAAGTTGTAGTCGCAGAAGGACTAGTACTAGTAGTCGTATGTGTACACTTACATGTTATTGATAATTTGTCAGTCTGTTTTTGTTTTTTTTTTCTCATCATAAACGTTTGCTAGGTTCATTGCAGATTTTCCGACGGATAAATTTTTTTTTTTTTTTCTTTATGGCTTTTATTTCTCTCACTTCCTGTCTCT
>CM060327.1:12438913-12448913 GCA_030674155.1 Stramonita haemastoma | reverse complement strand
CTTTATTTCTGCACTGTTATGGTTTTAATGAGGCCAACTCAGTGACTACTGCAAATATCCCACTTTGATTGTTTATTGTTTTGGTTTCAGCAGGTTGTTTCACTGTCTGAGAGCATGAACACATTAATAGCTGTTGTGGAGATTTTATTATTTTTTTAATCAGCTTTGTTCAGGGTTGAGGTGATATCAGCTTAATTAACCCTTACCCCACTAATTGCGACACCCCTGGCTGAGTGCCCATGTTGCATTAATGTGACGAGGTCAGGGTTGGTTACCCTTTGACCCACTGCTCTTTTTTTTCGGAGAAAGGAAAGGCCATCTATCATTCATGTGACAGTAGACTACCACAGTTTATTTTTACTGGCCATTTTTGTTTGCCTAGTATTTGAGGTTTGTAGGTGTCCTTTTCATGTGGTCTATGTAAAATCATCTGGATAACAAAATTAACAGTGGATAACAAAATTTACAAAACTACATGCACATGGAGACTGGATGTAAAAAGGGCACATTCCATCGTCCTCAAAATTAAAGCATGAATAGATAAAGCAAATAAAGACATACACACAGATGTCTGCTCAGACATACAGACACACACACACGCTCACACACAAATCAATGCACTTACCATACATATGCACACACATGCATGCATATGTGTATTCAAATACACCATTCCAGGTTTTTTTCTAAATACCTAGAAGCACAATAATTTTCAAAATAGACACATCACAGAACTTGCATTGTGAAAATTTAAATTTGAAAGATCATTTATAAAAAAAAATGTCCGACATATACTGCACAGTGTGTTGATCCATCCCTGTGGATTGCTGTTTCAGTTGGTTGGTGCTAAAAGACTCCTATTTGGCGTACATCCGGCCGGAAGACGGTGTGATCAGCGACGTGATGTTGATGGACCAGGAATTCAAGGTGGAGTCAGGCATGAGTGCCACAGGTGCCAAACATGGCGTCCTCATCTCCAACCTCAACAGGTAGGTACACCCCACTTTTCTTCTCCAACAGGTACACCCCACTTTTCATCTCCAACCTCAATAGGTACACCCCACTTTTCATCTTCAACCTCAACAGGTACACTCACTTTTCATCTCCAACCTTAATAGGTACACCCCACTTTTCATCTTCAACCTCAATAGGTACACCCCACTTTTCATCTCCAACAGGTACACCCCACTTTTCATCTCCAACAGGTACACCCCACTTTTCATCTCCAACAGGTACACCCCCCTTTTCATCTCCAACAGGTACACCCACCTTTTCATCTCTAACAGGTAACACCCCCCTTTTCATCTCCAACAGGTAACACCCCTCTTTTCACCTCCAACAGGTAATGCCCCCCTTTTCATCTCCAACCTCAACAGGTACACCCCACTTTTCACTCTTTCCTTTTTGATGTCCGGTGTACCAGTTTCTATAAACCAATCCTCGATTCCCTACAAGCTGGAAAACTGGTTTGAGCTAGTTATTTCCCTCATTTCCCATCTCCCAGAAATCAGGCATGCAGGTGGTCAGCATAGACTGTACATACACCCCCTGACATCCTGACTACTCCTGTATCTGAGTTTCTGATATTTTGTGATATTGTTTGTCAGTGGTGATGGCAGCATTGGTTACAGAGGCAGAGCAGGCAGGTGATGACAGCACTGGTTACAGAGGCAGAGCAGGCAGGTGATGGCAGCATTGGTTACAGAGGCAGAGCAGGCAGGTGATGACAGCATTGGTTACAGAGGCAGGTGATGACAGCATTGGTTACAGAGGCAGAACAGGCAGGTGATGACAGCATTGGTTACAGAGGCAGGTGATGACAGCATTGGTTACAGAGGCAGGTGATGGCAGCATTGGTTACAGAGGCAGAGCAGGCAGGTGATGACAGCATTGGTTACAGAGGCAGGTGATGACAGCATTGGTTACAGAGGCAGAACAGGCAGGTGATGACAGCATTGGTTACAGAGGCAGGTGATGACAGCACTGGTTACAGAGGCAGGTGATGACAGCATTGGTTACAGAGGCAGGTGATGACAGCACTGGTTACAGAGGCAGGTGATGACAGCATTGGTTACAGAGGCAGAACAGGCAGGTGATGACAGCATTGGTTACAGAGGCAGGTGATGACAGCACTGGTTACAGAGGCAGAGCAGGCAGGTGATGGCAGCATTGGTTACAGAGGCAGAGCAGGCAGGTGATGGCAGCATTGGTTACAGAGGCAGAGCAGGCAGGTGATGACAGCATTGGTTACAGAGGCAGGTGATGACAGCATTGGTTACAGAGGCAGAACAGGCAGGTGATGACAGCATTGGTTACAGAGGCAGGTGATGACAGCATTGGTTACAGAGGCAGAACAGGCAGGTGATGACAGCATTGGTTACAGAGGCAGGTGATGACAGCATTGGTTACAGAGGCAGGTGATGACAGCATTGGTTACAGAGGCAGAACAGGCAGGTGATGACAGCATTGGTTACAGAGGCAGGTGATGACAGCATTGGTTACAGAGGCAGGTGATGACAGCATTGGTTACAGAGGCAGAACAGGCAGGTGATGACAGCATTAGTTACAGGCAGGAGATGATAGCATCACACCTGTGATCCTGTAGTAGTAGAGGGCACAGGTTGCAGTTTTGGCTGAGGGTGTATGTTTTTTAAATGACATTTCCCCTTCGAGTTGACATTGGCCCTGACCTCATTGCCCTACAAGTCTGTTGGAGGAAAGTGTAAACCAAAGTTGTGTATGTGAATGTGTGCATGGCAATCTTCCCACAGGCGTTGAAACTTCATCTACCTTTTCTTAAAAAAGTAGACCAGCTGTGTTATGGACAGCACAAGCATACCTAGCATGCACCTTGCTACATTGGAGAGAAATGGAGTGAGCCAGGTTCATCATGCCTGAGACACACTGCCTGAAAAATTCACTGCGGTGCCATAAGTACAACTCTTTAGGGAGCTAAGGGAGAAATCAGTCAATATGTACAAGGTCCCACCTCCCCAGTCCCTGTTCAGTTTGGAACTAGCAAACACCCTTGTGTTATCAATCCATGTGTGTGTTTTCAGGAACTTGCTGGTCAAATGCTGGACGTCGCGCAAGGCACGGGAATGGGCGGAGAGCATCCAGAAGATTGCGTCGACAGAGGCCAGCGATTTCACCACGCACAACCGCTTTAACTCTTTTGCTCCCACCAGGGAAGACTCCTACGCACGATGGTCAGCGGGTTTTGTGATTCTAGTGTGGATTTTTTGTTGTGGTGGTGGTGGTGGTATTGTTTTTGAGTGCAAACAGTGAGTCTGTACAATCGTTTGGAGTGTGTGTGTGTGTATGTGTGTGTGTGTGTGTGTGTGTGTGTGTGTGTGTGTGTTTGTGTGTGTGTTCTCAGACATAGTAGTCTGCATAGAAACCAGGTATGACCGGATTAAAAAGGTTAAAATTGCCTGTTCATATTCTTGAATGATGACTGTAAGTGTGTGCAACAGCATAGTGAAGTGAGGTCAGTGGCATACAGATCTGGGAAACTTTGCTGTGTGTGGAGGAGAATGATGATGATTGTGTATACTATAACACTATGTGATGAGTGTAGAGAAGAATGATGATGATTGTGTGCAACACTGTGTGATGTGAGGAGAATGATGATGGTTGTGTGCAACACTTTGTGATGTGAGGAGAATGATGATGGTTGTGTGCAACACTTTGTGATGTGAGGAGAATGATGATGGTTGTGTGCAACACTTTGTGATGTGTGTGGAGGAGAATGATGATGGTTGTGTGCAACACTTTGTGATGTGTGTGGAGGAGAATGATGATGGTTGTGTGCAACACTTTGTGATGTGTGTGGAGGAGAATGATGATGGTTGTGTGCAACACTTTGTGATGTGTGTGGAGGAGAATGATGATGGTTGTGTGCAACAGTGTGATGTGAGGAGAATGATGATGTTGTGTGCAACACTTTGTGATGTGAGGAGAATGATGATGGTTGTGTGCAACACTTTGTGATGTGTGTGGAGGAGAATGATGATGATTGTATAAAACACTGTGTGATGACTGAAACTTTTCTGTGTGAAGAACAATGATGATGAAGACTGTGTACTGTGTGTGAAGAAGAATGATGACGATGCTGATTGTGTAAAACCCTATGTGTGGTCAGGTTTGTGGATGCCCGGTCCTACTTTGAGGCAGTGGCAGAGGCCCTGGAAAAAGCCAAGGAAGAAATCTACATCACGGACTGGTGGTCAGTTGATTTTTGTTGTTGTCGTCATCTCCTCTGTAGCTGCTCTGCATGTGATGGTGTAGTGTTTGTCTTCACTTGCTCACTGTGTGGTCCTACAGTGCTGTGCCTTGGGAACTCTTGTCTGTTCTGTCTGTTTGTGTGGTGTCTGTGCTGTGGGTTTTGTGGGTGCTGTGGCGTAGTTTTGGGTGGATGGGTATGGTGTGGTGTGTGTGGGGGGGGGGGGGGGGGGGGGGGGGGGGGGGGGGGGGAAGGGATGGGGGAAGGGAGTTGGAAGGGTGTGTGTGTCTATGTGTCTGTCTGTCTGTCTGTCTGTCTGTGTGAAGGGGTATGTTGAAGGGTATTTGAGAGAGAGAGAGAGAGAGAGAGAGAGAGAGAGTGAGTGTGTGTGTTAGCGTGTGCGTAATACTCAAAAACACGCTTCTCACAAACAAATGTAGATAGCTTTATGCTTTTTTTTGTTTGTTTTTAGTCAAAGGCTTGCACATACAACCTCTTTTTTTTCCACAACCATAGTACTGAAAATAGTCTTTTTCTGAACCTGTGTTCTTCATCTAGTGTGGCACCATGGAAAGCAGGTTTCAGAGGTAACATTTTTACTGTTGCTTACAAGAGAATTGAATTTCAGACTATTATATCACGGATAATATCTCTGATGCTTACTAACATGAAAACTGAATTTCAGATTTTTGTATCAAGAACAATATCTAGGATGGTTACTTACTTTGAAATTGAATTTCAATAATGACCTCTGATGTTTAACTGACATGAACTCTGATTTTTGAACTGTGTTATCAGGGATGAAATCTTGAAAGGTTACTTTCTTGGAAATTGATTTCAGATTATAGCATCTTGGATATTTTTATGTGATTTTTCTGGCATGCAAAACTGTGTAAAATAATGGGATCAAGACGAGGGTAGAAAATAGAGGACTCTTGTAATTGTGGTGAGTTATTGTGACTGTTGTTTCATTATATATGAGCAATTTGCAAAGTGTGTGTGATCACAGCAGATGATTTGCGATGTGTTTGTTGTGGGTGTATGTGGTGGGTGTGTAAAAGTAGTTGATGTTGTCGTGTTTTTTCTGTCTTTTTCTACCAGTTGTAGCTCACGGCCAGAGGTGACAGAGTGCTATACAGTAGATTTGTACTGTTGTTGATTTTGAGTTTGTTTCATTTTGCATTGTGTTGAGATTTCGCTTTAGTTTTTTTTTACAGGTTGATGTTTTGCTGTTGATAGCTGCTTTTGTTCGCCATTTCATGTTCAGTGTTCCAAGTTATTGTTCAGTTATATAGTTGTAACCCTGGATGATTTTAGAGTTTCTTGCCAGATTGGTGTATCTGTGGATATTCTTCCTCTTGAGATGCACCAGTTTGGCTGGAAATTTTTAAACTTATAAACTTAAGTTTGCAATGTGTAGCATTGTAAAGTAGATACTCGGTTCTTTCTAGAGTTTTCAGTTTTCACAGAGTGCATGTGTATTCTCGTTTGTTTGTTTAGATTTTTCTCCCCTATGAAATGGAACATGAAAGAGAACTGCACATTTCACAAGAGAAAATTGACATCATAGTTATTTGGGGGTGGGGGAGCTGTGGGGATTACATTCACTATCTTTGTAGTTAGCAGTATTTTTTAAGAGTAATTTGTATAAGAGCAGTGCACGAAAAAAGTGCTTAAATTCATAGATTTTAGAAGTCACACATCGTTTAAAACTCTTGTGATAGTGTTATGTTAATTTTTATTTTCCACTTACTTAAAGTTTTGAATATGATACATTTATGTCTTCATGACCACCAAGCTTCAAGTTATCCAGCCTAATATACATTTTACACAAAGCTTCAGCGAATACATAGTACAAGGACAATCATAAAACTTCATGAGGATTACATTTATCAACTAACAACACTTTGTATATGTAGCACTCTGATTAAGGCATCATACTTTAAAATGGTGACTTGATCTTGAGACACCTCAAGTCCTGGGTTCAAACCCCTATTTCGCTGAATAAAGGCAGCAGCAGAAGGCATCAGAGCTCATGCGGCCTGCCACCGTCTCCCACACTGACACACACACACAGACACACACACACACACACACACACACACACACACTCACACACACACACACACTCACACACACACACACACACACACACACACACACACACACACACACACACACACACACACACACACACACACACACACACACACACAGTGTCAGACTGAAACGCTGGCTAGAAAGGGGAGGGGGGGCTTTTCTCTGAAAACCTACTGTTGTCACACCTCTCCATCCCTGCAGTTTCTGTTCTTTTTTTTTGTCCTCACATATGCTGCAGTATTGTTCATACATTCCTACTGTTTCCCCATGTGACACTGACAGTTGTCTGGATGTTTCACTGCTTCCCACTTTGCAAACAGTCATCCCCAATCATGATTGAAGACATCCCCAAATCATGATTGATTCTCAGTTCTGCTTTTTACATTTATTCCTGATTGTATATGATAACATGCTATGTTAATATGTTCAGGTTTTAATTTTGTATGGTGTTACATGTCATGTTAATGTGTTCAGGTTTTAGTTTTGTATAGTGTTACATGTCATGTTAATGTGTTCAGATTTTAATTTTGTATGGTGTTACATGTCATGTTAATGTGTTCAGGTTTTAGTTTTGTATAGTGTTACATGCTATGTTAATGTGTTCAGGTTTTAGTTTTGTTAATTGTTACATGCTATGTTAATGTGTTCAGGTTTTAGTTTTGTTTGTTGTAACACACCCTGTCCATGTGTTCAGGTTTTAGTCTTGTATAGTGTAACATGCCTTGTTCATGTGTTCAGGTTTGACTTTGTCATTTTTCCCTTCCCTGCCCTCCCTTGCTCTCCTCCCTCCCTAGTTTTGCTTTTCCAACACACTTCACACACATATGTGCTTGTAGACACACAAACTGCAGGTATGCACACAAGTAGTGTATGCACAGGTTCACTTTACATATGTTTACATTCACACACACACACACACACACACACACACACACACACACACACACACACACACACACACACACACAACACACACACACACACAACACACACAACACACAACAACACACACACACACACACACACACACACACACACACACACACACACACACACACAACACACACACACACACACACACACACACACACACAACACACACACACACACACACACACACACACACACACACACACATTTATTGAGGTTTTGTTGTTACTAATTTTCCCCTTGTTCCTTTTTATTTCACCTTATCGTTTTGACTATAGTGTTTACTTTAAAGGGAGGGCTTGCTTGTTTTAGTCAAGTTTATTTTTTGTTGTTTTTTGTGGGATTTTTGGCTGTTGATTCAATTTTTTTTTTTTTTTTTTTTTTTTTTTTTTTTTTTTTTTTTTAAAGAAGTGAAGGGGGGTTTAGTTTGTTTGTCTCTTTGCTCTATAAAGGTATTTTAGTGACTTCTACTTTTCTGTAATCGCTCTTTCTCATTCCTTTCTCCTTCCCCAACACCATGTCTCCTAGAAATCCCAAGGTAGGTAAAATAATGCAGTGGAACGCTAGATCTATTTCCACAAATCTAGATTACTTGATTCAACATCTCGCAAAAAATAGTTATCAAGCTCTCATTCTACAATCTCTCAATGTTAACAGAAACAAACTGCCTAAACTTCCAGGTTATTATTACCCTCCTGTTCATCAGAAGGTAGAAGGTCTGAAAAAGATCAGTGCGGCCATTTATATTAAAGAAGGAATAAGTTATAGTATTAGATCTCCACCAATGCCTGACAATGTTCCAGATCTATATTCATGTGCAGCACGAGTCAAGTTAAACGACGACCTGATTCTGAATATCGTGTCTGTTTATTTGCCTAAAGGACCCAATGAGCTTAACACAGAGTGGATTCGTACTTTACAAGATAACGAAAAATGGCTAATTGGTGGAGATTTCAATGCTCATGCACCATTTTGGGATAATAATTGTATATCTGTTTCTAGCAACAGATTTGTAGAAAACGTTGTAGATTCATGTTTGTATTTACTAAATGATGGCAGCATCACAAGAATACCAGATGTATCAAGCCATAGAGCGTCAGCTTTAGATCTGTCTCTTGTATCACCTGCACTTGTTCCAGAGTGTGATTGGTTAACTCATAAAGACACTCTGGGTAGTGATCATTTACCTATAGTCATAACTTTTAACAAAACATTATGTCAATGTGACATTCATGAAGATAAAATCCCAAAATATAATTATAAACAGGCTGATTGGGAAAAATTTAAAAGTTCTTTAGCTCGTAGTAATACAGAAAACATAAGTAGTCATGATGTGAATAGTATGTATTCTAATATAACCAACATTATTTTACGAGCTGCTAATGTGTCTATCCCCAAATGTAATCCAGTTAAGTCCAATAAACATTCTGGAAATGTTTGGTGGACCAAAGATTGTGAATTAGCAGTGAATGATAAACATTTAGCACATAAATTGTTTCTTAAAGATAAATCAGCAAAAAACCACGATGAACAGAAGAAGGCCAAAAATTATTGTAACTTGGTTATAGCACAGGCTAAAAGACAGTACTGGTCTTCCTTTTGTAAGAATGAAATCTTTTGTCATAAAGATGCTTCAAAAGTATGGATTAAACTAAATGAGATGAGGAAAGGTGTAAATATTCCATCCTGTCCTATTAATCTTGTAAACAAAGAGTTCCCTTCTGATGTAGAAAAGGCTGAGGCATTTGCCGAGATGTTTTCAAAAACAATGCGTTTGGAGGGTCTATCAGCTAAGCACAGAGAATATAGAACACATGAAGAAAGTAAAGCTAAATACACAGATCCCTTACCCGATAACACCCTATATTTTAATGCTCCAATAACAGTCCAGGAAGTCAAAGATGCAATCCTTTCCCTTCCTAATAAAAAACATCTGTTGGAGCTGATGCCATTTCAAATAATATGATAAAACACTTACCTGAAAATTTTATTCTTTTACTACATGAACTTTTTCATAAATGTTGGCTTGAGGGTGTTACACCAATTCAGTGGAAACAGTCCATTATTGTACCTGTTCATAAAAAAGGAAAACCCAAGACAGAAATAACAAGTTACAGGCCTATTTCATTAACCTCTCATATTGGCAAGCTCATGGAAAGAATTGTATTGAGGAGATTGTTACATTATTGCGAAAAAAATAACATTATACCAATCAACCAGGCAGGCTTTCAGAGAGGAAGATCTGCGATGGATAATTTAGTAAAGCTTACAACATGTGTGAAACAACAATTTGCTCGAAGAAAAAATGTTCTAGCAACATTTTTTGATGTAAAAAAGGCCTATGACCAAGTCTGGCATGCAAAAGTAATGAGTAAGTTAAAGTCCATTGGATTTTGTGGTAACTTTTATCATTACATCAAAAGTTTTCTTAGCGAAAGATCAATTCAAGTGAGGGTGGGAAATATGTATTCAAATTCTAAATACCTTCAAATGGGCTTACCTCAAGGTTCTGTGTTAGCTCCAGTTTTATTTAACATATTATTACATGATCTTCCGAAACATATATCAAAGGATGTAGTTTTAGCGCAATATGCAGACGATATTTGTATTTGGATGACCGTAACTATGAAGCGAAACACGTCAAAAAGGGCTTTAAATTATAGTAGAAAAACATATCAAAAACAACTTGATAATCTAAATCAGTATATAATAGAAAACGGACTCACCTTTTCTACAGAAAAGACA
>CM060327.1:12423913-12431413 GCA_030674155.1 Stramonita haemastoma | reverse complement strand
GACAGATATATATTGATTTTTTTTCATTCGTCAGATGGACGAGGGTGACCTGTATTTTGTTGTTGTTGTGCATTCCCCAGCTTAACACTCTAGGGGTCACCCAGAATGTGCTCTCTGACTCACTCATCCCACCTGGGATTCACCTTGAGATTGAAATTGCACACTGAATGAGAAGTTTGCATGTATGACTGTTTTCAAGTACCTTTATTTTGTGATGACAATGGTCTGTTAGTGATGGGAGGGTGATCAGTATTTTGTAATAATCATGATCTGTTGGTGATGACAAAAGTCTGTTGGTGATGACAATAGTCTGTTGGTGATGACAATAGTCTGTTGGTGATGACAATAGTCTGTTGGTGATGACAATAGTCTGTTGGTGATGACAATAGTCTGTTGGTGATGACAATAGTCTGTTGGTGATGACAATAGTCTGTTGGTGATGACAATAGTCTGTTGGTGATGACAATAGTCTGTTGGTGATGACAATAGTCTGTTGGTGATGAGAATGGTCTGTTGGTGATGACAGGTTAACCTGTATTTTGTGATGACAATGGTCTGTGTTGGTGGTTGCAGGTTGACAGACATGGGGTCCATTTTCCTGAACTCTCCCCCCTCTCCGGCAGCCGTGTCCTCTGTCAGCACACGGCGAGAGGAGTCCCACGTGACCGACTTCACAGAGGTGAGAGCAAACAGGCTTCAGGCTGCTGTCTGCAGGCAGGGGGCAGGCACATTTGGTCTGTGGTTTGGTTTTTTTCCACCTCTGTTCCTTAGTTAGAGCTCTGAGGTACATCAGTGACATGTGAACAACTTAATTGTCCTCTCAAAAAAAGACGACCCTCCCCCCCCAAAAAAAAAAACCCAATCAAACCCCCCCCCCCCACACACACACACACAAAACTTAACTGTCCTGCCACTTTCCTTCTTATTCTTTTGTTGAACATAGAGGAAAAAAAGAAGCCCACTTGTTCACAGGATTTTATGTCTGTCCTTTTGAAGAGTTATGGCTAATGGTGTGGATGACATAGATACACACAGTATACAGCCACTATGTATGTGGTAATGGTGTGTGTGTGTGTGAAATGAAGGCTGATGAAATGTAAATCTCAAAAAGTTCTTCTGTCGCTATCAAAATTCATAAGAGTTGCAGGTATTTTTTGAAATTTGATTTGATGCCTTTAACCAGTGTAGATTGTGTCTTTTACAGAAATTTACATACCTTTAAAAAATTTTTCCTGAGTCTTTAATATTGTTTGTATATTATTTTGCGATGGATTCTTGCTTTTCAGTTCCTGTTGATATTGATAATACTTTTGGATGTATTGCTGTAAGGTTTCTTTTCTCCTGTTGAACTTGTTTGTTATCCTCCATGCCCCAAAAGGGGTGAATCAAATCTTGAATCTTGTGTGTGTTCAGTTGACAGAGGACCTGCGCAGTGTGGACAGTCCAGCCTCTCTGCGCTTCGCTGCAGCTGCTGCAGCCCCCCCCTCCTCCTCCCACTCCCCAGCCACCTCCAAAACGGGCACCGCTGCTGCAGCAGCTGCCACCCCCGCCGCTGTGGCTGCCGCGGGCAAGCCTCTGCTGGGGGTCTCCAGCACCGACGTCAATGTCAAGGTCATCCCTCCCTCCCCACAGCAGAGGGTGGGGGGAGAATCCAGCGACGCTGGGGAGGGGGAGGGGAAGGAGGAGAGCAGAGAGGAGGCTGGACATTCAGAGGGGGGAGGCGGCGACATCGTCGTGCAGCAGGAATCGTCCAATCACGTGTTCGCGCGCGTCGTGTTGAATTCGGGAGAAAGGGGGGAGAGTGAGGAAGGGAAGGGGGCGGGGGAGTCATCCACGGAAGAAACGGACGGCACGCGCGCCGATCTTTCCCAGACGAAGTCAGCGTCTGTGGACTCCACGACCTCCACCGCCAGTGGCAAGCGACACCTGTGGGGGGAGGGGGGCAGGTCCAAAATGCTCAAACTCAAAATCCCCTCCCAGTCCTCCACGGAGTCTGAAACCCCCAAACCCCAGAACGAGGCAGACGCCCCGGGCAAAACCTCTGACGATCAGGTCGACAGGTTAAAGATCACCTCTCACCCGGGCGACCTTCAACCCAACAACGGTCACCTGCGCTCCAACAGCGAGACGTCCAACGTGTCCAAAACGTCGGAGAGCGAACTGATCACCAAAGCCGAGGTATCCACTCTGCGCACCCCCCCCCCACAGAGCGCGGAGGGGGGAGGTGGTGGTAGTGGTGGTGGTGGTGGGAGTGGTGGTGGAGGAAGCAGGGATGCCTTGGATTTCCAGCGGGCTGTGGGCGTGATGAAAGTTCTGCGGAGGAAAGCCCGACAGGAGGAGAACAACAACCAGGGGCAGAATGGGGATGGGGCTGATGGGCCAGGATCCCTGGCTAGAAGGTCAGTCAGTTGCACACACACGCACGCACGCACGCACGCACACACACACACACACACACAACACACACACACACACACACACACACACCACACACACACTCCCATTCCACACCCCCACTTTCTCTCTCTCTCTCTCTCTCTCTCTCTCCAGATCTCTCTCTCTCTCTCTCTCTCTCTCTCTCTCTCTCTCTCTCTCTCTCTCTCTCTCTCTCTCTCTCTCTCTCTCTCTCTCTCGGGGGCGGTCACGAGAAGTGAAGCAGACAGGGCGTACATTTTCTGTGAGCAGCAGTAAAACTAGAAATTCATTCAAAAATGCCAGTTACTGGACTTCCAGCGGCTGTGGAGAGGACCTTAGGCGCCCTGCTGACTGACAATGCAGTTTTCAGCTGGAAAGTGGCAGGAGAAGGGGACAGCGTGGTTTTTGTCTTGCGACTGAAACCAGTGGACTCAACAGTGTCAACCAACATGGCGGATCCAACAGTGAATCGCAGCACACAAGCACAGTACTACAGGAAAAAATCGTTTTCTCAAAGACGACGAGATGTTGAGCGCTCTCGAAAGCATAAAGAGAAGCAGGCAAGTGTTGTGTGTGAAAGTGACTGTGTCCTCAGTGCCTCGAGTCTGCCTGACAGTGGAGTAGAACAGGGGAATACAGCATGTGTAGATACACATGGAATAGACCTACCAACAACACACACACAGGACATCAACACAAAAACATCAGTTAAGTTGCCATCATCGGTTGATTTAGAACCTCCCTGTATGTCTGATTGTAGTGACTGTGCTGATATGTGTGTTTTGCAGCCTGAGGTGAACGATGATAATATTGTTGGTCCATTCGACACAAGAAATGTCAAACAGTACGTGGCTGCTCTAACTGATAGATCCGTACAGAAAAGGCTAAGAGACAGACAAAGAAATACACACTTTAGAAAATCCGTGCTACATCATTCAGACGGTGAAGATATTGTGACGTGTGAGTCAGACGACATTGTGATCCAGTGCGCATGCCTACCAGACACTGAGCCAGTATGTGTGTACTGGTTTGTCAAATAGCAAGAGAAAAACATGCTAAAAGAGGAACGTGTCAAACTCGCCAGTTTGCGGAATGGGAAGCGAATCCAGAACACACTACACACGGAGACCCTATCGTTTGCTTCAAGGGACTTAGCGACACTTAGAGAACTATTACAGTGGTTTCTTGGCTAGGCCTAGCCTAGACCTAAGGGTGTGTATGTGACAAAGACTGGATGAAAGAAAGGCTCGGAATGCCGTAACATATCTGGACAGTAAAGAGTTTCGTGTCTCGATGTACATTACTAATCAATGCTGTGGTTTCCATGGCTTGGAGTAGCGTCGTGTGTCAGCTTAAAGCAATTATCGTTATCGTTATTTGGCAACCCCCTTCATGTATGGGCCAATGGCCTTTTTTCATGAATAAACCTTTCGAGTTCGAGTTCTCTCTCTCTCTCTCTCTCTCTCTCTCTCTCTCTCTCTCTCTCTCTCTCTCTCTCTCTCTCTCTCTCTCTCACCTCTCTCACTCTCTCCTCTCTCTCTCTCTCTCTCTCTCTCTCTCTCTCTCTCTCTCTCTCTCTCTCTCTCTCTCTCTCTCTCTCTCTCTCTCTCCCCCCCTCCCCTCTCCCCCACCTCTCTCTCCCCCTATTATCCCCCTATTATCCTCGAATGAAAGAATTTTGCCTTGCCTTGCCTTGCCTTGCCTTGCCTACCTCTCTCTCCCCTCCTCCCTCCCCCCCTCTCTCCCTCTCTCTCTCTCCCACCACGAAAGAAATGAACCACAGTGTGGATGGTTGTTTTGTGCTGTGATGACAGGCGGTGGAGGATGGTGTTCAACGTGCAGAAGTTCGAATCCACGGTCAGACGTCAACAGAGCCCGGAGAGGATTCCCGCCGAGCTCCTGCTACCTGCGTCCTCCGACAAGAAGAAGAGACACGGGGTGAGACACAGAGTCTGTACTGACGTTCGTTAGCTTTGACAGGGGAAGAAGTGGGCATTTTACGAATACCTTTTATTGTATTGTCGCCATTCTCAACAGCTGTTGTCTCCATCAGCGTAGCTTGCTTGAAAGAAGAAGTGATGCTGGGCTTTGAGAGTGAAAAAAGTGGGCTGTTTACGAATAACCTTTTATCGTATTGTGGTCCAATCTCAACAGCCGTCACCTCCATCTGCTCTGCTTGTTTGAAGCAGGCAGTGATGCAGAAAGAGTTGTTTTTATTTTGGATCCTATACTTTTTTTTCTTTTTCCCCTTTTTTTGTTTTTGCTTTTGTTATGGTTTCAATTTTCCATTTATTCCCCTAAAGTTGAAATGCAGTTGGCTACCTTAATGCGGGGTAAAAGCGGCTGCATACACAAAATGTGACCATTTTGTGAACTTCAGAGATATATCCACCTGCACTCAACACAGACACACAGACACACACACACACACACACACACACACACACACACACACACACACACACACACACACACACACACACACACACCACAAAAAAACCAACACACACACACACACACACACACACACACACTCACACACACACACATGCACAGAGCAAATAGCATGGTGATCACTTAACACTCACATAAAAAAAGATGGGTAGTACCCTAAAAATGCAGTTGTGACCACAGTTTGAAATACAGAGATGAACTTTTTCCAGAGGAAACAATCGGCCTGGGAGCTGCTCTTCGGTTGGAACAGCAGTTCTTCCTCATCCTCTGATGATGACAGCGATGATGATCGTCATCATCTCTCCAAATCTGTAAAATTTTCAGCACACATTTGATCTAACTTTCAACAGAGTGATTCTTGATGTTCTTTTTCTTGTTTTAATCCTCACCCTCTGAGCTACTCTACTCTTCTTCCGTGATGAAGCTGTCATTCCAGTCCTACAGTTCATTTTCAAACATCTTCCTGTCCTACAGTTCATTTTCACACATCTTCCTGTCCTACAGTTCGTTTTCACACATCTTCCTGTCCTACAGTTCATTTTCACACATCTTCCTGTCCTACAGTTCATTTTCACACATCTTCCTGTCCTACAGTTCATTTTCACACATCTTCCTGTCCTACAGTTCATTTTCACACATCTTCCTGTCCTACAGTTCATTTTCACACATCTTCTTATCATACAGTTCATTTCCAGACAGTTTCCTGTTCTACAGTTCATTTTCACACATCTTCCTATCATACAGTTCATTTTCACACAGGAGACATCATTTCTGTCCTACAGTTCATTTCCACACAGCTTCCTGTCCTACTGTTCATTTTCACACAACTTCCTGTTCTACAGTTCATTTTCAGACAGTTTCCTGTCCTACAGTTCATTTTCACACATCTTCCTGTCATGCAGTTCATTTTCACACAGGAGACATCTTCCTGTCCAACAGTTCATTTTCACACATCTTCCTGTCCTACAGTTCATTTTCACTCATCTACCTGTCCAACAGTTCATTTTCACACATCTTCCTGTCCAACAGTTCATTTTCACACAGGAGACATCTTCCTGTCCAACAGTTCATTTTCACACAGCTTCCTGTCCTACAGTTCATTTCCACACAGCTTCCTGTCATACAGTTTATTGTCACACAATAAACACAGACAGCTTTACAAGACTGCAGTAGTGGTTAGAATGTTGCCTGAGGATGGAAAGTCACCAGAGGCTGAAGGTTCGAGTCACTGCTGAGCTGTCTGGTGTAGCGGATCTCTCCTCTGAGAATGAGTTGACAGTGCCTCTGTCTTCAGTCCTCCCCAGTTCCTTTGGATGAGACTGTAACCTGAGGTCCTGTGCAGAATATCTTGTACCTGCATAGACATCCCTTCCCACCTGTTGTAGGACTTGTGGTGTGGATGTCAGGTATACCCAGCATGCATCCGGATGACAACATTTACCAAATTGCATACACTCGAGGACTGGATGTAAAAAAAAGCACATGAGTGCTTATTCCATTATCCTCAAATAAAAGAAGAAAAAAAATAAATAAATGAGGGATGTGGCTCCACTGTGTACTGTTTGTTCAAGACACACTGCTAAAAAAGAAAAAGAAACAAGTGCAGCATGATACCATGGTGACTTCTTTGGGTGTTAAGAAAGAAATCCTGTGACTGAAGACAGAAATCTGTAGTGTTTCTATCTACCCATCTATCTATCCCTTAGTCTGGTGACTGTGGGGGTACCCCTGAAGACTTGACAACCAGTTCCCTCCATTCCTATCTCTGTTCTAGGCCTGTCCATTCGCTGATGTAGTGTTTAACCACAGCTATTTGCACATTCTGGGTTTGCTGCAGGGACAGTGATTGTGGGAATAGGTATCTTTCTCCTAACAACACACATTTGGCTTTCTGAATTTAGGCTGATATCACCCTGGTTTGTTTGTTTGGTTGGTTGGTTAATGTGTGCGTGTATTGCACAAGGACTGTAATGTTTTCTGAGTCTAACATTTAACCCGGAACCAGCTACCATGACTGATTCCTTTGCTGCTGTCTAAGGCTGACTGATGTGATGAATTAAGGGATGGGGTTGTCTGTCTCTCACACTGTGTTTCTGCCTCCTTTTGCCCTCCACACATATATACACATACATTTACACTTGCATGCAGACATGTACACATGCACGCACGCACGCACGCACACACACACACACAGCACACACACACACACACACACACACACAGCATTAAAATCCACTCTGGTCCTAGTTTGTTTTGATGTGTCAAGCAAAGTTCTTGAGGACGTAACACTCCCAAGTGACATAACCTTAAGAAGTCTGCAGTCTACGTCAGTTCTTTTGGTGGTCAGTTGTGGAGTGTGATTGTGGCTGAATTTAAATAGAAACAAGTGTGCATTGCTGTTGACACCAGTCACCCAAAGTGCAGTGTGTATGTGAATAGGTTTGCTTTACTTTTTCATGGAAGAGAAAATGTATCTTTTTAATCCATACTTCTCTCCATTTCTTCGAAAAGGAAAATGTAATTCAAAATGTGTAAAAGTTAATAAAAAGGAACGTTGAAATTGCAGTCTAAGTGCTGTTAATAATGCTTGGCAATTTTAATATTATGTTAAGAAATAATTGCTGTTTAGTA
>CM060327.1:12411413-12418913 GCA_030674155.1 Stramonita haemastoma | reverse complement strand
AGAAAGAGAGAAGGATGTGTGTGTGTGTGTGTGTGTGTGTGTGTGTGTGTGTGTGTGTGTGTGTGTGTGTGTGTGTTTGTTTGTTGGTGT
This sequence comes from Stramonita haemastoma, assembly GCA_030674155.1. Lineage (NCBI taxonomy): Eukaryota > Metazoa > Mollusca > Gastropoda > Neogastropoda > Muricidae > Stramonita > Stramonita haemastoma. The sequence continues at coordinate 12,418,823 of CM060327.1, read as the reverse complement.
GTGTGTGTGTGTGTGTGTGTGTGTGTGTGTGTGTGTGTGTGTGTGTGTGTGTGTGTGTGTGTGTGTGTGTGTTGGTGGGGGTGGAGGGAGCAGACGCACAGAAACAGACTGAAAAACAGACTCCTACAGACTGGCTGAAGGAGAGAGAGGGAAAGGGGAGAGACAGAGTGAAGATGATGAACAATTAACACAATATCATAGAGAAAAACACACACACACACTTTCTGTCTCTCTCTATCTCTCTCTGTCTCTCTGTCTCTCTCTCCTCTCCTCTCTCTCTCTCTCTCTCTCCTCTCTCTCTTCTCTCTCTCTCTCTCTCTCTCTCTCTCTCCTCTCTCCTCCTCTCTCTCTCTCTCTCTCTCTCTCTCTCTCTCTCCTCTCCCCCCCCCCCCCCCCCCCTCCCTCCCTCCCTCCCTCCCTCCCTCCCTCTCTCTCCCAGGTTGTTCAGTTATAATAATTCAGACAGTGCATGCTGTGTTTGATCAGCTGAACAAGTATAAGCGGAAGACGTTTTTCCCGCTGCTGCTGCCCAAGAACTACCCCAAGATGCACATTCCTCAGACCATCAAGGACCTCACCTTTGACGTGGAAACGCAGGTGAGTGTCGCTTATTGACAGCTAGCGGGGATGCAGATTTTTATTAGATTTTTCTGTCACTCTTGAGTCAGATTCCATTGTATATTTCAGTTTGAATTTTTGTGTCTGTCATACCTATATTTCAGTTTGAATTTTTGTGTCTGTCGTACCTATATTTCAGTTTGAATTTTTGTGTCTTTCATACCTATATTTCAGTTTGAATTTTTGTGTCTGTCAGACCTATATTGAATTTTTGTGTCTGTCCTACCTATATTTTAGTTAGAATTTTTGTGTTTGTCATACCTATATTTCAGTTTGAATTTTTGTGTCTGTCCTACCTATATTTCAGTTTGAATTTTTGTATCTGTCCTACCTAGATTTCAGATTGAATTTTTGTGTCTGTCATACCTATATTGAATTTTTGTGTCTGTCTTACCTATATTTCAGTTTGAATTTTTGTGTCTGTCATACCTGTATTTCAGTTTGAATTTTTGTGTCTGTCATACCTGTATTGAATTTTTGTGTCTGTCATTTCTATATTTCAGTTTGAATTTTTGTGTCTGTCATACCTATATTGAATTTTTGTGTCTGTCATACCTATATTTCAGTTTGAATTTTTGTGTCTGTCGTACCTATATTTCAGTTTGAATTTTTGTGTCTGTCATACCTATATTGAATTTTTGTCTGTCGTACCTATATTTCAGTTTGAATTTTTGTGTCTGTCATACCTATATTGAATTTTTGTGTCTGTCCTACCTCTATTTTAGTTTGAATTTTTGTGTCTGTCCTACCTATATTTCAGTTTGAATTTTTGTGTCTGTCCTACCTATATTTCAGTTAGAATTTTTGTGTCTGTCCTACCTATATTTCAGTTTGAATTTTTGTGTCTGTCATACCTATATTTCAGTTAGAATTTCTGTGTCTGTCCTACCTATATTTCAGATTGAATTTCTGTGTCTGTCCTACCTATATTTCAGTTTGAATTTCTGTGTCTGTCATACCTATATTTCAGATTGAATTTCTGTGTCTGTCATACCTATATTGAATTTTTGTGTCTGTCATACCTATATTTCAGATTGAATTTTTGTGTCTGTCATACCTCATCATAAACAGACGGTAAAACCATCAGAGAAAACACGATGTTATCTAAACACTAATTGGAATGAAGCCCTCCCCAAAGGTGGAATGTGGCTGCCTTCATGGTGGATAAGAACAGTTGCATAAGCGAAATCTCACCATTGGTGATCCTCAGAGCTCTAGCCTAAGAACAAAAAAAAGAAAAAAAAGAAAAAGTAATGGAGCCTAAGCTCTGTTTTAAAATTTTTCTTGTGGGAAGCAATCTCTTTCAGTTTAGGAAATGTTTGATGTGGCCAGCGTTTTTCACTTCATGATGTACCTTTATTGTGTCAGGTGCTGCGCAGTTTGTGTGGCTGGTCCTCAGGCATTGAGACTGTGGAGAAGTCTATCCAAGAGGCCTACGAGTTCTGCATTGAGAGCGCCAAGAACTACATCTACATTGAGGTAAGTCAGTCACTGATGGATTAAACAAAAAAAAAGTCACTGATGGATGCTATAGCTTATTGGTTAAGACCTTTCAGCTTCAGTCCTATGGGTCCTTGTAGTCATGGGTTTGAATCGAATCAGTTGCTTTTGGAGAATAAAGGGTGGGGATTTCTATGATCTCCCAAGTCACCCTAAATTGCAGACCTGCACTGGTGCTTGAATTCCCCCCCCCCCCCCCACACACACACCATGCATGGAAAACACACTCTCTCTCTCTCTCTCTCTCTCTCTCTCTCTCTCTCTCTCTCTCTCTCTCTCTCTCTCTCTCTCTCTCTCTCTCTCTCACACACACACACACACACACACACACACACACACACACACACACACACACACCACACACACACACACTTACACACACACACTTACACACACACACTCATTCCTGCATTCCATAATCACATTCCTGCATTCCATAATCACATTCCTGCATTCCATAATCACACACATCTTCTGATCAGTCCAATCACTTCAAGCTGACATATTTTAATTTTTTTTAATCTTATTTTAATTGTCTGTTCATTTTTTATTTGGTTCCTTGGATAGAGCTCTTAGGTTCACCAATGATGAGATTTTACATGTGCCATTGTTTTTGTCCACCATGTCTGACTTCAGGGAAAGTGACATATTTCTGGCTGTGTGTTTCAGAACCAGTTCTTCATCACCCAGGTGGAGGACTTTTCCATAGTGTCCAACTGTATCGGCACAGCGCTCTATAAACGCATCCTGCGTGCCCACAGGTGAGAACATTGTTTTATTACAGGTTGGTTTTTTTGTTCCATGGCTAGGGCTTTGATGTTCACCAATGGTGAGATTTTGTGTATTTGACCATTTTTTGAACACCATGAAAGTAGCTGCATTCCGACTTTGGGGACGTATGCTAGATATGTTCATGTTTCCATAACTGACTAAACACTGACGTGAATTACAGGATCTTTTACAATCATATTTGATCTTCCGCATGTGTATATACATGGAGGAAATCAAGGCACTGGCAGGCCTGCTCTGAAGGTGACCTGGGAGAACATGAGAAAAACTCCCCTAACTCCTTGAGGAGTGTGATGGGCACTGCACTGATGTGTTGTGGCTGTATATCCTGGGCTGGGTGTGTGTGGGGGTATGTGTGTGTGTGTGTGTGTGTGTGTGTGTGTGTGTGTGTGTGTGTGTGCCTGGCATCACCCACTCCAGGCAGCAGGATACAAGCTGAGAGGGATGGAGTCATCCATACCACCAGCCATAGCTGGCCAACTCTTCTGCAAAAGGGAGATGGGGTTTTAATGTGAGCACAAGATGTTTTGCAAGCATTTTCCCACAGGATCTCAGTTTTTAGTCTCAACCAAAGATATTTGGGGGGAATGGAGTCTGTACCAATGTTAACTCCAGAGGGGAAAATCCCCTTCAGTGGTGGGAGGTTGAGATAGTTTCACATGGGAGGCTTGTGAATGGTGAAGGGTAGGCAGTGAGGAGAATGGGTTAGGGTGGAAGTGTGTGTGTGGCTGCTCATATGCATTTGTCTGTTTGTTCAGTAGTCTGTATAATTCTTATGAATCTGTTTGTAAGCACTTAGCAGCTTTCATAAAAGAGATTACGGGCACAAAATATCCTTACTTACCTTTATGGTGGGTAAAAATGGTCACGTACACAAAAATTCACCATTGGTAAGCCTCGAACATCTAGCTGAGGATCAAACAAAAAAAATCCAGTACTTACGTCACGGCGCACAAATGCAACATTGCTCAGTCCAGAGTGCTAAATTTAGCATGCCCTTTCCTTTAACCTTGTCCAAGTGTGGTCAGTTCCTGCTATATAATTAGCACCAGCTGGTCCCATCTGGGCTGGGATGGGATGGAATAATTAGCCCCTGAGAGGAGCTGAATGTGGGGGAATCTGACTGCTGTGACTTATTTCTGGAGACTGTGGCTTGATTTGATTTGATTTATTTTATTTATTCTTTTATATCGAGGATAACGGAATAAGCACTCTTGTGCTTTTTTTCATCCAGTCCCCGTGTGTATGCAGTTTTGCAAATTTCATCTGTTTCCAGTGACGAAGAGAGTGTCTGTGTGTTGTGCAGGAACGGTGAGGATTTCAAGGTGTATGTGATGATGCCGCTGCTGCCGGCGTTTGAGGGGGAGTTTGGGACGACGTCGGGCGTGGCCATCCAGGCCATCACACACTGGAACTTCGCCTCCATCTGCAGGGGGGGCAACTCCCTGATCGAAAGACTGGCCCGCAGCGAAGGTAAGGCCTGGCTGTTTTGTGGAGAATGTTGGTGATGAGGGCTGACTGCTGCAACTGAGAATAGGACCCACAGTGCACAAACCCAACATCACTCAGTAAAGCCTAGTCAAGAATGCTAAATTTAGCACACTCCCTCCTTTTACCTAGTCCATGTGTGGTCAGTTCGTGCTATAAATAGCATGACCTGGCCCCATCTGGGTTTGGATGGGATGGGATAATTAGCAGCTGAGAGGAGCTGAAAGTGAGGGAAACTGACAGCTGTGGACAAGTTTGTAAATATATCAGTTCAGTTTGATTCAGTTTGCTGTAAAACAAAAGTGCAGAACAGATTGTAGATTTTTTTTTTTTAGTTCCTCAGCTAGAGCTTCGAGTTTACCAATGGTGAGATTTTGGTGTTTGCTGCCATTTTTGCCCACTATCAAGGTAACTACATTTTGACTGTAGGATACATTGCAGAGTAAGAGTGCAGAACAGATTGCTAACTCGTGTCTTCTCTTTGTGGTGTAGAGAAGGGGAAGAAACAAGAAGACAGGGTCAGAAGAGTATGTCCGCAAAGTTTATACTGAACAAATTTAAAAGAACAAAAAATGATGGGTCCATGAAGTTGTGGGTTCGAATCTCAGTGGCATCTGGTGAATTAAGTGTGATGATTTTGACAATCTCCCACGTCAACTTCAAGTGCAGACCACCAGTGGCTTAATTCCCTTTGTGCATATATACATACAGAAGATCAAATACTCATGTTAAAGATCCTGTAATTCATGTCAGTGTTTGGTGGGTTACAGAAACAGGAATGTATCCTGTATGCATCCCCAAATTTGGAAGACGGCTACCTTCATGGTGGGCAAAAAAGGTTGCATGCGCAAAACCTCACAATTGGTGAATCTCGGAGTTCTAACTAAGGAATAAAAAAAATATTTACATATAGAAAGAAAATTCAGCAGAAATTAAACCATAAAAAATGAGTGACATTGTTGAAAGGTGTGTATGGTATGGCAGTGATGATGATGATTGACAGCATGCTGCTGATGGTGGTTGGTTGCAGTGCCTGACCCTCAGAAGTACATCGTGTTTGGAGGCCTGCGCACCTGGGACAAGCTGAACGGAAAGTTGGTGAGTGTGTGCATGTAGGGAGGTTTGTTTTGCCTTGCTGTATTTTCTGTAGTGAACTTACTGTACAGGTAGGGGGCGGGATAGCTCAGTGTTTAGATCACTTGCTTTCTCCTAGCTACTTTATGCCTTGTCTGTTTGTTCCTGCACAGGTGTTAATACCTATCTGTTTCTCCCTGCACAGGTGTCAGAGCTGATCTACATCCACAGCAAACTGATGATCGTGGACGACAACACCGTCATCCTGGGCTCCGCCAACATCAACGACCGAAGCATGCTGGGCAAGCGCGACTCGGAAATGGCGATCCTGTTCCGCGACAAGAAGCGGGAGAAAATCCACCTGAACGGCCATATCTGGAACCGGGGCCATTCGCATCATCAATGCGCCACACGTTGTTCCGCGAGCACCTGGGGCTGACGGAGGGGAAGGAGGAGGTGGACTTGAGGGACATTTCCACCGACGCCTTCTACAAGAATGTCTGGTTCCGCCAGGCTGCCGTCAACACTTACGTCTACGATAAGGTAAAGGCCCAGCGGAGTTATTGGACAGTGTGTGTTGCAGAGGTGTTGTTTGTTTGGGGAAGAAGAAAAAGGGTTATGAAAATCGGATTATAAAAAAAAAAAATAAATAAATTTTTTTTTTGTTCCTTGTCTAGAGCCGTCAACACTTACGTCTATGATAAGGTAAAGCCCAGCGGAAGTGTATTGGACACTGCGTGTCCTAGAGATGTTGTCTGTTTGGGGAAGAAGAAAAAGGGTTATGAAAATCGGATTATAAAAAAAAAAAAATAACTTGGGGGGGGATGGGCGTTTCCAAATTTTTCTTGAAGAAGCCCATCAACACTTACCGTCTATGATAAGGTAAAGACCCAGCGGAATGTATTGGACAGTGCGTGTCGTAGAAATGTTGTTTGTTGGTGATGGAGAAAAAGGGTTTATGAAAATCAGACTTTTTTTTTTCCTTTTTATTATTTTTTTGTTTCTTGTTTTGAGCTCTGAGGTTCATCAGTGGTGAGATTTTGTGTATGCAACTGTTTTTACTCACCATGAAGGTAGCTGTATTCCAACTGTGTGTGTGTGTAGTGTGTGTTAGTGTGTCTGTGTCTGTGTGTGTCTGTGTATATAAGTATGTGTGCATGCATGTGTGCACACAACATGCGTACGCACATATGTGTGTGTACATGGTGCTCCAGATGCTTGATGTCTGTGTATGTGGCATGCTTGTAGATGGGGAGGGAGGAAGAAGTTTGGGAATATATGATCAAAACTTCCTCAAAGAGCACCAGACTCTTTGGATAGACACTAGCTGAGTAGACTATTGTTATTACTGTCATCCATCAATCATCATCATCATCATCAACATCATCATCATCATCATCATCATCATCATCATCATCATCATCATCACCATCACCTTCATTCCACTCAAAGAGGCAGGTGTGCTGTGCAGGTGTTCCGCTGTCTGCCCACGGACCAGGTCCTCAACTTCCAGCAGCTACGCAACTACAACGCCACCCCCAACATGGCCACCGTCGACCCTGAGGAGGCCTTGACCCACTTAGCCAAGGTCAAAGGTCACATTGTGCTGATGCCCCTCCTGTTTCTCAAGGACGAGTCCTTGACCCCCAAAATGGGTCAGAAAGAAGCCCTCTTGCCAGCCTACTTATGGACATGAGTGTCAGGGAGGGGTAGGAGAAGCATCTGTGTGTGTGTGTGTGTGTTCAAAATGAGACCTAGGGTGGGTAGGAGAGGTGGGTGACAGTGCAGTGCATTGTCCCAACTTCACAACGGCATTTGATGTTTTTATTTGCTCAAATCACGTGCCTGCCAGCTGGCTGTTGAACTGTTGCGCCAGTGTGAGTCAGTCAGAGGCCTGTCTGCATGTTGTGGTGGGTGGCGTGGGCATGTACGTGTCTGTTT
>CM060327.1:12381413-12408913 GCA_030674155.1 Stramonita haemastoma | reverse complement strand
AGAGATTCAGGAAACTGCATAAATTCTACATTTGACCATGTTGGGAAAGTGTATACAACAGAGAACTTTAATTAAACTACCACCCTAGGAAGCAGAGTGTCGCACAATTTGCAGGTGTCTAAGTACAAATTATGTATGCACTGACAGGTAAGGCATGAGTGAAGTGAATGATTGCAGACTTTTTTTTTTTCATTATGGTGTGTGTTCTGTTGATAACGTGTGAAATTTCATCCTGGTTGCGTTCCTTTTTTTTTTTTTTTGCTCCAGAATTTATGCATTTTCGAAGTTACAATGCTGATTATGTGTAATTATATGTTTAGTTTATACTGCTGGCGATGATTTTGATGTCACATTTTGAAGTCATGTGACTGACTAATTCTGCTGCATGTTAATGACATGGAGATTAGCTGTATGAATATTCAGTGGATAATTATGCATCATTTTCTGTATATATATATGTATGTCTAATTTTGTGTGTATATATGCATCATTGATTTTTTTTAGAAGGATCTTGTGTTGTGGTGCTTTCTGGGATTATTTATTATTTGAATGATGAAGTTCCGATGATTTATGGTTTGATATTGGTCATTGATGTTGATCAGCTGGTAATTGATGTCGATCATTTTGAATCAGTTAATAATTTATGCTGATCAGTTGGAATCAGTTGATGGGTTTGATGTTGTTGAATCCAGAGCCTGATCATGAATCAGAATGTCAGGAATCTTAAAAAATATGTCTAGAACCTGTACAGGAAAACAGCTCCCTATTAATTGATTTGAATAAATTGACACCAGCCTTTTAAAAAATCTGATAGACAGGGCCTTTTCTCTGTGTAGATCCTGTCTTCTCTCTGTGTAGATCCTGTCTTCTCTCTGTGTAGATCCTGTCTTCTCTCTGTGTAGGTCCTGTCTTCTCTCTGTGTAGATCCTGTCTTCTCTCTCTGTGTAGATCCTGTCTTCTCTCTCTGTGTAGATCCTGTCTTCTCTCTCTGTGTAGATCCTGTCTTCTCTCTGTGTAGATCCTGTCTTCTCTCTCTGTGTAGATCCTGTCTTCTCTCTGTGTAGATCCTGTCTTCTCTCTGTGTAGATCCTGTCTTCTCTCTGTGTAGGTCCATGTCTTCTATTGTGTAATCCTGTCTTCTCTCTGTGTAGATCCTGTCTTCTCTCTTTGTGTAGATCTGTCTTTCTCTGTGTAGATCCTGTTTCTTTTCTCTGTGTAGATCCAGTCTTCTCTCATCTGTGTAGATCCTGTCATTCTTCTCGTCATTGTCTGATTCTTTGCTAGAGGCTGCTCTTGTATAGATCTGATGTTTGTGTTGTTGATAGAGGCTTCTCTGTGATGTAGATCATGTCTGTTGTAAGGAAAGCTTTTCTTGTTGTGAACCGTTTTCACCTTTCTCTGTGTAGTCCTGTCTTCTCTCTGTGTAGATCCTGTCTTCTCTCTCTGTGTAGATCCTGTCTTCTCTCTCTGTGTAGATCCTGTCTTTCTCCTGTGTAGATCCTGTCTTCTCTCTCTTGTAGATCCTGTCTTCTCTCTCTCTGTAGATCCTGTCTTCTCTCTCTCTGTAGATCCTGTCTTTTCTCTGTGTGGATCTTGTCTGTCAATGTCTGATGTATGTTGGTGCAGATATCAAAGGTCAGTATCAGAACAGAACTGTTAGGCATTATGTATCTATGGATGATTTTTAATTTATGGATGGGTTATGTAAACAGAAAATCCCAAACAGAACTTCCACACTGTGCAGCACCTTTTTTTGACTGATCTTTTTTTTTGTGAATGTGCCATGTTCATGTTGTTGTTTTTGTGAAAACAGAGTGGTGATGGTGTTTTTTTAAAACGAGTATGGTTGCTTTTATTAGCTCTAGAAATTAGGTTTTGTGGCTTTTGATGGTAAGGTGAAGAAATATCAGCATAGATCTGGGTCGTATTTTGAATGAAAAAAATAGGAATTACCTCTTACAACTTTTCAGGTGTCTTTAAACATATCAGAAATATTGAATTTCACATTCCAAGAATGGCTAGAACTCATTTGTATTCCTTGTTTCACTGTCCAATTGTATTCCTTGTTTTACTGTCCAATTGTATTCTTGGTTTCACTGTTCATGTGTATTCCTTGTTTCACTATCCATTTGTATTCCTGGTTTCACTGTCCAACTTTATTCTTTTCACTGTCCAGTTATATTCCATGTTTCACTGTCCATTCATATTCCATGCTAAAAAATATATGTTATAAGTCTCAGACTTGAAAAAGAAGGGGTTGATGAAAGGAGAGGAATTATGTTGTGAAAAAAAAAAGGGCGCATTTATACTGTGGGGGTTCTCTTGCACAGAAGAAAAAGATGGGAAGGAATATAGAGTGGCTAAACACATGATCCGCTTTGCTGTTGCCACTGACCTCTCAGTCTGACAGCACTGTGCTCTGCTGTGCTCTGCTGTACTGTGCTGTGCTGTGCTGTGGTTTTCATCATCACGTCCAGAGCTCAGCCTCTGCTGTAGAACAGATGGGCACACTTCATTTTGTGCCAACGTACAATATATGAAAGGAAAAAAGTCACATGTTTATACATACTTATAGGCATATACACACATACATGCGCATACATGTATGCACGCAAGCATGCATACACACACGCATACACGTGCACACACACACCACACACACACACACACACACACACACACACACACACACACCACACACACACACACATTCCCCCACCCCCCATCATTGTCATCACATCATTACTTCATTTGAATACAAACTCTAAATTATACATTGACATGACTCCACTAATCCTAGATTTTTAAAGATTCTGTGCGGTCTGGGTTTATTCTAAAGAGGTAATTTTCCCCATGGAAAGATTTCCAGTTGATAGACATAATCTGTTTTGTATAATTTTTATAGGACTGTTTTGATCGATTCTTGGTGGGCTTTTTTCCTTCATATTATTTCTTCCTTCCTTATTTATTGTCTTCCAAGTCAGTTTTTTGCCATTTTTCTTTTTTCAAGCTGCGCTTCCCTGCTGTTGTCTCCTCTTGTTTGTTTGCAAGTACATTCTGTCCTGTGTGCTGCTGCGTTCACAGAGGAGGTAGAGGTGGTATAACTAATGGGTGGTACAATAGAATCTTCCTTTTTCAGTGGTATCATAATTTTATATTCTACAGGGCTTTTTTGGTTTATTTGGATATTTAGAAAATTGCTTGAGGTTTTCCTCTTTTCTTGATGTGCTTTTCTGTCAGCAGGGGATGATAAATGAAGTGGAAAAGTTAGCATCCTCAGTGTAGCCTTGCCTTAGTAGGGAATTCAGATGATGGGATATGATTTCATTATCATTTTTTTGCCCAGTTCCAAGGTTAGAGCTGAAATGTTCACCTATAGTGAGATTTTGCATAAGCGACTGTTTTTGCCCACCATGAAGGTAGCCGCATTCCGATTTAAGGACAGAATATTGTATCATGAAGTCCACCCTTGAAAACGCCGACCAACTTTTATAGTAGAGAAGGTGGGAATGTCGAAATGATTGGTTATGACCTTAAGGGCTGAAATCCTGGTATGGCCTGTGACGGTAATAGTATGGAGACAGCATCACAGCAAGGCTTTCTGTTGAAAATAGGCCAGTTTTCAGTTGTGTCGCCATCAATGTTCGTCTGTCAAAGGTCCAAAGAGACTATGCCAAAATGTAGCAAATTAAAGAGGAAAATAGAAGGGATAATAGAGGTAGTTCATATTGTTTATTTTCAGAGCTGTTTTTAAATATAGGAAGGGGGTAAGAATGGTGCTTACAAGGTAGGCCAGTAATTGTGTGTGTATACTTTGCGGTAAAGAGGGTGTAGTTTGAAAAGTCGGTGCGGCTTGATGTTTGTTACACTTCTCAGAAGTTCTCTTCACATGCTGTAGCCAGTTCTGCTTATTGTTCTATTTCTGCATGATGTGTCATACATCTCCGTGTTCAGTTCGCTTTCATGGTCAAAATGGAGAATTTCCTTTTTTGGGGTGTCACTTTTATCGTTTTATTTTTCATGGTGTTAGGTTTTTTTTTACTTGCAGCAAATAGAAAATGTATAATATTGACATGGCAAAGTGTATCACTATGTAGTGTTTGCATGAATGGTTCTTGGTTTTCCATGAGATGGTTTGCGAGCATCCTTTCTAAAAACCGTGTATTTATCATAATTATGGCGTGAGTACCAATGACTATCACTTCATTGCATTTTAAAATTACTGCAGCAGTTGTATAAAGCACGTAAAGAAAATACTGATTTGACTTTGTGATAAATATATATATATATATTTGCATTTTACCTTGTTATTGAATTTGGATGTTATATTCACATTGTATAATGTTGAATCTGTTGGGAGTTAATGGAGTGAGTTCTTGTTTTATCGCCAAACTATTGCTTCAACTGTTGCTATATAGTAATCTTTCTACTCCGTGTTTGCTTTATCATCAGATATTATTGAGTATCCCCTTTCTTTATTGTGGTATCTGCTTACAGCTTTGACTGCAAATCTGTGTGTGTACCAGCAAGTCCTTGTCTGTTTTTCATGGTTCACAGTTTTTTGCTTTCTGCTGACAAGTCTGCTCGTAGAGATCTCTCTTCTGGCTTTTGAACCGTCTGCTTTTTTGGGGAGTTGGGTCACTATATTTATGTACTGGCTTTGTTGTGTGATTCATGACTACATTGGCTTTTGTTCACATTCTTTTAGTTTCACACATACATGCACGCACGCACGCACGCACACACTGTATCTTTGTGCTGTTTATGTTTTGCTAATTCTGAAGAAACCTATCAGATGATTGTGTTTTATATAGGAACAGCTCCATAGCTGAGTTTCTCCATCACTGAAACTGCTCTTAGTGTTCTTCCTTTTATATATTTATCACACACACAGCGCACACACACACACACACACACACACACACACACACACACACACACACACACACACACACACACACACACACACACAATATATATATATATATATATTATATATATATATATATATATATATATATATACACATACATACATACTGCTTCACAGTCAATTAAGTTGTTTGTTAGCACATTTTGTGCATTTAATATTGTTATCATTGATTTATGTTAGTTTTTATGTTAATTAAATCATTAATTTATGCTGGATGTCTTTTTATCAGTACGAGTATTGCAGTTTAATAATGGTATAAGTTGGTTAGTTTATCTTAGACTTGAGCACATTTTCTAATGATTTCTCTCTTTTGTGTGTGTTTGTGTCATGTGTGTAAGGTGCGGTTATTTTGTGTGTTTGTGTGTTTTAAAAATGTATTTATTCATTTTGAATGGGTAAGTCTTTTAATTCTTATGGGGGTGGGGGGGTGAGGAGATGGGAGGGTGTAGCACAAAACTGTTCATGATTAGGTAATTGATACAGAACATCTTGCGCACAAGTTAAAACCTGATCCACTTTTTGCACGAGTAGGCCAATATGTGCTGGTGGGAACAGATGACAAAATTTACAAAATGGTTAACACTGAAGACTAGATGTAAAAAAAAATTTTTAAAGCACACATGTGTTATCTCATTATTCTGGAAATAAAAGAATAAAAATGTTGAAAGACCGCCAAACAAGGACAGCACAAGACTGCGAGTCATGACACTAATGCAGCCACATTCAGCCTGCCTACAGGTACTGACAGGTACAGAACATTAACAGAAAGCATTCAGAATACAGGTATTTGACAGGTACAGAGAAGTAACAGAAAGCATTCGAGTATTTGAAGTACAGAGCACTATCAGAAAGCATTAAGAATACAGGTACTAACAGGTACAGAGCACTAACAGAAAGCATTCAGGTATTTGACAGGTACAGAGAACTAACAGAAAGCTTTTGAGTATTTGACAGAACAGAGCAGTTAACAGAAACGATTAAGAATACAGGTACTAACAGACACAGAGAACTAGCAGAAAGCATTCAGCCTATAGGTATTTTGACAGGCACTGACTAGTGGGTTTGTGGGTAAAATTCTTTCGCGCATTCTTTTCCAACTGTATTTTCTGTTTAACAGTCTTTTGTATTGTTGAAACAAAAACCACTGTTCTCTTGACACCACACGGCTGGATAGAGGGCTGATGATAGTACACCTGAAAGCTGATGGAAGCCAGCAACTTGACATAATTATGCGGATGAGAATTTTACCTTTTTTTTTTTTCAAGTGTTCTTTGCCATATTCCCTTGCCAGTTTCCAAGGACACTAAGGGTGTTCCAACGTTGTGATGTGATATTGCATTCCCTTTCCATTGTGAAGTGGCCAGTGTCCTCTGTTGTGCATAGTGAGAGAGAGAGAGAGAGAGAGAGTGTGTGCAGTGGCTGTGCAGTGTGGGTGGTAGCATTCCTTGTCATGGTGGCAGAGTTTTGGGACTGTGGGATGTCACTGTGACTGCAAAACTCTTGTGTGCTTGCTTTGAAAGTCCCTGGTCACTGCTGCCTCTTGTTTTGGAAAAACCCTTATATTTCTTTCTTTGGTTTAATCGCCTGATTCCATTTGCAGTGTGTGGAAAAACAAAATCATGAAATACATGTTGATGGCAGTTTCAGAAAAAGGGGCCTGAAAGGAAATGTAGAATTTGTATTGTCTTCAAAATCATGCAAGAAGCATATGTCTGCTCTAATCAATGCCAGTATTTGCTGTTCTGATTGCTGACAAGGTGGTAGGTGTTATGAATCTGTGTCGTCATAAGTTGTATCTGTACTCCAACTGTTGTAGGAAGATACAAGATACAACCTTTAGTGTCCATTTACGTATGGAAAAATATCTCTAGAATAGCACCATAAGCTTTTTTCATGCAGAGTGGGTGAATGTTCTCAGGAGAATATGGTTTGTGATGTACCCTCACAATCAGGTACCCCTCTGTTTTAAGACAAGAGTGGCACTAAGGGTGGGGCTGTTTGTTATCACAGGATAGAAAGAAATCTGTTTCTGAATTTAAAGACTGAGCTGAGAGAAGAAACAGACTTTTGCTCCCAACCAACATTGGTAAATGGGTCAACAGCTCTTTACTCAATGTGAACGTCAGAGGACTCTGAATAGAGAGGCAACAAACAAGCGTGACAAAACAAAAAAAGTGGTTCAACCTTTTCTGTCCAAAGCATGAGCATGTGGAGAAACAAATTTTGAGTGTTGTCAAAAAAAGACCCCCCCAAAAATTATGTTGTAAAGAATTTGACCGTATGATTTAAATAGCAGTATCTATTATTTATAATTGCAGTCTTCAAAAATTGATGCTGTTGATCCCAAAAAACTGTTACTGTAGGTGTTGTACATCTTGATGATATATCTTGCCTATCAATGCCAAGCATGTTCCATCACAGGATAACAAGTGCGGTATTGCTGCTCATGTTGCCACTGTTCTTGCATACCAGTGAGAAGCTTTTGCTCTGTTTGTGCCTTATCGTACACTCGTTCATTGGCCGCATACAGGTCTGCATTCCAAGTATTGCGGAAAAAAAATTTAAGCTTCAGGTTCCAGTTTCAGTTGTCAGTGCTTTCACACACCGGCTGATTCTGTTAGAGTTCTGATGGTTGCAGTATGCAGGTTTCTGGAGAGTACACATGCTGATACTTTGTTGTGTGATGGAGTTTGTCATGTTGTAAGTGTTGACAGCGTTCTATTGTTGTTTCTTGATAGGGGGTATCTTGCAAAACTGTTGTGATAAACTTACCTCTGTGTTCTTGTTGTATGAATGCTGTTCTGTTTCTTCGTCATGGATGTAAACTTGTCTTCACTTGAAATTAATATATTTGGAAAAAGGGAATGTTGCAAGTATGACTTTGTATGTTTTGGGCGCTGTTTTGTTTTCTTTCTCCAGTTAAGTCACTTTATTCACTGACTTTCTTTCCAAAGTGTTCACAGTATCTTAGTTTTTTTTTTTTTTAAATGGTGGAAACTACTGGATTTATCTAGATGACTCACAGTATTAGCATCTATCTTCCAAGCACATATTATCGAAAATATCTTTTATGCTTATCAGCACAATTTCCTTGTATTTTGAATGTATTGTTTACAGATTTCATGTTGAAATTTTTACTTCTCATACTTTTTTTTTTTTATATATCAAAAACTTTTAAGGATGATATGCACAACAGTGTTTTCCAGTGAAGCTGCTTTGTCTGACGAACTGTTTGCATTACAGCATCTCAGTATTTTGATCTTTATTCAAGCTTAGTGTAGTCTTTTGGTATTCTGAATTTTAGTAAATATCTTCTTTTTTCAGATTTCTGATTTTTGTGATTAACCACTTACTATTTGGATTATACGTACCTGCGAACTTGAAATCTGATCTCCTTGGCATCCTACATCTCACTGTTGGTTACACATTTAT
Organism: Stramonita haemastoma; assembly: GCA_030674155.1. NCBI lineage: Eukaryota > Metazoa > Mollusca > Gastropoda > Neogastropoda > Muricidae > Stramonita > Stramonita haemastoma. Next base: position 12,400,549 of record CM060327.1, on the reverse strand, counting down.
TCCAAGTATTGTCCGTTTGTCTGTTTATGCTGGTTATGATACTGGAGAAAAACTAGTTATTATGCTTTTAATGGAATCAGAGAACTGAAGTAAAACTACATGTAAATGGTGTAAGTTGTTTTGTATCCTATTAAAAAAATGGTAGTTCGATATTTTACACCTTACATCTTTCATGTTGCTTTTGTCATGTTAAATCTGGTACATGGCACATATGTGCATGCATCATGCATACATGCACTGCACGCACACGACACACACACACACACACACACACAACACACACACACACACACACACACACACACACACACACACACACACACACTCACCACAACACACAACACACACACCACACATCACACCCACCTTCACCCTAAGTGTTTGTTTTTTTCCAGACTCCCCCCCCCCCCCCCCCCCTCCTCCCCCTTTTCTTATTTTTCATTATCATTCTACTGCTCCATGATAACTGTGTGATGAAACAATGGATGATACCTGAAACATTAGTGCGACACATGTCTCTGGATTTACTGCTGCTAATTCATGAAAGTTCTAAAGCATTTTCCTCAACATCTGGTCTGTCAGTTTGTCTGATCGTTCAATGTCTAGTTGTCGTTTATCTTGTTTCTTGGTCTGGATCTTGATCTAAGGTGACCACAGTCATGATATTGATCTCAGTGTGTGTTGCTCTGACTGCAGCAGGTGTTCTGTAGGTGTAGTCCACTGGAAGAGAGAGAGGGGATTGTGTAGAAGATGCTTGCGTGCTGGTGAACTTTGGGGGGGGGGGGGGGGGGGGGGGTAAAATGGACCCAGATTCTTCAGATTCTTCATTCTTTGGTATTTTTATATGAGGCATGCCTGCAGGAAAAAAAAAAAGTAGCTGTAGGGTAAAATGGAACCAGTTTCAGATTTTAGATCACCAGGGAGTTAAGATGGACCAGTGTCAGATCCTTCATTCTTTTTGTATAATTATGAGGCATGCCTGCAGGTGATAAGCAGCTGTAGGGTAAAATGGACCCAGTGTCAGATTTTTATATCACTATTGGGTAAAATGGACCAGTGTCAGATCCTTCATTCTTTTGTATAATCATGAGGCATGCCTGCAGGTGATAAGCAGCTGTAGGGTAAAATGGACCCTGTATCATTATGAGGATATTTTAAGGGAAAATGGACCCAGTGTCAGGTTTTTAGGTCACTGTAGGGTAAAATGGACCAGTGTCAGATACTTCATTCTTTTTATATAATCATGAGGCATGACTGCAGTTGATAAGCAGCTGTAGGGTAAAATGGACCCTGTGTCAGATTTTTAGATCACTGTAGGGTAAAATGGACCAGTATCAGATACTTCATTCTTTTTGTATAATCATGAGGCATGCCTGCAGGTGATAAGCAGCTGTAGGGTAAAATGGACCCTGTATCATTATGAGGATATTTTAAGGGAAAATGGACCCAGTGTCAGGTTTTTAGGTCACTGTAGGGTAAAATGGACCAGTGTCAGATACTTCATTCTTTTTATATAATCATGAGGCATGACTGCAGTTGATAAGCAGCTGTAGGGTAAAATGGACCCTGTATCATTATGAGGCTATCTTAAGGGAAAATGGACCCAGTGTCAGATTTTTAGTTCTCCGTATGGTAAAATGGACCCAGAGTCAGAGTTTTAGGTAACTGTAAGGTAAAATGGATGAGGCATGGAGGAAAAGATAGCTGAAGGGTAAAATGGCCCCAGTGTCAGTGTCTTCCGTCATTATATACATGAAGCATGCCTGCATGAAGGAAAAAAAACCCATGTGGGGTAAAATTGACCCATTGTCATATTACGAGATCACCAAAGAGTAAAATGAACTTAGCGTGGGATTCTTCATTCTTTTTCTACATGAGGTATGCCTGCAGAAAAAAGGTAGCTTTGGGGTGATAGGAATCCAGTGTCACTTTCTCCAGTCTTTTCTAGGAAGTCCTCACCATTGGGGCCATCCCTAATATTGTCTCTGAACCAACATTTGGTTGTGCACTGGGCCCACATCTGTTTAGTGAGGGTAAATTAAGAAAGAAAAAGGCTAGGCATGTCTGGTGTTTCAGTTTCTTTGACTGAAAATGTGTGTGGTGTGTGTGTATGTGTGTGTGTGTGTGTGTGTGTGTGTGTGTGTGTGTGTGTGTGTTGTGTGTGTGTGTTTAGCTTTTATTCATGTAATTGCCTCTCCTCTTTTTCCTGACCAAATTCTATATAAAAAAAGAAACTTGTTTTTTTCCTGATCTCTGTATCATCTATTTGTCAGAAATGCTTGTTCTATCATCACAAAATGATCCACGCGATTTCAAGCTCATGGTGGAGGAATGTAAAAGTGGTCTGCTGTATGCGAGATGAAAATTGGTCTTGTCATCATCATTGGCATGGAATTGTGTATGTTTGTTATGTACTTTTTTTTTTTTTTTTTTTTTTTTAGTAATCGTTTTGATCCACTTGAAACCAAACTAATTGTTGTAAAGTAGTTTTATTCCTGGCCTCTGGTCAGTGGGGCTATCAGCGAATTGATGGGATTGGATGAAGATGGTTTTCTGATTGGATTTTGTTTCTTTTAGAGTAGAGTTTGGGGAGGGAGGGGGTTGTTTGGTTTCTTTATGTGTTTTTATTGTTTCTGGTTTGTGGCCATAATGTAGCTGTCTTATCTGGAGTTCAGAACTTGAGAGTATTCATCAGGATTTCACATTTTGTTTCAAGTGATTCTTGATGTGTGCACTGCCCATGAAAAGCATATTTGGCTGTAACAATAGCAAAGGGAATTGTTAGAAAGTGATGATTTTTGAGCGTTCATTTTGACTTCATCAGGATTTCTTGTGAAACAGTTCACATAGATTCTGACCAAGCAGAAATATCTTTTTTTTTCTTTTATGTTTGCCCATCAACTGGATTTATTTATTGTTTGGATAACTGAGCTGGTGATTTAAGGGTAGTGGGGGTGGGGAGAGGGTGGTCTGGGACTTTGTTGTTTCCCCTTCCATTTTTATGAGCTGATGTTTTTTAGGTATAAAAAGGGGGCATGGAGATTAATACACAGTTTCTGAAATGCCAGAATTGAAAAGACACAGAAAGACATTTTGCATATAACCGTTGCTCATTATTAATGGTGCTGTAGTGAGAATGACAATAGTTTAAAACAAAAAAAAGGAAACGTAAATGATTACTTATGTTCTTTGGTAAGTGGAAAAGCTGTTCATAGCTCAATAGCTGTCTACGTACGTATGTACAAGCTAGGAAAGTGGCATAGTGGATGTAGCTTGTTCATAGTGTTTTGTTTCAGGGAAAGGCATGTAATTTATTCACAGTGTTTTACCTTAGGGGAAGGAAAGACGTGATCATATTTTCCCTTGATGTTTGAAAACTGTTATTATGATTTTTGTAGACACCAACAGTATGATGATCGATTATTTAATTATCACAACGAAATGAATCATTTACATGGGTGGATTAAGAAATTAAAGACATGGAACAAAGTCACGGTGTTTGCTTTTGTGTGTGTGTGTGTGTGTGTGTGTGTGTGTGTGTGTGTGTGTGTGTGTGGACTGTTATAATAATTATGTGCGGGTGTGGACTGTATAATATTTCCAGATGGTACATTGAATAGGCTATGATTTGCGGTTTTTTGAGTGTGTGCATGTGCGGGCTTGCTTGCGCGTGTGTTTGTTTGCATACGTTTCTCTGTGTGTGTGTGTGTGTGTGTGTGTGTGTGTGTGTGTGTGTGTGTGTGTGTGTGTGAGGCTGTAGCTCTTATCATGACACACTCCATTTTAATCAAGGCACCACACAGTCAAGTTTCATCTGCTTTACTCAAAATACCTGACCAACACTGCAAGTTTCTGTATCTCTCGGGCCTGATTGATGTTATGATGTATTGTGACAAGAATATAGAATAGAGTGCAGTCATATCAAGTAATCTCAAAGTATATACACTTCTACGGCAGCATCATTTCATCACCATTGATCTTTGGGCCCAAAGCTTTTCCCCTTTCCATTACAATATAAGTGGTGGTCTGGTGCTAGTTTTTCGGATGAGACAATAAACTGAGGTCCCATATGTTACACATCATTATTTAGCGCACGTGAAAGAACCCACGGCAACAAGAGGGTTGTCTATGGCAGAATTCTGAAGAAAAAAGCCACTCTGAAAGGGAAACAAATAAACTTGCAGACAGGAAAAAGATCAAAATGGTGGCGCTGCACTTGTGGCAATGCGCTCTCCCCGGGGAGAGCAGCCCGAATTCCACACAGAGAAATCTTCTGTGACATAAAGTGGTATACAATACAATACATTACACAATTAACAAAATAACGTCTGTGATACAGTGACCCCAGCTGCTTCGCTCTCATAGTGACCTCACTTTCGGTTTCCTATACACTCCTACACCTGTGGTGAGTTTGTGTATCAAAGCCTTCGGGATTGGAGATTCACAGGAGAAGGTCGTTGGAGGAACTTTGTGGTGGTCACCACTCCAGATAGGCGTCTCTCTCAGCAGCAGTACAGACAGGGCTCCTCTGGCTGGTGGCCTGACATTGAAAGACTCCCTGCGGACTTCTGACCCTGATTTCTGACATAACAAATCTGGCTGTAGCTAAGGGGAGAGATCAAAAGAAGCGGTGTGGGAACAGCAGGATAGGAGCGTCACAGGAAGCTGGAAAAAAAAAATCAAACGTTACCACTCAGCCATTTTTTTTTTTAAGGGATCCAGGTCCTGTTCTGTTTCTTCTTTCTACTTTCTTTTTTATCCCCCCCCCCCCCCCCCCCCCCCCCCCCCCCGCTAGTCTGCTCCTGAAGTTATTTCTGTGACAGACAAACGCTATAGGGGAGTGGTTCAGACCGACTTCAACCCCATGGGTCCATGAAGTCGTGAGTTCGAATCTCGGCGGTGTCTGGAAAATTAAGTGATTTTTACGATATCAGAAGACAACTCCAATTACAGACCTATCAGTGCCGTAATCCCCTTTGTGTATATACGCATGCAGAAAATCAGATGTGCACGTTAAAGATCCCCTGATTTATGCGAGGGTTGGGTGGGTTACAGGAACACGAATATACACAGCATACATCCCCGAATTGGGGATACAGCTACCTTCATAGTGAACAAAAACGGTCGTATATGCAAACTTTCAGCATTGGTGAACCTTGGAGCTATAGCTGAGGAACAAATAAAAATTTTTCAAGGACCATAACAAAATTATTAGAAAGGGAAACATTTATTTGCTTAAATAGCAGTGACTCTGTTCCTATAAAAAAACCCTACATAACCTGTTTTGGAAAAAACGGAATCAATTTTAAGAGTTAAGGCCGTATTACCAGACAGTAAGTTACGTGTATAGATTAGTTATTGTATTTTAAGTTTTTCTATCTAATATATATATATATATATATATATATATATATAATATATTCATTTGAAACTATAAACTACATGCATTGCGTTTAGAACGTAAGTGTCCTTAGTTAGGAAATGTTACTGCAAGACATTCTATAGATAAAGATCGATCATCAAACTGGTGACAGCGCCAGTTCAGAGGTCAAATAAGCATAACAGGCTGGTTTCAGAACAATAATTATGTGTGTAGTTTTTTTTTTTTTTTTTTGGTATCGTTTTTGCTGTGAGACACTAGATACTGATCACCACGATAACGGAGATGTGACTGTTTCTCTCTGTTTCAACAGCTGGTATCGATCTCCAGACCCCAGCTGACTAGATAGCAACACAAAGTGGGCAGTGTCCTCACCGGGAGTTGTGGCGAGCTCCTGTAATCCAGCTACTTGGAGGTTTGAGATGGGGACGGTTTGAGGGCAGGGGCCCTGTCAGCAGGTGTGCCATGTCGATCGGGTGTCCGCACTAAGCCCGGCATCAATATGGACTCCCGGGGGAACTCGGGGAGCCCAGGTTGACTAAGGAGAGCCGCACTGGCCCAGGCTGGAAATCAGAGCAGGCAAAAGGCTCCGTGTCAAGCAGTAGTGGGATCGCACCTGTGAATGGGCGGCTGTTGGCAGCCTGTCCGATATAGTCGGACCACATCTCTTTTGTTCTTTTTTTTTTTTTTTTTTTTTTGGGGGGGGGGGGGGGGGGGGGGGGTCACTTTTTTAAAAGCCATTGCCATTCTTCTCTGTTTTCAATTAACAAAGATATTTTTTAGAGGGGCCATAATTATTTTTACCAGAAAAAAACCTAAAACACTTGAGTTTCTGCAATTTTTTTGCTTATTCTCTCACAGGCCTTTCTTTCTTCTTTTTTCTCTCCCTGTTTTATCTTTCTTACTTTCTTTTTTCCGTATTCCAAGCTTACCTACCTGCTTATGCCATTTACAACACATAGCTGATTTACTAATAATTTTCGCATCTTTTTAATGTTTGTCTTTCTTTTCTTTTTATCTCTTTCTTTTAAAATCGTCCATTTTCCTCTTTCTTTTTATTCCTTGCTCTTCATTATTTTTCTTTCTTAAAATGACAAAATTTACAAAGTTGCATACACACAGGGACTAGATGTAAAAAAACAACAACAAGCACCTGAGTACTTAATCCATTATCCCTGTAAAAAAAAAAATTAAATAAACATTTTTACACACACCTGGACTGCTTCTTTCCTTACATAACAACCAGGCTTTTAAGAATTTTTGGGGGGTTTGTTTTGGGTTGGGATTTGGGTTTTTTGTGGGTTTTTTTTTTTTTTTGGGGGGGGGGGGATAACTTTTAGAGGGGGTGCTCTTTTTATTTGGTTGTTAATTGGCTCTTTGGAGGGGTGGGGGTTGGGCACAGGAGGGGAGGGGTGATATATGTGTGTGTGTGTGTGTGTGTGTGTGTGTGTGTGTGTGTGTGTGTGTGTGTGTGTGTGTGTGTGCCTGTCTGTCTGTCTGTTTGTCTCTCTGTCCGTCTGTCTGTGTTTGTGAAGTCAAGTCAAACTTTTCTAACCAGCCGCCATGGGCAGTGGTTAGTGCCTTCATAAGAGTGGTAGGGATTTTTCGGACCGTATGCAACACGTAGGCCTAGTATAGGGCCTATACTGGCAATTGTACAAATTTGCAACAGTCAAAAGTTCCATTTTTCAGTTATATAGAAGCAATTAAAAAAAAAAAAGCGCAATCATTTTAATGATCACTAAACTCCCACTGAGATAACAATCCATTACACTACAAACTGACAATCATTTAATTTCTTATCGTGTGCCCAACGGTGCTTTTTCCGTTTTCTTCCCGATCAAAAACCAGGCCTACCTAGGCTTAGGCTACTTCCAACAGTGAATGAATGAATACTCTTTATTTTTCAAGGGTTACAGAGTATTACATATTTTTTTTCATCCAGTTCCTTACTCTGATTAGGGAATATAGCTAAAAAAAAATTAAAAAGGTAATAGCAACCCCCTTCCCCACAAACCTCCATCACCACCACCACCAATTCAGCATTTCTTCTTTTTTTTTTTTTTTTTTTTTTTTTTTTAAAGGGGAGATACAATACATTCAACAAAACTTATAATCTCCAACTGGATACATTGATAATTGTTTAAACAAAATAGATATGTATTCACAACACATAGTCCACAGCTGACCCGAACATTAATGTCAAGACAGATGCACTGGGTATAATTAGGTAAATCAAATAGATTAAAATGGAAAGGAGAAAAAAAAAATGAAGAAAATACAAAAAACATTTTTTTAAAACCAAACCAAACCAAAAACAAAGAGAAAAAAATCCTAGAGATGAGACAGCAGAAAAGAGAGCAGCCCCTCCCCCCCCCCCCCCCCCAAAAAAAAAAAAGTGAAAAGACTGTAGAAGAGTAAACATGAAACAAGTGGATATCTCTTGAAGTTCTTTGCTGCTGACTTGAATTTATCGAACTAGGTGGTAAACCATGACTGATAATCTCTGTACTTGTTTTTATGTTGCTGATTGCATTTACGTCTCAGCAGAGATGTCCGATTTAGGTGCTGTCCGATTTAGGTGCTGTCCGATTTAGGTGCTGTCGGAGCTGTTGCCTCAGGTGAATTCAAGTACAGCCACCTATGCCGACACTGCTAGGCTGAGAGAGGCCTAGCCTAGTCTGCTTGCAGAATGTAAACATTGCTTGACCTGCGTGTGTACGAACCTTGTCAATATGTTTGCAAGAAGTTACTTGATCATTCACTGTGGGACTACAGTTTCCAGCCTCATCTGAAAGACTTGCATGAGAATAGAGTCCGATTCAACGGTGACAGATTAATTTTTGTTTATTGTTCTTATTATTGATGCTTATGAAGCTATTGCTTTACAATAACCTAACAGCATAAACTATCTGTTCTTTTCTTTGTGATTATCAAAACCCTTCGATTTGTTTGCTTTACAAGATTTAGTGCTATATAAATTCCATGTATTATTATCATTATTATTATTATTAAAACGAGTTAATTTATAGCGCCTTTGACGGGCACTTCACCAGATCTTAATTTGCCATCCAGGTGGTTGTTGTGTCCATGGTAGCCTAGCTGTATAACTGGTGTCACAATAGCAAAACTGAGGGGTAGGGGTTCTACCCATCTCATAAAAGATGCGATAGCCTAATTTCCGTTGTTGGAATGCGGTTACCGTAACTTTGGGCAAACAGTCGCATACGCAACTTACTTTCAATAAACCTTGACACCTTAGACGGGGAAATAAAAAAAAAAAAAGTTCAATAGGCCTAGTATACCACATGCGTTTGACCAGCCGTAGGCCAAGGCAAGACCAGACCACTGGCAAGCCAGAAAGGGAGCGAATGAGCTGTGATGTCCATGCTGGTCCCCCCACCCCACCCCCAACCTCTTTTTTGTAAATAATTTATTGCTTAACAAAATTTTTTTTGCATTAACACAAACTGGAACATTGAGTGCATAAATGCAGGCACAAAAAAAACCCACTAGAAAATAAAAAGTGTATAAATTCAATACTATGTTTCTGAATCTCGCCAGAAGAGAAGCGCCGGCACGGAAAGACTGTAAACAGAATCTGTGTACAATATTCACACTTTCGAACAAAACAAAAAACAAACCCTAACAAAACTACCCAGTTTCGAAGCAGAACTACCCAATGTGGTGGTGATGGTAGGTTAAATAATACAGTCCCTAAATCAGATAGCTCTGCTGCAGTTAGTTGTCCTCACCAGCATTAGGCTACCATGGAAGTTACAGTTATGTTTAGCTGTAAAGAAAGTATCAAGAACAATCGTGGCTGATCTAAACCAGGTGATGATTTTTTTTCTAATTCACTTGAACACAACAAATATAAGACAGTGCATAACTATCAACAATCACTGACTCTAAGCAACACACACACACACACACGCACCACACGCACACACACACACACACGCACGACCACACCACACACACACACACACACACACACACACACACACAAACACACACACACACACAACACAACACACACACACACACACACACACACACACACACACACACACACACACACACACACAGCCCTTCAGTACTTCTTAAGCTCAGCTATGTCACTGATATTAGATTTTTAAAAACATTTATTTATTCTTTTATATCGAGGATAATGGAATAAGCCCTCATGTTCTTTTTTTTTTTACATCCAGTCCCCATGTGTATGCAGTATGGTAAATTTCTTGTCATCTGTTCCACCGGCACACAATGCCTACTCTTATGAAAAGCCGAACATGACTTAAGTGTGCGCAAGATGTTCTGCGTGCGTTCGCACAGGGGGACTCGGTTTATAGTCTCATCCAAGGACTTTTGGGGAGAGTGAGTCGGCACTGATGTTAACTCCAGGGGAAAAATCCCCTCGAACGGGAATCATTGAACCTGGTGGTCAAATTGCAGGTGCAGGGTTCTGACCACTAGGCTATATATATATATATATATATATATATATATATATATATATATATATATATATATATATATATATATATATATATATATATATATATATATATAAAAGAGAAACTTTTTCTTTACTTCAAGCAATTTCTACAGTTGGAAGCTAGCCAGAACATAATTGCTACGCACCACAAATTGGAAATAAGTTTATAAACACAAAGCAGAAGCTTCGAATCCTTAAAACCCACTATTTCCGTTTTTGTATAATATGCCCTATGTTTATATCGTTTCCGGTATTCAGACTGCAAGCCATGCGGTAATATTGGGCGAGACACATGGAGGTGAGAAGATACTCAGTAAAGCTACAAAATGGTAAATACTGATTTCTGCTTTGTAAATTACAGTGTTCTGTTGACTTTGTAATTATTAGAAATCTTATCGATGTATTGTCTTATTTCTTGCATGTTTCACGACCAAGTAGCGCTGTTAAATACTAAATAATAAAAGAGTGAAAACGGTTGGTTTGGTCTACTAGTAGTACTGTGAACACTACATCCAGATCCAGTCACCCAGGCCCTTTAGATAGAAAATTTTCTCTGGCGCGGGAGCGATAAACATCGGTCTGTTGGCAAAGTTGAGAGGATGGCCTGGCGTAGAGTGAAGAGATGAGGAAGGTAACAGATAGTGAATTTAGGAGAGGCTATAATACAAGCACTTGCTATTTTTCATTTTATCATTAAAAAAAAAAAAATGTTCTTTTATATCGAGCATAATGGAACACATTTTCACATAATGGAAAATTTTCAAGGAAAAATGAGAATCATTTAGATGGGGGGAGGGGGTTGGAAGTGGCTGGTTTTGGTAGGCCCTGCAGTGGCACCAATGTGTTGACATGATTGGTGACTCACTGACTGGTAAGTGTTATGACTGCACTATGCAGTTCACTGATATAATGCCATTTTCCCCGTGACTTACTGACTTCTTCCATAATTGCTTAAAGAGCCACAGGTAGTCACTGAATGATGAATCTTTTACTACTGTTTTAGTCTTTTACGTTTTAGTTTTACCTTCAGGCTATGACATGGAAAACATGATTTTTGTATATTTTCAAATATAAATTGCTCAACACAGTATGTGAATGGGTTTTGCCTAGTATGTTATCTCATTGGATACATGGTTAAGAATCAAACATGAAGTTCAATAAGTTATAAAGCTAAAGCTTTTTTGTTATATTTTAGTTCATTTAAAATAATCCTATAAAATGGTAAAACTTCTTTTTAAACAAAAGGAAATTATTCCACTGTACAAGAATTTTATTCACCTTTCTGAAAATTTTAGATATGCTGCCTTGTTCAAGGTATCTCATTCTAGCCATCAGAAAAGATTTGACAACAAATAATGCTGAAAACAACTTAAGTGAGAATAACCATGATTTTTGTTTCTCTTTCTGATGATTGTACCAGAAGACTTAGGTAACCCTTCAATAGACACTTGTACTAATTGAATAGATTATGTTGCTTTCTGTACTATAGGCTCGTGACAGAGGAGACCCACAACTTTTGATGAAATGCAGAGGAGCAGAAAGGAGAGAGGGGCTTAACTGATGCTTCATGAGAGAGTTGAGAGGTAGGTGGTTGACAGATGTTTGACAGGTATCTTAGACTAGAGTGTATACAGTGTTGTATGAAGGGTAGATCCTTTGTAGGTTGCCACTCTACTGTGTACTTCAGCTGATGATACCAGGTTGAGAAATTTAGCCTGTAAACTAAATATATATCTACATGCCACACAACTCTTTTTCAGCCCCCCCCAAAAAAAGACACACAGGTTAAGGATGTTCCTTCCTTTCATTTATGTTCATCAGTGGACGGCTCAGTCCCTGAGATAAAGGCAGCAGTACATAACACTGCAGGTCCTCTAGTCACTGTAGAGCTTCATACCCAACAGGGAGAGGTTGGGCAAGATCCTCTTAAGGAGTGCCTCATGTGCAGAACTGCAGCATGTTTTGTTTTCTGGCTGCCTGTCTTGCCAGGGCACTGCACTGTGTAGTGTAGGTCTGTACTTTTAAAGTGATCTAGGAGGTTGCTAAAATCCCTGCCCATTATTTACCGAACACCACATCTGTAATTCAAACCCATGACCTAGTAGACATTTGAGATTTGTTTTATTTATTTATTTATTTGTTTACATTTAATGCTTCTTTAAGTCAGTGCAGATTTATCTACATGAAATTCGGGCTACTCTCCCCGGGGAGAGCACGTTGCCACAAGAGCAGCGCCACCCTTTTTTTCCCTTCCCTTTTCTGTCTGCAGCTGTATTTGTTTCCCTATCATTGTGGTTTTTTGCTACAGAGTTTTGCCATGGACAACTCTCTTGTTGCCGTAAGTTCTTTAATGTGCGCTAAATAATTATGTTTAGCACATGGGCCTTGGTTTATCGCCTCATCCAAGACAATCTATCACCCAGACCACCACTCATGGTCTGATGGATGGGTTAGAGTTTTGGGCCCAAACAGGGTTCGAACCATTGCACACTTCAGCCCGGACTTTTTGCTTTCCAGACAGGCACGTTACCTCTAGACCGCCAATTCACTGATGGGATGTGGTTCTAGTTACTGCTGCAGACTGACCTTATGCTTTACTGATATCAGCTGTTCATATCAGAAATGATGTATGCATACATTTTTTGTTTGTAATTTGCTCTTCAGCTGGATCTCCCAAGGTTCAGCCTGTGGTGACATTTTTGCGTATGCGACCATTTTTGCCCACCATGAATGTAGCCCTATTCTGATTGCAGGAATGTATGCTGGGTATGTTTGTGTTTCTATAACCCATCAAATGCTGACATGAATTACAGGAGCTTTAACCTGCATATGTTTTTTTATCTTTTGCATGTGTGTATGCACAAAAGAATGAATGCACTGGCAGGTCTACAATTGAAGTTGACCTGGAAGATGATAAGAATCCTGACCCTTAATTTCACAGAGCCGCCATGATTTGAACCCACGACTTTGTGACCCATGGGATTGAAGTTGAAAGGTCTTAGCCACTCAGCTATGGCACTCGTTGTATGCAGATATAATCATGCTTCACCTTTTTAGCCCTGGCTGTTTGTACAGGTAAGTTTTTTCCAGCGCTGGAGATTGTCTGGTGAGTTAAAGTCTCATTGTCAAGAAGAGTGAGCAAAGTGGCTTTGCTTAATTAGTTAATGATGATTATTCTGCCAGTGCGTTGGGCTACAAGAATTATTCTGATTTGGGGGAGTGTCAGAAGGAATGGACAGCAGAAGATAATGATTTTGAACAGGGTGAGGTGGAGAGGACTGAACTTGGAGATACACCACTTTCAGACATAGACTCTAGCAGGCAAATGCCGCAAGTACTGAAGGTTGGGTAGCAGATGATACTGCCCCTGTATTTGAACCATTTGCAAGCAGTGAGACACCAAAGAATCAGCTGTATTGAGAGTGACTTGGGTTGAACACGTATATTTTGTTTGTGCCGACTTTTGTACTTAATCAGTACTTGATATTACTCATTAGCAGGGTTGTGATAGCAAAATGCAATTGTCACGATACCTGTGATTTAAAATATAAACTTCTTTTAACAAAACAAATAGTTAAAAATAAATTCATACAAAAAGTAGCATCTTAAGCCATTCGTTCTGATCCAAGGGATTTGGGTCCGGGAGGCAAGAGTAGGCATGGTTTATTTAAGTTAAAGCATGGGTGATTTCCTTTTGTTTTAAAAGGAATTCCATTTGGGGCAATTTTCAAATATTTTTTAATTAAAAAAGAGGAATATTAGATTCAGAACCATAAATCTTTTTAAAATGAACAAAATAACCACCTGTGACAAACACCTTTAAAATGCTGAAAGTCGAGGCTTGTCTATCGAAAGTATTTTCAGTTAAGGCTGCTGATAAAATAAAGATAACATTTTTGTGCAGAAAAATAATTAAAGGTTTAAGTACATGTGAGAGTGTGTGGTGCTTCACAGTTGGGCGGCTGCAGGGTTACGTTGATGGGTGTCAGCTGATGTTCGGATACTAGCTATGTGTGGTATTTTCCATGATATTATGTTTACTGTTTTAATGTGTGGCTTGTCACCAGTGTGAATTTCTCTGTGAGATGATAAAGTATTTGGATTGAATTGAACTGAATTGAGTGAGTGGACGAAACAAACAAGGACTTGCAAGTGACAAAAGTCTCCAAGGAGGTAAACATTGATTTGGCACATACACAGTAAGTCTCTGGAAGTCATTTCCCAATCGCTCAGTTGGATGGATTTGAATTTTTTGTCATTCAGAGGTCATAACAACAAAGCAAGGCGGAAACTATGCATGGAAACTTGTGTAATAGACAAAAGCATCGAAGGCTATATTAACAAAGTATCTACAAACAAAACAAGTGTTTACACTGTACATGTGATAAAACACATTGGTATGTGTGCACAGTAGATGTGTGTGTGTGTGTGTGTGTGTGTGTGTGTGTGTGTGTGTGTGTGTGTGTGTGTGTGTGTGTGTGTGTGTGTGTGTGTGTTTGTGTGTGTGTGAGAGCATGTGTGTGTTCATGTAATAATTTTTGGGAAACATGAGGGGAATCTCCATTGGATTTTGTAGAAGAGGTACCAAAAGGAAACAGTTGGAAAGAGGGGGGGAGGGGGGATTTTTCCTTAGATAACTGCTACGTAAAGTAGGTTCGTTTGTCAATTGTGAGAAAGGGTGGGATACATGTATGTATTGATAACTGGGAATAGAAAAAAAGGCTAGCATATAAAAGAGGATGTTTTTCCCGTGGTTTTATTTTAGGCTGATAACTTTCTTCCTTCATTGAGTCATCTTCGGTTCTTTGGAAACAGGCAGATTTTTAAAAAGTACAGTAAGCTAGAAATTGCTGATTTCAGAGCTGAAAAACTGCAATTTAATAGTTTGGAAATAGAAGAAATAAGCAAGACATAACTGTACCTTTGGGCTTGATCCTTTATTTATCGAATTATTTTTTGCAACTGTTCACAAATAAAATCAACAAATTACATGTCTACACATACAATATTACAATTTTACAATATTACATATTAGTGAAGGCCTGGCAATTTGCTGACATTAATAACTGACATAGTTTTTGGCTCAGGCCAAGTTTTCGTTTTTAATGTTTGCATTTTATTCAGATCAGATTATCTGTAAGTTGATAAAAGAAGAAAAAGCAGCATCAGAAAATACACCCCAAAAAAACAACAACCCAAAAAGAAACAACAAACAAAGAATAGAAGCCAAAGAAACAGAAATAGTACAAGATAAAAGAATTCATAATGGAAAAGCACAATAAAAACAAAGGAAAAAAGTATGGAAAAAGAAGAAAATGCAAAGAAGACAGAAGCAGGTTCATAACCAGAAAGAAAGTGGTAGAAACACAAGAACAACCAGCAAAGTCATCAACAAGCAGAAAGAACAAAATGAAGAAATGGTGATTAAGCCAAAATTAGCAGCAGCAGCAACAAAATTAGAGGCTGGGAAAGAAAAATGGAAAGAACAGAATGGAAGGGGGGGGGGGGGGGGGGGGGGGGGGGATAAGAGAACATGGGCAAGAAAGAAAAAAGGATACATAGGAAACAGACAAACACATGGGTGATGTTCCTTTCATTTTAAACAGAATTGTGTAATGGCAATTTTCGGACTTAAAATACTATTTTGAAAAGAAATAACAAATTAAAAATATTATTCTTAAAAGAAATATTTCAGATTGAAGACTTAATCTTTTTGAAAATGACCAACAGCCTGTGACAAACACTCCTTTAAAGATCCTTGAAATCAAGGCTTGACTATCAAAAGTATTCTCATTAACATTGACAATGTACTGATAATAAATTTTTGCGTTAAAAAAAATAGTTTAAAGATCCAAACACACAGAATAACAGATAACAAATGTTTAATTTGTGGTGACTTCAAGTCAAAATCTTTATATCGTCCATGGCTTTAGATAGTGGTGGTTTTCTTAATGAAATTCTTTGCTTTAGTAGTTTCTTTATCGCATCCTTGCTTAGTGGTAACACGATCACAGTCTTGGCTTTATTCATGGCTTTAGTGGTGATATGATGACATTCTTTCCTTTAATGGTGACTTTCTTTGTTACATTCTTGCCTTTAGTGGAGACTTGATCACATTCTTAGCTCAAGTGGTGACTTCATGGCATCTTTGTTTTAGCGGTGACTTTCTTTATGACAGTCTTGGCTTCATTGGTGACTTAATCACATTTTTGAATTTAGTGGTGACTTTATCATATTTTTGGCTTTAGTGGTGACTTTCTAAATCATATTTTTAGCTTTAGTGGTGACTTTTTTAATCACATTTTTTGCTTTAGACGAGTGGTGACTTTATCACATTTTTGGCTTTAGTGGTGACTTTATCACATTTTGGCTTTATTGGTGACTTTATCACATTTTTGGCTTTAGTGGTGACTTTATCACATTCTTGGCTTTAGTGGTGACTTTATCATATTTTTGGCTTTAGTGGTAACTTTCTTTACTACGTTTTTTAGCTTTAATTGTGACTCTCGTTATCACATTCTTGACTTTAGTGGTGACTTTTCCACATTTTTGGTTTTAGTGGTGGTGACTTTATCACATTTTTGGCTTCAGTGGAGACTTTCTTTATGACTGCCCTGGCTTTAGTGGTGACTTTAAAAAAAAAACATTTTTTGCATTAGTGGTGACATCACATTTTTGGCTTTAGTGGGTGACATCGCATTTTTTGGCTTTAATGGTGACTGATCACATTTTTGGCTTTAGTGGTGAAAAATCCACTTCAGCAATGGAATACTTCATTCCATATTTTGCTGAAATACTTGTTACTATTGTAACAAGCATCGTCAAGATTAAAACGGGGGATACATTGTCACTGTACTGTGGTTATATTCTGTCTTGGGCAAGGCAGCTTAATTTTCAGGAAGAGAAACTTACTGTGTAGTGTAATGGTATGGCACTGCTTTCCTGTGTTCTGAACTATACTACATTATACTTCCATACCATCCATATTGTAGGGTATCAAACTGTACCATCCTATCCCATCCCATCCTGTACCATATCCCATCCCATCCTGTACCATTTTATCCCATCCTTTCCTGTACCATATCCCATTCCATCTCATCCCATGCCATCCTATCCTGTCCCATCCCATACCATCCCAGGTTTTCAAATATTTATTTATTTAATTATGTATGTGCTGTGATTTGTATTGCAGATTGTATTGAATAGAAAATAAGTTGTGATATTCATGGAAAGGTTAACATACTCACGTATGTGACATATTAATTTAGTCACAAAGTAATAACCAAAGCCCCAGCTGCGTTGAATGATGGATAGAAATATGTATAATTTGTGGTTTTGTTTAGGAGGGCTTTTTTTTTTGGTGTGTGTGTGTTTGCTTTTTTTTTTCTTTTGGTGATGTATCAGCATCATAGTTTGATATAGATTTCATGAAAAGCAGTAGTTTCTGTTTTACTTTTTTGTTGTTTGGGGGGGAGAGGGCGTTTAATGTTTTTTTTTTTTTTTGTTTTTTTTTTTGGGGGGGGGGGGGGGGGGGGGGCGGTTTAAGAGGGGGTGAGAGTATGTGAAATTTATGAAATAAGAGATCTGATTAGTATCTTAGATTAAAGAAAAATGTATGTGTGTGCGAGCATGCTATGCATGCATATATTTGTGAATTTATCTACATGCAAATGTGTGTAAGGTTTTGGGATTTTTTTTTTCAAATTTATTTTCCTTTTTTTTTTTTTTTATTTAAGTGTGTGAGTTAGTTGTACTACAGGTTATGTTGAATAGATAAAATTGTATATCTTGGAGATGTAAACATGTTTAGGTATTTGGCATCTTTTGTCAGAATGAATAGAAAAAAGTTGTGATATCTGTGGAGATGTGGAGTATTTGGCATCTTTGTCAGAATGAATAGAAAATAAGTTGTGATATCTTGTTGGAATATGTATTTGGCATCTTTGTCAGAATGAATAGAAAATAAGTTGTGATATATGTGGAGATGTGAATATGTTTAGGTATTTGGCATCTTTGTCAGAATGAATAGAAAATAAGTTGTGATATATGTGAGATGTGAATCATGTTTATGTATTTGGCATCTTTGTCAGAATGACCAAAACCATGTTGAATAATTGAAAGAAATTAGGGGGGGGGGGGGTGTCTTTTTTTGTTGATGGGTGTTGTTTGTTTTTTTTTTTTTTTTTTTTTTTTTTGATGACGTATTGGTATCATAGTTTTGTGTAGATTCAGTCAAAAAGAGCACTTTTGCTTTGCTCTTTGTTTTTAACTTTTGTTAGCTTTTTGAGCGAGTGGGTGTGCGGGTGGGGGAGGGGGGGTGTATGTGGAACATTTATAAAATGAAAGATATCAGATTAGTACCATAGATTGAAGAACAGTGTGTGAGTGCATGTTGGATGAAGGGGCAGGGATTATGAGGTGTATGATGGGCCACCTGGGAAAGTGATGCAAGTCATGCACATATTTGTGAATCTATATGAATTATGTGTGTAGGTTTTTTTTTTCTTCTTTCTTTTTTTGATTTCAAGATCTAATTATGTGTCATGAGTTAGTTGTAATACAGTTTGTGTTGAACAGAAAATTAACTGTGACATGCATGGAAATGTTAACATTTTTGTATTTGTGATATCTTTGTCAGAAAGTAATTTGAGCAAAACCATGTTGAATGATGGAAAGAAATATTCATTTCGGGATTCTCTTTTTGTGTATGTATATGCAAGTTATTTGCCTTTCTTTTCGTTTTTTTTTTTTTTTTTTTTTTTAATGATGTTTTGGCGTCATAGTTTATTATAGTTAATTGAAAAAAAAAGCCTTTTTACTTTTTTTTGTTGTTGAAAAAGATAGAGGTAGTGTATGTTGGGAATGTATGAAATGAAAGATATTTATTTATTACCTTAATTGAAGAACAGTGTGTGAGTGTGCATGTTGGATGAGGGCGTGAGGGTGTTGGATGTGTGTAGAAGTTGGCTGCTTGTTTTTATTTATTTGGTTAGAAATTTGTTTTTTGGTTTGTGTTTTGGTTTTTTTTGTGTGTGTGTGCACTTTATTTTTTTAAAAATCTATTAACAGTGAGTTAATTATAAACGTGATGTGTGTTGATATAAAATGTTCTGATATTTATGAAAATATTGGATATGTTTGACAACGTTTGTCAGAAAGGGATGCCCCAAAACCATCTTTCATTAATGGTGGAAATGAATACATTTTGACTGTTTGGGTTTTTTATATTTTCCTTTTATTGTGATTTGATGGTGT
>CM060327.1:12366413-12373913 GCA_030674155.1 Stramonita haemastoma | reverse complement strand
TTCTTTTTTTTTCTTACATGGTGGGTTGTCCAACCATCCTGTTTTTTTAAAGGTGTGGGTTTTTTTTTAATGTGAAAGGGAAATTCGAGTGATTGAAATGGAATTCTGCCTGTATCAGATGACTTGTTTGTTTTTGTTTGTTTGTTTTTGGGTTTTATTTTTTAATCTGTCAATGGACAGTCCTGTTTTCATGATCTGTGTGATGCGATTTGAATTGTTGCTTTGGAACATGGTAGTGTTGATAGAAATGTTTTCTGGGGAAATTACTGTTTATGCAGGGAAGAGGAAGGAAAATGAATGATGCATGTTGGAATTTATTGTATGTACAGCAATGTCTCCTCCTCAAAAAAAAAAATTAAAAAAGGAACAAAAGAAGGAGGAAAGAAAAATAAAAAAAACCCCAAAAAGAAAAAAAGAAACCAAAAAAGAAGAAAAGAAATACAAAAAAGAAGGAGAAAAAAAGGGAAGAAAAAAAAGAAAGAAAAAAAAAAGAAAGAGGGGAAAAAAAATAACCCTTTCTTGAAACAATTGTTTATTTAAAGCAATGTATGACATGTGTGTTTTGTGTCTACCTACCACCCAGTTGCCTGTGAGATGGTATTATTGACATATGTTTACGGATGTGGAATATTGCGTCATTATGTTAATTGTAATGATGTTACTGTTGTTGTTTTCTAGTTCGGAAATGCGGTGGGATATTGTTACATTGCTAATGGTATAATTGTTATCATGGCATAATGTTCAACTCCAAGATATTGTAGAATACTGTGTCATTGTGTTGACACTTGGTGTATTGGTGGGTTTGTATTGTTTTTTTAAAGCAAGTTTTTTTTTGGTATCGTTCATCTTGTTATATGGTTTAACCATGTGGAGAGGTTTTACAATTCTTTAAATAGAAGTTTTGTGTTTTTGTAATATACAACTGTAAGTAAAAGTAATTTTGGTTTTTTTTCTGAAAAGGTACTTGTATTAAAACTAACCATTTAAGGTGGGGGAAGGGGTGTTGGTTTTGGTTGGTTGGTTGGTTGGGGAGTTTTGGGGGTGTTTTTGGGGTTTTGTTTTTGGTAGGTTTTTTGGTGTTTTTTTTATTGGGGGGAGGGGGGGGGATACCCGTAAGATGAAAGGGCCCAACTACATCAGAAAAAGGTGGCTTCTTTTGTGTGTTTGTTTTTGTTCATGACAATACTGTCATGGCATGAGTGTTGTTAATGTTATGAAGAATGCTGATAGTATTAGTACTTCTGCTACTACTTATAATTATCATGATAGTGATGATGATAATAATGGTTACTGAATTATTATCATTATTACATAATAATAATAATAATTTTTGTAATCATTGTTGTTATGGTTGTCAGAGAGCTTTGCTGTAGTATCACACCACAGTACTATAGATTTCTCTATACTTTTAAAAATAAGCCTCACTGTCGTCTCAAGGGAGAGCATCACCACAGTACAGTGCCACTATTTTTCCCTGACTGTGCACATGCATTGTTTGCCCTTGTAGTGTGTTTCACAAGGCAGTCCCCCACCCCCCCCCCCCCCCCCCGTTTTTCGCTGCTCTAGATGTTGGTAGTTGAGGAACCCTGATGATCTAATCTTAGCTCACGCACTAGACCACATGGAAGGGTCCAACCCAAGATAGCGTGGCGTCCTTCCATTGTTACAGTGGAGAAAAGTGACCACACAGATTTTGATTTCCAATTTTCAGTGCTGTGTGATGCTTTGCGATATTCTTCAGCGCTATATCTAAGTGTCTTGAATGCACTGTTCTTTTATTGTTGTGAGGAAGTAATTGGGATCAATGTATCGATATTGTGTAGGAGTTATAAAAAAACAACAACAGCTGGATTGGATGTTCCTGTCAGGTTTCTCTTCTTTGTTTGGTATTGAGAGTGGTATTTTTTCGTGCTAGTGGCATAAATTGATTGCAATTTTCCTTCTCAATTCAGTTTGGTTTGACTTTGGCAAAGTCAGGATTGTAATCTTAATGCTTCATTTTAAAATTTCCTTCAATATTTTTATATCTAGTCAACGTATTCATCACTTTTGAGGGGTTCAGATCTGGGGAAAATCTTGTCAATTCTGCTGTCCCATCTACACTAGCATAGCACGTGTACGTGTTGAGTCAACAAGCCTGCTGCATGCAGCGCACTTGCCGTATGTAATGTTTGCCGTCTTTCTGGCAATCCACCTCTTAGGCTTTCTGCTTCAAGATGTGATGGTTTGAGACACAGTTGGTGTTGTGAAATGTGGGGTACAAAGACGGAGCGTGCTAATTTTAGCTGTGGACTGACTGATGCGGGATAGGTGCGCTGTAATTGCATTACACATTGATTGCTTCAATTCAAATATACTTTATTATCTCTAAAACAGAGAAATTCCAGTGGGTTACAAGCCATATATAAGAACAAAAACCACAAAAATAATATCATCATAGCACAACACAGGTTCTGAACATCAGCACGCACCCATCACAGTATAAAAAGCACCCACAAGTCAGCAATACCTCAGCCAGTTGTAAACTCAGCCACGTAATATCACAAACATTCGTGTAGGCACCAGTATGCCCACACGCTCACACATGGCTCACGTATATACATACATGCACACATACACGCACAATATTAAAAAAAACATTCGCACACGTGCACACACATTTTAAGACATAAACCAAATTGTTATAACATATTGTATGATAAGACAAATACCAACACTTTTTTAAAACTGTAAACTTTGTTGAAAAACTACCATCATGTGCATTTTTTGATGTAGCATGAAAATATCAAACGGAAGGAAGATAATAAACAGAAAGAAAAACACAGCATCCGTTTCTTGATGCAATAAAGATATTAAAAACATAGCAAAAACATAACAAAAATACAAAGAGAAAAATCCGGTGTCTGCTATCTGCAATAGGGAGTATTAAAAACAAAACAAATGCAAAATACAAAGAGAAAAATCCAGTGTCTGCTATTTGCAATAGGGGTATTAAAAACAAACAAATACAAAGAAAAAATCTAGTGTCTGCTATCTGCAAAAGGGGTATTAAAAACAAGACAAAAACAAAAGAAAGGAACAGTTCATAGTGTCCATTTCTTGATGCAATGGGGGTATAAAGTGTACACTAAAACAAGGAAATAACAGAGAACAAAACCCAGACCCATGCTGCCCTTTGTTGTTGATAGCTGTTGATTAACAGAAGTATTAGAAAAAAAAGCCAAAACCAAAGAAAGGGAAAAAACCCATAAGACAAGTTTCTTGGTGCAATAGGGGCGTTTCAAACAAAGTCAGCTAAAGAAAAAAATGAGAAAAAAACCCATACTGTTCATGTCGTGGTGCTATAGTACTATAATAATAAAACAGGCAAACAAACAAGTAAACAAAAGTAGAGAAAAAAATTGAAGAGTGACTACTTCTCCTCCCAGTAGGGATGCTTGTTTGGGTGTGTGTGTGTTTTGTTATGTGTGTGTGTGTGTGGGGGGGGGGGGGGGGGGTGGGGGGGGGGGGGGGGTGAGGGGGGTAGGTAGGTGGTTGTGTGTGTGTATGTGTGTGTGCATGTGCGTGTGTGTCTGTGTGTGTGTTCATTCTTGTATTTAACGTTTGTTCACTGTAAGTGATCTTAGACAAAGAAAAATAAAAGCAAATAATAATAGAAAGCATATGAAAAGAGATTCATAAACAGTTTGGTATTAAAACATCAATGGCCATCATCACTGAGATCAGTGGTCTGGGAGGGCTACAGGAGATCGTAGAACTTGACAGAGACAGGGAGATGGCGAACCCTGTGGCATTGCATGGAACTTCCTACTGACAACAGTGGCAATGGAGTACAACTGAACTGAACAGCTGATTAATATTTGAATGACAGGTGTTTATGAAATAAATCAAGCTTAAAAAGTGAACGCTAATTTGGCCCAGTGTTTGACATGGCAGTGAAGGAAGGACACCTAAAGCTGCAGATGAAGAAAGCAGAATCAGAAGTGCAGAGTGGGGTTTTACAGAAGACTTCTAGTGCAGAGATGGGGTTCTACAGAAGACTTCTAGTGCAGAGATGGGGTTCTACAGAAGACTTCTAAGTGCAGAGATGGGGTTCTACAGAAGATTCTAGTGCAGAGTGGGGTTCTCACAGAGACTTCAGTGCAGAGATGGGGTTCTACAGAAGATTCTGAGAGAGTGTTCAAGTGTGCAGAGATGGGGTTCTACAGAAGACTTCAGAGTGCAGAGATAGGGTTCTACAGAAGTCAGACTTCTGAAGTGCAGAGGTGGGGTTCTACAGAAGACTTCGAGTGCAGAGGTATAGGATTCTATGCAGAGTCAGAACTTCAAGTGCAGAGGTGGGGTTCTACAGAAGACTTCTGAGTGCAGAGATGGGGTTCTGACAGAGAGATTCTAAGAAGAGGTGCAGAGATGGGGTTCTACAGAAGACTTCTAAGAGGCTGAACTAAAATACAAAACAAAGAAGTATTTTTGGAAGAACCGAACAAACAATCTGAACTGTTAGGCCTGGCTAGGTAAAGGAAAAGGAAATATTTTGGACATCAGAGCTGCCATGTATTGAAGACTGGCCCATGAGAATAATATTTTTGGACATCAGAGCTGCCCATGTATGGAAGACTTCACCATGCCCCAGAGCAAGATGGAGGGCAGGAGACAATAACGATGACTGCCAACTTCTTATGGAGAGAACACAGTCAAGTGGACAGAGTTGCTGAAAGAGGAAATCTACTGAAGGACTGAAGACAGATGGGGATGGGGACAGCTGACGGGGCATGCATCAGTGACTGCTAATGTTTATCTTATTATCTATTTTTTATTTTATTTATTCTTTTATGTTGAGGATAATGGAATAAGCAATCATATACTTTTTTTTACATCAAGTCCCTATGTGTATGCAGTTTTGTAAATGTCACTTGTTCCCACTGGCACATGATGGCCTATCTCTTACAAAAAGCGGAACAGGATTTAATGTGTGCGCAAGATTTTACGTGCATTCGCACACAGGGCCTCGGTTTATAGTCTCCATCCGAAAGGCTTTTGGGGAGAGTGGAGTCAGCACTGATATTAACTGATGTTGCTGACAGGTGACGAGGTGAACAGGTGTGATGATTGGGCAGCACACACAGTGCAGGAGAGAAGGGGGTGTGTGTATTATAATCGTTGATTATTAATTGTTTAATAAAAATTTTTTTTGATTTATTTATTTATACCACTTTATGTCACAGCAGATTTCTATATTGTGGAATTCGGGCTGTCCTTCCTGGGGAGAGGCGCGTGTGCCACAAGTGTAGTGCCTACCCATCATTTTTTTTCTTTTTCCTGTTTTGCAACTCTAGTATGTTTGACCATCAGAGAGGCTTTTTTTCTTCAGAATTTTGCAGGGACAGACCCCCTTGTTGCCGTGGGTTCTTTTACGTGTGTGAAATAATGATGTGTAACACATGGGACCTTAGTTTATTGTCTCATCTGAAAGACTAGCACCCAGACCATCACTCATGGTTCAATGGATGGGGGAAAAGTTTTGGGCCCAAATGGGATTCGAACCACCGCACACTCCGACCCAAACTTTTCACTTTCTAGGCAGGCGCGTTACCCTTAGACCACAGATCCATCCAAGATTTGTGTAAGGTTGTTAAACTGAAATGTGATTCATTTCATGTCAAGATTTGAAAACATGTGATCTTTTTCTGTGAAGATTTGACTTTAACATAAATGTGTGATCTTGTTTCTTGTCAAGATTTGACTTTAACATGAAATGTGTGATCTTGTTTCAGATATGGCGGTGACCAGATGCAGACGACATGAATCAAAGTTGCAAGAACACTTTTTTGGTGGGGGGGGGGGGGGGGGGGGGTCTTAAATTTTTTTTTTTTTTTACATCCTTTCCTTCGTGACTGTCCCAGGCCAGACCTTGCATTGTGGACGACAGACGGACTTTCCCTGATACATTCTGTACCATTTACAGCCAGCCGTCTGTTCAGTTTAGTTGTCCATATACTGTAGTGTAGCCGTCTGTTCAGTTTAGTTGTCCATCCCCTGTAGGTGTGTAGCCTAGCTTGCTGCTTCTCTCTGTCCCCTGTGGGGGATGGGATAGCCTATGGTCAGAACATTGTGCTGGCAATTTGACTGCCTTGGTTCAATTCCCGTTCGAGGGGATTTTTTCCCTGGAGTTAACATCAGTGCTGACTCCACTCTCCCCAAAAGTCCTTTGGATAAGACTATAAATCGAGGCCCTGTGTGCGGACACACAGAGAACATCATGCCCACACGTTAAATCCTGTTCTGCTGTTCGTAAGAGTAGGCCATTGTGTGCCGGTGGGAGTTGATGACAAAATTTACAAAACTGCATACACACAAGGTAAAAAAGCACACGAGTGCTTATTCCATTATCCTCGGTATAAAATTCATAAAAGAATAAATAAATAAATAAATACACACAACACACACACACACACACACACACCACACACACACACACACACACACACACACCTGTGCCCAGTGAGTGAGTGGGTAGACACAAGGCTTTTTTATATTGATAGTGACCTTTGGCAGTGAATAAGTAGACACAAAGCTTTTTTATTTATTTATTTTTTTCATTGATAGTGACCTGTGGCCTGTGAATGGGTAGACACAAGGCTGTTTTATATTGATAGTGACCTGTGTGTGTAGTCAGTGAGTGGACACAGGGCTTTGATATGTTTAGCATTTTTCAGTTTAAAATTTGCATAGATGTTGGTCAGTATGTTAATGATTATACAGGTGTGGGTTGGTGTTGACTGTATGTTGATGATGGGATGTCTGTCTGTTAGTCGTGTTTCTGTATGAGACCTTTCAGGGGCATGGAGGGAAAGGATGTAAAGTGGGTGTGGATGGAAGGGAGGGGGGGGGGGGGGGGGAGGAGGGAATTTAGGGGGTGAATATTTTTACCTATTTCCACAACATACACTTTGAACAGTTTTCCCTTTCTTGTCGTGTTTTAGCTTTATCAAGAGACTGTCATAGCAAGCACTGTGATTTGTGTTTGCAAGATATAGCGCTATATTTATTCCATGTATTATTATTATTATTATCTTATTCTTATTCCATATGATTATGGGGGGAGGGACAGCCTGGTGGTTAGAGCATTGAACTTGTGATCTGACGGCCCAGGTTCGAGCCATCACCAAGAGACTTGTTGGAGGGGACTTTTTCCCGGAGTTACATGAAGAAAATTGTAGGAGAATGTAGGGTGTAGCCAGGAGGTGGCTGTTATGTTGCAATTATTAGTTCTACTGTTGACATATGTCTATACATTTCCGTTTGGTGTGTTGTGTTTAGACATGTTCTGTTCAGTGTGTCGAGTTAATACATGTTCCAGTTGGTGTTTTGTGTTTTATACATGTTCTGTTCAGTGTTTTGTTTATACATGTTCTATTCTGTGTGTTGTTTTTATACATGTTCTATTCAGTGTGTTTTGTTTATACATGTTCTAGTCACTGTGTTGTGTTTTTACATGTT
>CM060327.1:12344053-12366313 GCA_030674155.1 Stramonita haemastoma | reverse complement strand
TTTTTCTCATGACAATACCTCCAAATTAGAATGTCTGATTTCAACATCTTCCATCACCCTTTTATACTACAGGACATAACATTTCCATTCCATTCATTAAAAGTATTATCAAAACAATGGTGCATCCTACAAAATATCCACATGAAGCCTTTGGTGTATATTAAAATGACCAACCATGCAGAACAAGCTTCAATATCCCCTTTCCCACAGGAGCTAAAGAAAGAAAAGAACAGACACATTGCTCTAAGAACTACTGTTACAGCGTTTGGCACACTCACCTTGGTGAAGTTCCAACGCCCAATGAAATGCCTTGCTACATCCCTGGCAGCCTTCCCATAAACCATTGCACCAATGTCGTGCCATGGCATCCTCGGTGTTTGTGACCGGTCGATGAAGTCTGAATATTTTTTTTAGAAAAAAAACAAAACAAATCAAAGATGTAGATTCTGTAACAATGAAAAAAAAGAGAGAAAAAGAAAGAAAGCTGATGGACTTAAGTCATTGCAGCTTAAATCCTACAAGACAGTTGAGGACAAGGCCAGACTTTGAAATGAAAGAGAGGAGTTGAGGAAGACATTCAAGCACAAACGGTCACCCATCCAACTGGTAACAACGCTCGATGCTGCTTAACCTTAGCTTGGGGAAAGCGAGTGCTCTGACCACTGAGCTTTCCCATCCCCTAAACTACACATACAAACCTCAACAAATTTTTTTAAAAGTTCTGTAAAGTAGCATAGAGATCTAAAAAAAAAATGCCTCAAAGCAATTCAAAAACATACTCCACAAAACACAAGCACATACACACACACACACACACACACACACACACACACACACCACACACACACACACACAGAGTAAAACATTTCCTTTACAAATGCACAATGAGAAGTTTTTGAAATTTACAAGTAAAAATTAACTGTAAAGCTTTCATTCTGGTTTTCCCTGGAAGGACTCAAGGGATACAGGATAGGACAGATCAGTCCATCCCCAAAGTCAGAATACAGCTACCTTCATGGAAAAAAACAGTCAAATATGCAAAATCTCACCATTGGTGAACTTTGGGGAGATCTAGTCCAAAAAAAAAAGAGTTCTTCATTTCATTTCAAAGAGCTGCAGAGTCGAAGTCAAAGTGTGTATTCATCAAGCTCTTGTGAACACACATACACAAATGGATCAAATACACTTAGCAGAACTCCATGAGAACCTTACCACCAATGTGTTTTCAAACTGACATTTTTTTAATGAATAAAGCCCCACACCTCCTAAGGGGTTTTCAAGCTGTCAAAGAAATCTTTATGACTAAAGTTCCTCACCTTCAAAGGGGTTATTCAAGCCCACAAAAAAACCTCAAGGGGTTTTTCAAGCCCACAAAAAACCTCAAGGGGTTTTTCAAGCTAACAAAAAAAACTATATGACTTAAGTTCCCCACCTTCAAAGGGGTTTTTCAAGCTAACAAAAATCTTGAGGGTTTTTTCAAGCTAACAAAAACTTCAAGGGGGCTTTCAAGCTAACAAAAAACATATGTGACTTAAGTTCCACACATTCAAAGGGTTTTTTTGAGCTATCAAAAACCTCAAGGGGTTTTTCAAGCTAAAAAAAACCTCAAGGGGGTTTTCAGGCTAACAAAACAACCTATGTGACTACAGTTCCTCACCTTCAAAGGGGTTTTCCAAGCCCACAAAATCCTTGTGGATGAAGTTGACGTAGTCTTTGCCAATCCACAGCCTGGTGGCCCCCTGAAGACCTCGCTCCAAGATGTCCTGCTCACTGTGGGTGCGGTACACCCCTGTCTCTCCATCTTCATACCTGAACACAACGTCATGTGTAATGTGCTGATTTATGCCAACAGCTAGACCACTCTCCTCAACACCTTTTCTCCCCAATCATAGCTTTTTATGGGGGACCAGATAGATTAGTGGTTACAGCAGTCACCTTGTGATCTGACACGACAGGTATGGTCTGTATGTTTTGTTTTTTGTTTGGTTTGTTTAATGTCCTTCAGTACTTGGTGATATAGACACACCCGCATTTAAACCATTACCTCTCTCACATATATATATATATATATATATATATATATATATATATATATATATATATATATATATATATATATATATATATATATATAAAGAACTACAGAAGAGGTCTTACTGGGGAAGAATATATAACCTCAGCAACTGAAGTTATAAACTGCTGAGAGTCATATAAAACTTCTTGAACAGTGGCATTTCTTATTGACCTTTTCAAAAGGAGAGGACTATGGTCTGTATTCCGCCTCCTCTAAACAAAGCACTGATAAATAATTCTTAACAAAGCACTGATAACCAAGTATTCCGGTTACTAATCAAGAAATACACCCACTATCACTTTGTAAGACTGTGGAGGAGTAGCAATACTCACTTGTTTTTCATCTCCATTTTGCTCAGATCAAAACTGCCTCTGCGATCTCCTCGGAACTTGTTCTCCATCTTGTGGTAGAAGGAATGACTCTGCAATAAAAGAAAATCATGTCATTTAACTCTGGATCAGATAGATCCTGCAAGGAATAGTGCATGCATGTGTGTGTGCATGTGTGAGAGTGTGAGAGTGTGCGACTATGTGTATACATGTAATTAAGAGAGAGAGAGAGAGAGAGAGAGAGAGAGAGAGAGAGAGAGGAGAGAGAGAGAGAGAGAGAGAGAGAGAGAGAGAGAGAGAGAGAGAGAGATGAGTGACAGGCAGGCAGAGAGAGGAGGGAAATTACTGACCCTGACGACAGACAAAGTGATAATTCTGTAAGATTCTGTAACTTTTTTCTATACAAACACTCACAACTCTGCCTGCTTTCTAGTTACCTGTCACCTAATTCTGGATCTGGAACAGTTCTTCATGCAACATGCTATTAGGTAAAGGTAAAAGGTAAAAGTGTCCCATAACCTATGTCGTTGTAGGGAAGCAAGACCTCAGCTTCTCTAGGAGCCAGCATATTGAGGGCGGCACCCATCTCCTCTCCCTCGCTGCTTTACCTTCCCTGACTCTAAAGAGGGCAGGTACCCATTTACAGCTGGACGAACTGGGGGACTGTACTGAAGCCAAGGCATGCAAACAGTCACCCATCCAACTGGTAACCACACTCAATGCTGCTGAACTTTGACTTGGGGAAAGCGTGTGCTCTGACTACTTAACTATCAAGCCCCCCCCCCTATGCTATTAACACATGTAAAATAACCTATAGCAAAATTAAAGTTGTCCTAACAAACTTTGACAGTCAAGGACAAACACTTTTTTTATCTGATGTTTTGGGAAATGGCAATACTCCTTCCCCAAACACAGCATCCTCAAATTCAATATAGATCTACACGGACAAAAATATGATTACAAATATACTAAACAGCAATTATTTCTTAACATAATATTAAAATTGCCAAGCATTATTAACAGCACTTAGACTGCAATTTCAACGTTCCTTTTTATTAACTTTTACACATTTTGAATTACATTTTCCTTTTCGAAGAGATGGAGAGAAGTATGGATTAAAAAGATACATTTCTCTTCCATGAAAAAGTAAAGCAAACCTATTCACATACACACTGCACTTTGGGTGACTGGTGTCAACAGCAATGCACACTTGTTTCTATTTAAATTCAGCCACAATCACACTCCACAACTGACCACCAAAAGAACTGACGTAGACTGCAGACTTCTTAAGGTTATGTCACTTGGGAGTGTTACGTCCTCAAGAACTTTGCTTGACACATCAAAACAAACTAGGACCAGAGTGGATTTTAATGCTGTGTGTGTGTGTGTGTGTGTGCGTGTGTGTGTGTGTGCGTGCGTGCGTGCGTGCATGTGTACATGTCTGCATGCAAGTGTAAATGTATGTGTATATATGTGTGGAGGGCAAAAGGAGGCAGAAACACAGTGTGAGAGACAGACAACCCCATCCCTTAATTCATCACATCAGTCAGCCTTAGACAGCAGCAAAGGAATCAGTCATGGTAGCTGGTTCTGGGTTAAATGTTAGACTCAGAAAACATTACAGTCCTTGTGCAATACACACACACATTAACCAACCAACCAAACAAACAAACCAGGGTGATATCAGCCTAAATTCAGAAAGCCAAATGTGTGTTGTTAGGAGAAAGATACCTATTCCCACAAACACTGTCCCTGCAGCAAACCCAGAATGTGCAAATAGCTGTGGTTAAATAAACACTACATCAGTGAATGGACAGGCCTAGAACAGAGATAGGAATGGAGGGAACTGGTTGTCAAGTCTTCAGGGGTACCCCCACAGTCACCAGACTAAGGGATAGATAGATGGGTAGATAGAAACACTACAGATTTCTGTCTTCAGTCACAGGATTTCTTTCTTAACACCCAAAGAAGTCACCATGGTATCATGCCGCACTTTTTTTTTTTTTTTTTTTTTTTTTAGCAGTGTGTCTTGAACAAACAGTACACAGTGGAGCCACATATCTCATTCATTTATTTATTCTCTCTTTTCTTTTTAGGATAATGGAATAAGCACTCATGTGCTTTTTTTACATCCAGTCCTCAAATGTATGCAGTTTTGTAAATTTTGTCATCCGGATGCATGCTAGGTATACTTGACATCCACACCACAAGTCCTACAACAGGTGGGTGGGGATACCTATGTGTGCACAAGATGTTCTGCACAGGACCTCAGTTACAGTCTCATCCAAAGGACCTGGGGAGGACTGAAGACAGGCACTGTCAACTCCTCTCAGAGGGAGATCTGCTACACCAGACAGCTCAGCAGAAAGTGACTCGAACCTTCAGCCTCTGGTGACTTTCCATCCTCAGGCAACATTCTAACCACTACTGCAGTCTTGTAAAGCTGTCTGTGTTTATTGTGTGACAATAAACTGTATGACAGGAAGCTGTGTGGAAATGAACTGTAGGACAGGAAGCTGTGTGAAAATGAACTGTTGGACAGGAAGATGTCTCCTGTGTGAAAATGAACTGTTGGACAGGAAGATGTGTGAAAATGAACTGTTGGACAGGAAGATGAGTGAAAATGAACTGTAGGACAGGAAGATGTGTGAAAATGAACTGTTGGACAGGAAGATGTCTCCTGTGTGAAAATGAACTGCATGACAGGAAGATGTGTGAAAATGAACTGTAGGACAGGAAGCTGTTTGGAAATGAACTGTAGGACAGTAAGATGTGTGAAAATGAACTGTTGTAGAGGAAGATGTCTCTTTTGTGAAAATGAACTGTAGGTCAGGAAGATGTCTCTTGTGTGAAAATGAACTGTAGGACAAGGTGTCTGAAAATGAACTGTAGGACAGGAAGGTGTCTGAAAATGAACTGTAGGACAGGAAGGTGTCTGAAAATGAACTGTAGGACAGGAAGGTGTGTGTAAATGAACTGTAGGACAGGAAGGTGTCTGTAAATGAACTGTAGGACAGGAAGGTGTCTGTAAATGAACTGTAGGACAGGAAGGTGTCTGTAAATGAACTGTAGGACAGGAAGGTGTCTGTAAATGAACTGTAGGACAGGAAGGTGTCTGTAAATGAACTGTAGGACAGGAAGTTGTCTGTAAATGAACTGTAGGACAGGAAGGTGTCTGAAAATGAACTGTAGGACAGGAAGGTGTCTGAAAATGAACTGTAGGACAGGAAGGTGTCTGAAAATGAACTGTAGGACAGGAAGGTGTCTGAAAATGAACTGTAGGACAGGAAGGTGTCTGAAAATGAACTGTAGGACAGGAAGGTGTCTGTAAATGAACTGTAGGACAGGAAGATGTGTGAAAACGAACTGTAGGCCAGGAAGATGTGTGAAAACGAACTGTAGGACAGGAAGATGTGTGAAAACGAACTGTAGGACAGGAAGATGTGTGAAAATGAACTGTAGGACAGGAATGACAGCTTCATCACGGAAGAAGAGTAGAGTAGCTCAGAGGGTGAGGATTAAAACAAGAAAAAGAAAATCAAGAATCACTCTGTTGAAAGTTAGATCAAATGTGTGCTGAAAATTTTTACAGATTTGGAGAGATGATGACGATCATCATCGCTGTCATCATCAGAGGATGAGGAAGAACTGCTGTTCCAACCGAAGAGCAGCTCCCAGGCCGATTGTTTCCTCTGGAAAAAGTTCATCTCTGTATTTCAAACTGGGGTCGCAACTGCATTTTTAAGGTACTACCCATCTTCTTTCATGTGAGCGCAAAGTTCTATGTTGTGTGTTTCCTAGCTTAACACACTGGGGGTCACCCAGAATATGCACTTCTTGACTCACTCATCCCACCTGGGAATCACTGTGAGATAGGAAGTACACTGGATGAGGTTTGTGTGTATGACTGTTTTCAAATACCTCACCATATAGGCAGCCATACTCGAGATGAGCGCTAAGTGATCACCATGCTGTTTGCTGTTGTGTGTGTGTGTGTGTGTGTGTGTGTGTGTGTGTGTGTGTGTGTGTGTGTGTGTGTGTGGTGTGTGTGTGTGTGTGTGTGTGTGTGTGTGTGTGTGTGTGTGTGTGTGTGTGTCTTGTGTGTCTATGTGTGTGTCTGTATGTTTGTGTGTGTGTATCACTGTATGTGTGTGAGTGCAGGTGGATACATCTCTGAGGTTCACGAAATGGTGAGATTTTATGCAGCCGCTTTTACCCAATGAAGCCAGCCGCATTTCAACTTTGGGGATAAAAGTAAAATTTAAATTATAATAAACGCAAAAAACAAAACAAAACAGGGGGAAAACAAAAAAGGGGAAAAAGAAAAAAAAAGAATAGGATCCAAAATAAAAACAACACTTTCAGCATCACTGCCTGCTTCAAACAAGCAGAGCAGATGGAGACAACGACTGTTGAGATTGGACCACAATACGATAAAAGGTATTCGTAAAAAGCCCAATTTTTTCCCTCTCAAAGCCCAGCATCACTCCCTCCTTCAAGCAAGCTCAGCTGAAGGAGACGACTGCTGCTGAGAATGGACCGAAATACAATAAAAGATTATTCATAAAAATCCCACTTTTTCCCTATCAAAGCTAACGAACGTCAGTACGGACTCTATGTCTCACCCCGTGTCTCTTCTTCTTGTCGGAGGACGCAGGTAGCAGGAGCTCGGCGGGAATCCTCTCCGGGCTCTGTTGGCGTCTGACCGTGGATTCGAACTTCTGCACGTTGAACACCATCCTCCACCGCCTGTCATCACAGCACAAAACAACCATCCACACTGTGGTTCACTTCTTTCGTGGTGGGAGAGGAGAGAGGGGAGAGAGAGGGGGAGAAGGGGGGAGGGGAGAGGGAAGGGAGGAGGGAGAGGGAGGGGAAGGGAGGGGGGGAGGGGGGAGACGGAGGGAGAGAGAGGGAGAGAGAGGGGGGAAGAGAGAGAGAGAGAAAGTGGGGGGTGGAGTGGGGGGGGGGGTGTTGTATGTGGTGTTGTGTGTGTGTGTGTGTGTGTGTGTGTGTGTGTGTGTGTGTGTGGTGTGTGTGTGTGTGTGTGTGTGTGTGTGTGTGTGGTGTGTGTGTGTGTGAGTGTGTGTGTGAGTGAGTGAGTGTGTGTGTGTGTGTGTGTGTGTGTGTGTGTGTGTGTGTGTGTTGTGGTGGTGTGTGCGTGTGTCGTGTGCGTGCGTGCGTGCGTGCGTGCGTGCGTGCGTGCGTGCATGCTGGTGCGTGCGTGCGTGCGTGTGTGTGTGTGTGTGTGTGTGTGTGTGTTGTGTGTGGGGTGTGTGTGTGTGTGCGTGTGGTGTGTGTGTGCGTGCGTGCGTGCGTGGCATGAGTGCGTGCATGCATGCGTGTGTTATGTGTGTGTGTGTGTGTGTTGTGCGTGCGTGCGTGCGCGCGCACGTGCGTGCGACTGACTAACCTTCTAGCCAGGGATCCTGGCCCGTCAGCCCCATCCCCATTCTGCCCCTGGTTGTTGTTCTCCTCCTGTCGGGCTTTCCTCCGCAGAACTTTCATCACGCCCACCGCCCGCTGAAAATCCAGGGCGTCCCTGCTGCCCCCCCCACCACCACTACCACTACCACCACCGCTACTGCCACCTCCCCCCTCCGCGCTCTGTGGGGGGGTCGCACGCAGAGTGGAGGAGACCTCAGCCTTGGTGATCAGTTCGCTCTCCGACGTTTTGGACACGTTGGACGTCTCGCTGTTGGAGCGCAGGTGACCGTTGTTGGGTTGAAGGTCGCCCGGGTGCGAGGTGATCTTTAACCTGTCGACCTGATCATCGGAGGTTTTGCCGGGGGGGTTGGGGGCGTCGGCCTCGTTCTGGGGTTTGGGGGTCTCAGACTCCGTGGAGGACTGGGAGGGGATTTTGAGTTTGAGCATTTTGGACCTGCCCCCTCCCCCCACAGGTGTCTCTTGCCACTGGCGGTGGATGTTGTCGAGTCCACAGACGCCGATTTCGTCTGGGAGAGATCGGCGCGCGTGCCGTCCGTTTCTTCCGTGGAGGACTCCCCCGCCCCCTTCCCTTCCTCACTCTCCCCCCTTTCTCCGGAATTCAACACCACGCGTGGCGAACACGTGATTGGACGATTCCTGCTGCACGACGATGTCCCCACCCCCCTCTGAAGGTCGGGCCCCCTTCTCCTCCTCCCCCTCCCCCCCAGCGTCGCTGGATTCTCCCCCCACCCTCTGCTGTGGGGAGGGAGGGATGACCTTGACATTGACGTCGGTGCTGGAGACCCCCAGCAGAGGCTTGCCTGCGGCAGCCACAGCGGCGGGAGTTGCAGCTGCTGCAGCAGCGGTGCCCGTTTTGGAGGTGGCTGGAGAGTGGGAGGAGGAGGAGGGGGGGGCTGCAGCAGCAGCAGCAAAGCGCAGAGAGGCTGGACTGTCCACACTGCGCAGATCCTCTGTCAACTGAAAACACACACACACACCATTACTTTTCGTAAGAGTAGGCCATCGTGTGCCAGTGGGAACAGATGACATTTTCAAAATCTGCATACAAACGGGGACTGGATGAAAAAAAGCACAAGAGTGCTTATTCCATTATCCTCGATATAAAAGAATAAATCAAATAAATCAAATCAAACCACATATATAGTGGCTGTATACTGTGTGCATCTATGTCATCCACACCATTAGCCACAACTCTGCAAAAGGACAGAGATGAAATCTTGTATGAACAAGTTGGCTTCTTTTTTTCCTCTATGTTAAAAGAAAGAATAAGAAGGATGATGGCAGGACAGTTAAGATGTTCACATGCCATGGGTGGACCTCAGAGCTCTAACTGAGGAATGGGACAGGGGGGAGGGACCCAAAACACAGACCAAATCTGCCAAATCTGCAGACAGCAGCCTGAAGCCTGTTTGCTCTCACCTCTGTGAAGTCGGTCACGTGGGACTCCTCCCTCCGTGTGCTGACAGAGGAAACAGCTGCAGGAGAGGGGGGAGAGTTCAGGAAAATGGACCCCATGTCTGTCAACCTGCAACCACCAACACAGACCATTGTCATCACCAACACACCATTGTCATCACCAACAGACCATTGTCATCACCAACACACCATTGTCATCACCAACAGACCATTGTCATCACCAACAGACTACTGTCATCACCAACAGACCATTGCCATCACCAACAGACCACTGTCATCACCAACAGACCATTGTCATCACCAACATGCCATTGTCATCACCAACAGACCATTGTCATCACAAAATACAGGTACCTGAAAACAGTCCTACATGCAAACTTCTCATTCAGTGAGCAATTTCAATCTCAAGGTGATTCCCAGGTGGGATGAGTGAGTCAGAGAGCACATTCTGGGTGACTCCCCAGAGTGTTAAGCTGGGGAATGCACAACAACAACAAAATACAGGTCACCCTCGTCCATCTGACGAATGAAAAAAAATCAATATATATCTGTCTTTCAATAAGAGTGTAAGGTGGATGAGTTTTTAGAGATTCCAAACACGCCTCATCTTTTAAAAGTGGTGTACTGGTGCTCTTCTGCTTTGTGTAGAACAGTAGGCCCACTATAGCTATTCACATCAGTGACTGGAGCATACCCAGCATGCATCCTGTAGTGCACCTGCAGATGGATGGGATCTGTCAGCTTCAACCTGCCTACCACACACTGCCTGAAAAACCCAGAGCAACGCTCAAACAGAAAAACCCAGAGCAACGCTCAAACAGAAAAACCCAGAGCAACGCTCAAACAGAAAAACCCAGAGCAACGCTCAAACAGAAAAACCCAGAGCAACGCTCAAACAGAAAAACCAGAGCAACACTAAAACAGAAAAACCCAGAGCAATGCTCAAACAGAAAAACCCAGAGCAACGCTCAAACAGAACAACCCAGAGCAACGCTCAAACAGAAAAACCCAGAGCAACGCTCAAACAGAAAAACCCAGAGCAACGCTCAAACACTCCTCAGAGAGACAGGAGAAAAGCGAGGTCACCTGTGCTGAGCGTCGTCCCAGCGGCCGTAGCAGAGGTCGATGCCGCCCACAAAGGCGATCTGCTGGTCGATGGCCACCAGCTTCTCGTGGTGCGCCCACAGCAGAATGCCCTTGCCGGGGATGTGGTCCGGGTGACGCAGAACCTGACACAACAACACCACACCACTGTCAGTCAGTCAGGATGAGGAGGAGGAGGATGGTGGAGGAGGAGGAGGGTGGTGAGGAGGAGGAGGGTGGTGGTGGTGGTGGGTGGTGTGTGGTGGATGGTGGTGGTGGTGGAGGAGGAGGGTGAGGAGAAGGAGGAGGATGGTGGTGGTGGTAGTAATGATGATGATGATGATAAGGAGGAGGAGGAAAAAGAGGAGGAGGATGGTGTGGTGATGGTTGTGGTGGTGGAGGATGGTGGTGGTGGTGGTGGAGATGGTGGTGGTGGAGGGTGGTGGTGGTGGTGGTGGAGGATGGTGGTGGTGGTGGTGGTGGTGGTGGTGGTGGTGGTGATGGTGATGATGATGAGTGGTGAGGAGGAGGAGGAGGAGGAGGAGGAGGAGGAGGAGGAGGAGGAGGAGGGTGGTGGTGGTGGTGATGGTGAGGAGGAGGAGGAGGAGGACGAGGAGGAGGAGGAGGAGGAGGAGGGTGGTGGTGGTGGTGGTGGTGGTGATAATGAGAATGGTGGAGATGATGATCATCATGATGGTGGTGGTGGCGATGATGATAAAAACAACAGTATGAAGTATCAATAACAACAACAATACTACCAATGACAACAATGATGATAATGATGCTAAACATGACCATCATCATGATCAGTTCATTTTTATAATGCATTCCTTTATGGTGTACATAGATAGACAGACAGACAGACAGACAGACAGACAGACAGACAGATAGATAGATAGATAGATAGATAGATAGATAGATAGATAGATAGATAGATAGATAGATAGATAGATAGATAGATAGATAGGATGGAATAGATTGCAAATAAGAGGAGCTAAAAAGTGGGGGAGACTGACAGCTGTGACTCCTTCAGCACAATAGCACTCTGACACAATACTACACTAAGCCACATAGTCAGTACAATACAGCACAGTACAACACAACAATACAAAACAACACCAAAACAGTACAGTCCATCAGAAGAAGGCCCACAGTGATAGCAATAGCAGCAGCAGAAGGAGGAGGAGGAGGGGGGGATTACCTTGATGTTCTCATGCTTGCCCATCAGCACCTGTTTGCTGTAGATGCTCTTGATCATCAGGGCCGCCTCTATCTCCTTGTACAGCAGGATGAACACACGCACACCCTGAGACTGCAACACACACACACACACACACACACACACACACACACACACACACACACACACACACACACACACTAAATGTCACATGTATACACAAACTCATGTAGTAAAAAAAATGTGGTGTTGCTCTCTCTCTCTCTCTCTCTCTCTCTCTCTCTCTCTCTCTCTCTCTCTCTCTCTCTCTCTCTCTCTCTCTCTCTCTCTCTCTCTCTCTCTCTCTCTCTCTCTCTCTCTCTCTCTCTCTCTCTCTCTCTCTCTCCTCTCTCTCTCTCTCTCTCTCTCTCTCTCTCCTCTCCTCTCCTCTCCTCTCCTCTCCTCTCCTCTCCTCTCCTCTCCTCTCCTCTCCTCTTCTCTTCTCTTCTCTTCTTTTTTTTCTCTCTCTAACCTATCTAGTCTCCTACCTTAGGGTCGTCTGGTATCACTTCAAGTGGAAAGACGTTAAAATTGAAGACTTACTTACTTACTTACTTACTTACTTACACACACACACACACACACACACACACACACACACACACACACACACACACCAAACCACTGCACTCATTCCATGATACACAGACTTAGGGGGGGTGGGGGTGGAGGAAGGGCAGAGAGAGAGGGGGGGTGGGCACAGAGAGAGATAGAGTGGGAGAGAGAGAGAGAGACAGAGGGACAGAGAGAGACAGAGACATAGAGAGAGAGAAAGAGAGAGACTGAGAGAGACAGAGACAGAGAGAGGGAGACAGAGAGAGACTGAGAGAGACAAAGATATATAAAAAAAAGAAAGAAAATATACAGCACACTACCTAGGTTTCACTGGATTATACAGATGATGAAGCATCTGCCAAAAATTTATGACTTACAATACTTCATCAAAACCTATTTCTCTCTCTCAACCACCCACCAAACCATGCACCTCCTTCCACATCTGCACATTTATATATGCACATGCATGCACATGCATGCAAGCACGCACGCACATGCGCGCGCACACACACACACACATACTCACACAAACACACACACACACACATACTCACACAAACACACACACACACACACAGCACACACACACACACAACCCCCCCACACACACACACACACAGCACACAGAGCACACAGTGTCTCACAGCTTTCCTGGCCAGGATGACATCCAGTCTCCAGTGATCTCCATCCACCATGGGTCTCTTCAGGTAGATCTCTGGACTTAACCTGTGCACACCAGCACCATGTCTCCAGTGTTTAAATCCAGCCTCAAGACGTTTACACGCAACACAAAATTAACCTCCCCACATCATAACACATGCTGTCCTGAACACAGTACAACCTATAATGATTTGATAACAACACAAAATATTGATTTGATAAGAACAGAAAATAACTCACCTGAACACAATACTGCTAACAGCACATGACAAATATACATATCTTGATATAAACAAATAACATTGCAAGTCAATCTGCACCCATAACAACTCACTCTAAAATGTGCACTTGTGAAGCTAGGCTGACAGTGATGCATGTAACTCATCTTGTTACATATGCATGCTGACAGTAAGGCATGTAACTCATCTTGTTACACACACAGACGCCTTTACGTACACCTCTGGCTGAGCCATACATACAACAAACTGACATCAGACAAGACTACCCTTCAGTGTCATGTCATCACTCTATCACATGTTTGATTTGTAACTTGCACATCTGCACTCATTTCTTTCTCTTCCTCCTCCTCTTCTTCTTCAAAAGCTCAGACAGTAACTATTGTTGTCTGTCATGGGAGCGAAAATGTGTTGCACTGCTGTAAAGTGCCTGACAAGTCAGGCCCAACATATCTGACTTTAGCATGGGAGGAAACTGTTATCTCTTAAGTCTTTCTGGGAAAAAAGGCAGGAGAATGGACCAAGTGGGCAGAAAATATTGTATTGTTTCCTATACCACTTAAAGTCATGGCAGATTGCTCTGTGTGAAATTCAGCTACTCTCCCAAGGGAGAACACATTGCCACAATCGCAGTGCCACCATTTTTTTTTTCCTGTCTGTAACTGAATTTGTTTCCCTATCAGACAAAAGACAAAAAAGGAAGGATTCAGGAAGAAAAAGAACAAGGCAGAAACAAAGAGAGGGACAAAAAAGAGGGAATTTCTAGCACAGAGTTTCCAGGAGGTGGGGATGCTTTTCATACTGACTGGTCCCCGGCATCTACATGGAATGAGGGCATTTTAGACATGATAAATTTACCTGGCTCACTCACTTATCTCAACTGGAGAAATTAATTCTGTATGACACAACAAATCACACAACAAAGAAGATAAACAGATAGCAACAATGAACATTGTTATTACTGACATCTTAAAATACTAATATAGACTACAGTTGAGGTGATACTTTTCATATACTCAGTCACAGAGATCTGCATTACAATACAAACAGCATAATTTTTTTATCAATAATTTTAAATTAAATTTCTAATTTTAACACTGTTCTATGCCTTAAAAAAAAATTTTTTTTTACTTATACTGATTACTTTCAGCATCTACACAACAACAAAGGGCCTAAAATTAATCAAGATTTTATGTCATGTGTTGAATGCTTTAAAAAAAACAACAAAACAGCATGACATGTATTGTAATCCTTAATTTAAATAGCAGTTTTTGGACAGGCAAGATATTTCATCATCCAGTCAAAAAGAATGCGAGCACACAGCCAATTATGTCAACCAACAACAGAATAGATAAACAATTTTTTTAACGGGGATTAGCTTTGCACAATTAATTAGGAGGCAGCTGTGGAAATGCAACACCAAGAAAGCAAAAATGTGTGTGTGTGTGTGTGTGTGTGTGTGTGTGTGTGTGTGTGTGTGTGTGTGTGTGTGTGTGTGTGTGTGTGTGTGTCTGTGTGTCTGTGTGTGTCTGTGTGTGTGTCTGTGTGTGTGTGCGAGACTGCTGTGTCACAAAGATAGAGAGACTGACTGACTGACTGACAGACAAGACAGAGACAGACACAGAGAGACAGACAAAGATATATAGACAGAGACAGTGTGTGTGTGTGTGTGTGTGTGTGTGAGAGAGAGAGAGAGAGAGAGAGAGAGAGAGAAGAGAGAGGAGAGAGGAGGAGAGAGAGAGAGAGAGAGAGAGAGAGAGAGAGAGAGAGAGAGAGAGAGAGAGAGAGAGAGAGAGGAGAGAGAGAGAGAGAGAGGCATTGTGTGTGTGTGTGTGTGTGTGTGTGTGTGTGTGTGTGTGTGTGTGTGTGTGTGTGTGTGTCTGTGTCTGTGTCTGTGTCTGTGTGTCTGTGTCTGTGTCTGTGTGTGAATGTAAACATATGTAAAGTGAACCTGTGCATACACCTACATGTGTACATGCCTGCAGTTTATGTGTCTACAAGCACATATGTGTGTGGAGTGTGTTGGGAGAGAAAAACTCAGGAAGGAGGGCAACAGAGGGCAGGGAAGGGAAAATGACAAAATCAAACCTGAACACATTTACATGGTATTTAACACTATACAAAACTAAAACCTGAACACATTTAGGGCATGTAACACTATAAAAATTAAAACCTGAACACATTAACATGGCATGTTACAATATACAAAATCAAACCTGAACACATTAACATGGCATGTTACAATATACAAAATCAAACCTGAACATATGAACAGGGCATGTAACACTATACAAAACTAAAACCTGAACACATTAACATGACATGTAACACCATACAAAATTAAAACCCGAACATATGAACAGGGCATGTTACAATATACAATCAGGCGTAAGTGTAAAAGCAGAACTGAGAATCAATCATGATTTGGGGATGACTTCAATCACGATTGGGGATGACTATTTGCAAAGTGGGAAGCAGTGAAACATCCAGATAACTGTCAGTGTCACATGGGGAAACAGCAGGAACGTATGAACAATACTGCAGCATATGTGAGGACAAAAAAAAGAACAGAACCTGCAGGGATGGAGAGGTGTGACAGCAGTAGGTCTTCAGAAAAAAAGGCCTCCCTCTGGCCAGTGTTTCAGTCTGACACTCTGTGTGTGTGTGTGTGTGTGTGTGTGTGTGTGTGTGTGTGTGTGTGTGTGTGTGTGTGTGTGTGTGTGTGTGTGTATGTCTGTGTGTGTGTGTGTGTGTGTGTGTGTGTGTGTGTGTGTGTGTGTCTGTGTGTCTGTGTGTCTGTGTGTGTGTATGTCTGTGTGTCTGTGTGTGTGTATTTCTCTGTGTGTGTGTCTGTGTGTGTGTGTCAGTGTGGGAGAAGGTGGCAGGCCGCATGAGCTCTGATGCCTTCTGCTGCTGCCTTTATTCAGCGAAATAGGGGTTTGAACCCAGGACTTGAGGTGTCTCAAGATCAAGTCACCATTTTAAAGTATGATGCCTTAATCAGAGTGCTACATATACAAACTGTTGTTAGTTGGTAAATGTAATCCTCATGAAGTTTTATGATTGTCCTTGTACTATGTATTCGCTGAAGCTTTGTGTAAAATGTATATTAGGCTGGATAACTTGAAGCTTGGTGGTCATGAAGACATAAATGTATCATATTCAAAACTTTAAGTAAGTGGAAAATAAAAATTAACATAACACTATCACAAGAATTTTAAACGATGTGTGACTTCTAAAATCTGTGAATTTCAGCACTTTTTTCGTGCACTGCTCTTATACAAATTACTCTTAAAAAATACTGCTAACTACAAAGACAGTGAATGTAATCCCCACAGCTCCCCCACCCCCAAATAACTATGATGTCAATTTTCTCTTGTGAAATGTGCAGTTCTCTTGCATGTTCCATTTCATGGGGGAAAAAAACCTAAACAAA
Organism: Stramonita haemastoma; assembly: GCA_030674155.1. Taxonomy (NCBI): domain Eukaryota; kingdom Metazoa; phylum Mollusca; class Gastropoda; order Neogastropoda; family Muricidae; genus Stramonita; species Stramonita haemastoma. The sequence goes on along the minus strand of CM060327.1, from coordinate 12,349,857 downwards.
CAAACGAGAATACACATGCACTCTGTGAAAACTGAAAACTCTAGAAAGAACCGAGTATCTACTTTACAATGCTACACATTGCAAACTTAAGTTTATAAGTTTTAAAGTTTCCAGCCAAACTGGTGCATCTCAAGAGGGAGAATATCCACAGATACACCAATCTGGCAAGAAATTCTAAAAATCATCCAGGGTTATAACTATGTAACTGAACAATAACTTGGAACACTGAACATGAAATGGCGAACAAAAGCTATCAACAGCAAAACATCAACCTGTAAAAAAAACTAAAGCGAAATCTCAACAACAATGCAAAACGAAACAAACTGAAAATCAACAACAGTTCAAATCTACTGTATAGCACGCTGTCACCTCTGGCCGTGAGCTACAACTGGTAGAAAAAGACAGAAAAAACAACAACATCAAACTACTTTTACACACCCACCCACCACATACACCCACAACAAACGCATCACAAATCATCTGCTGTGAACCACATACACTTTGCAAATTGCTCGTACATAATGAAACAACAGTCACAATAACTCACCACAATTACAAGAGTCCTCTATTTCTCTACCCTCATCTTCATCACGTTATTTTACACAGTTTTGCATGCAAGAAAAATCACATAAAAATATCCAAGATGCTACAATCTGAAATCAATTCCCCAAGAAAGTAACCTTTCAAGATTTCATACCTGATAAAACAATTTCAAAATCAGAGTTCATGTCAGTTAAATATCAAATGTAATTATTGAAATTCAATTTCAAAGTAAGTAACCATCCTAGATATTGTTCTTGATACAAAAATCTGAAATTCAGTTTTCATGTTAGTAAGCATCAGAGATATTGTCCATGATATAATAGTCTAAAATTTAATTTCCTTGTAAGCAACAGTAAAAATGTTACCTCTGAAACCTGCTTTCCATGGTGTCACACTAGATGAAGAACACAGGTTCAGAAAATGACTATTTTCAGTACTATGGTTGTGGAAAAAAAACAGAGGTTGTATGTGCAAGCCTTTGACTAAAAACAAACAAAAAAAAGCATACAGCTATCTACATTTGTTTGTGAGAAGCGTGTTTTTGAGTATTACGCACACGCTAACACACACACACACTCTCTCTCTTCTCTCTTTTCTCTCTCTCTCTCTCTCTCTCTCTCTCTCTCTCAAATACCCATCAACATACTCCTTAACACAGACAGACAGACAGACACATAGACACATACACACACACACCCTTCCAACTCCCTTCCTTCCAACTCCCTCCCCCCACCACACACACACACATACCCATCACCAAAAACTACACCACAGCACCACAAACCCACAGCACAGACACCACACAAACAAACAGACAGACAAATTTCCCAAGGCACAGCACTGTAGGACCACACAGTGAGCAAGTGAAGACAAACACTACACCATCACATGCAGAGCAGCTACAGAGGAGACGACGACAACGACAAAAAAGTCAACTGACCACCAGTCCGTGATGTAGATTTCTTCCTTGGCTTTTTCCAGGGCCTCTGCCACTGCCTCAAAGTAGGACCGTGCATCCACAAACCTGACCACACACAGGGGGACACAGTCAGCATCGTCATTCTCCTTCACACACAGTACACAATCAGCTACAGCATCATTCTCCTTCACACACACAATCAGCTGCAGCATCATTCTCCTTCACACACACAATCAGCTACAGCATCATTCTCCTTCACACACACAATCAGCTGCAGCATCATTCTCCTTCACACACACAATCAGCTACAGCATCATTCTCCTTCACACACACAATCAGCTACAGCATCATTCTCCTTCACACACACAATCAGCTGCAGCATCATTCTCCTTCACACACACAATCAGCTGCAGCATCATTCTCCTTCACACACACAATCAGCTGCAGCATCATTCTCCTTCACACACACAATCAGCTGCAGCATCATTCTCCTTCACACACACAATCAGCTACAGCATCATTCTCCTTCACACACAGTACACAATCAGCTCCAGCATCATTCTCCTTCACACACACAATCAGCTGCAGCATCATTCTCCTTCACACACACAATCAGCTACAGCATCATTCTCCTTCACACACACAATCAGCTGCAGCATCATTCTCCTTCACACACAGTACACAATCAGCTGCAGCATCATTCTCCTTCACACACACAATCAGCTGCAGCATCATTCTCCTTCACACACACAATCAGCTACAGCATCATTCTCCTTCACACACACAATCAGCTACAGCATCATTCTCCTTCACACACAGTACACAATCAGCTGCAGCATCATTCTCCTTCACACACACAATCAGCTGCAGCATCATTCTCCTTCACACACAGTACACAATCAGCTGCAGCATCATTCTCCTTCACACACACAATCAGCTGCAGCATCATTCTCCTTCACACACAGTACACAATCAGCTGCAGCATCATTCTCCTTCACACACACAATCAGCTACAGCATCATTCTCCTTCACACACACAATCAGCTGCAGCATCATTCTCCTTCACACAACACAATCAGCTGCAGCATCATTCTCCTTCACACACAATCAGCTCCAGCATCATTCTCCTTCACACACACAATCAGCTGCAGCATCATTCTCCTTCACACACACAATCAGCTACAGCATCATTCTCCTTCACACACACAATCAGCTCCAGCATCATTCTCCTTCACACACACAATCAGCTGCAGCATCATTCTCCTTCACACACACAATCAGCTACAGCATCATTCTCCTTCACACACACAATCAGCTCCAGCATCATTCTCCTTCACACACACAATCAGCTGCAGCATCATTCTCCTTCACACACACAATCAGCTGCAGCATCATTCTCCTTCACACACACAATCAGCTACAGCATCATTCTCCTTCACACACACAATCAGCTACAGCATCATTCTCCTTCACACACAGTACTCAATCTTTATTTCATCATCGTTCTCCTCCACACACAGCAAAATTTCACACATCACACAGTGTTGCACACAACCTTCATCATCATCATTCTCCTCCACGCAGAGCAGTTTCCCAGATCTGTATCCTCTGATCTCGCTTCACTACGTAGTCACACACAATCATAGTCATCATTCAAGCATATGAACAGGCAGGTTTAACCACTTTATTCCTATCATACCTGGTTTCTATGAAAATGGCAATGTCTGAGAACACATACACACACACACACACACACACAACACACACACACACACACACACACACACACACACACACACACACACACACAAAAACTGCACAAACTCACTGTTTACACTCAATAGTCAAAAACAATACCACCACCACTCTCACCAACCGAACAAAAAATCCACACTAGAATCACAAAACCCACTGACCATCGTGCGTAGGAGTCCTCCTGGTGGGGGCAAAAGAGTTAAAGCGGTTGTGCGTGGTGAAATCACTGGCCTCTGTGGACGCAATCTTCTGGATGCTCTCCGCCCATTCCCGCGCCTTGCGTGACGTCCAGCATTTGACCAGCAAGTTCCTGAAAACACACACGGATTGATAACACAAGGGTGTCTGCCAAAGTGTGAAAGCAGCCTGAAAACACACATGGATTGATGACACAAGGGTGTCTGCCAAAGTGTGAAAGCAGCCTGAAAACACACATGGATTGATGACGCAAGGGTGTCTGCCAAAGTGTGAAAGCAGCCTGAAAACACACATGGATTGATGACGCAAGGTGTTTGCCAAAGTGTGAAAGCAGCCTGAAAACACACATGGATTGATGACACAAGGGTGTTTGCCAAAGTGTGAAAGCAGCCTGAAAACACACACGGATTGATAACACAAGGGTGTCTGCCAAAGTGTGAAAGCAGCCTGAAAACACACATAGATTGATGACGCAAGGGTGTTTGCCACAGTGTGAAAGCAGCCTGAAAACACACGACACAAGGGTGTCTGCCAAAGTGTGAAAGCAGCCTGAAAACACACATGGATTGATGACGCAAGGGTGTTTGCCAGCTCCAAAGTGTGAAAGCAGCCTCAACTTCCAAGAAAAGAAGACAATCATCAAATCTATGACCCGACCTAGATTAGAAAAGGACGACTATCACCATCTCAAAAGAGAAGAACAAGTCACAATTCTAAGACTCCGCACAGGGCACAATAGACAAAATCGCCATATGTCCACAAAGCTGAAACTTGCTCCTTCTCCCCTGTGTGGTAAAGAAAACCAGACAGGTGAGCACATCCTTCAGAGGTGTACGCTATTCAGCGACCTGAGGAAGAAAGTGTGGCTGACGGAGATAACCCTACAGACCAAGCTCTATGGCCGACAAGAGGAGCTGGAAAGGGCATGCCATTATTTTCCCAGACACATCTGACAGTGTAAAGTGAATGAGAGAAGAAAAAGTTCCAAATTGAACAGGGATTGGGGAGGGGTTATCATGTACATATTGACTGACTTCTCCTTTGCTCCCTGAAGAGTTGTACTTACGGCACCACAGTTAATTTTTCTGGCCATCTGTCTCAGGAAAGATGAACCTAGCTTAGTCCATTTCTCTCCAATGTAGCAGAATGCATGCTGAGGTATCTTTGTGTTTTTCACACCATAGTTGGTCTACTCTTTTAAGAAAAGACAGAAGTTTTAACGCCTGTGGGAAGACTGTCACAAACACGTTCACACCTTGGTTTACACTTTCACCAGGTTTACACTTGGTTTCACAATTTCACCTTGGTTTACACTTTCATCCAACAGACTTGTGGGGCAATGAGATCAGGGTCAATGTCAACTCCAGGGAGAAATGTCCTTAAAAAAAACACCCTCAGCCAAAATTGCAACCTGTGCCCTTTGCTACTACACGATCACAGGTGTGATGCTGTCACCACCTGCCTGTTCTGTCCCTGTAACCAATGCTGTCATCACCATGGATAAACAATATCACAAAGGATTCCCCCTTAAGTCTTAGACACAGGAGTAGTCACGATGTCAGGGGGTGTACTGTTTATGCTGACCACCTGCATGCCGGATTTATGGACCGTGGGAATGGAGGGAGATACCTATCCCAAACCACCTTTCCAGCTTCTAGTGAATCAAGAGTTGGTTTAGAGAAACCGATATAGAGGACATCGGAAAGGAAAGAATTAAGGCTGAGGATGAAAAGTGGGGTGTACCTACCTGTTGAGGTTGGAGATGAGGACGCCATGTTTGGCACCTGTGGCACTCATGCCCGACTCCACCTTGAACTCCTGGTCCATCAACATCACATCGCTGATCACACCGTCTTCCGGCCGGATGTACGCCAAATAGGAGTCTTTCAGCACCAACCAACTAAAACAGCAACCGGTTGGGATGGATCAAGACACTGTGCAGTATATGTCGGACATTTTTTTTTTATAAATGATCTTTCAAATTGAAATTTTCACAATACAAGTTCTGTGATGTGTCTATTTTGAAAATTATTGAGCCTCTAGGTATTTAGAAAAAAAAAAAAAAGAATGGTGTATCTGTATGCGCATATGCACGCATGTGTGTGCATGTGTATGGTGAGTGTGTTGATTTGTGTGAGAGCGTGTGTGTGTGTCTGTATGTGTAAGCAAACATCTGTGTTTATGTCTTTATTTGCATTATCTATTCATGCTTTCATTTCAAGGACAATGGAATGTGCCTTTTTTACATCCAGTCCCCATGTGCATGTAGTTTTGTAAATGTTGTTATCCGCTGTTAATTTTGTTATCCAGATGATTTTACATAGACCACATGAAAAGGACACCTACAAACCTCAAATGCTAGGCAAACAAAAATGGCCAGTAAAAATAA
>CM060327.1:12317300-12336453 GCA_030674155.1 Stramonita haemastoma | reverse complement strand
TTCTTCTTCTTCTTCTTCGTCGTCGTCGTCGTCGTCGTCGTCGTTGGACACTCGCGCTCAGACAGCAACTATTTTTGTCGTTTGTTATATGAGCGAACATGTGTTGCGCTGCCGTTAAGCGCCTGACAAGCCAGGCCCAGCATATCTGACTAACAAGTGCTATCCTGCCCGTGCTTTAATCCCCTTTGTGAAGGCCTATACACACATGAAGAAGATCAAATGATGCACAGTTAATATCATTGAATTTATGTTAGTGTTCGATGGGTTGCGGAAACACGAACATATCCAGCATGTATCCCCAAAGTCCGAATGCTGCTACATTCACCGTGGGCAAAACGGTCGCATAGGCAAAATCTCACAATAAATTGGTGAACGATAGAGTTGTAGCCAAAGAACAGAAACAGAAAAGTCAATGTTTGTCAATACTGACATAGACACTGTTGGGTATATGCTATTGTATATACTTTGATAGAAGTATTTCATCATCGACTATCAATATTGGCACAGAAAGAGTTGGGTGTATTTATTGTAAAGGGAGGGGATGGGGGGGGGGGGTGATATCCTAGTGCTCAGAGCGTTGTATTCGTGATCTTATGGCTCGGGATCAAACTACCACGGAGGCACCCGTTTTAGGGAGTTTTACCCCCGAGTTAACATTAGTTAAAGGTAAAAGGTAAAGGTGTCCCATAACCTAAGTGGTCCTAGGGGAGCGAGACCGCAACAGGGGCCAGCATATTAAGGGCGGCGCCCATCTCCTCTCCCTCGCTGGTTTACCTTCCCTGATCCTAAAGAGGCAGGTATAGCTGGGTGAACTGGGGGACTGTACTGAAGCCAAGGCGTGCAAACGGTCACCCATCCAATTGGTGATCACGCTCGTTGCTACTTAACCTTAGCTTGGGGAAAGCGAGTGCTCTGACCACTGAGCTATCCCGTCCCCCTTATCATTACTTAAGACTGTATCATTCATTTTATCCAACATGGTGGCCTACTCTTCTTCGGAAGGAGAAAAGGCATCTACAGTCTTAACAACATTGTTTTATGCAGGGAGCCTCGGTTTGGGATGTTTTTTTCGTTTGTTTTGTTTTTTTTCGTTCCTTGGCTAGAACTTACAGGTTCACCAATGGTGAGATTTTTGCATAATTATGCCACCGTTTTTGCTCACTATTGAGGTATCCACATTCCCACTTTAAGGATGGTGTCTAAACACGATACCCGTATACATGTGGTTAAAAAAAAAATTTGTCCTCCGTTTCTGCTGGCACGAAATTGTCTACTTTTCAAATTATGAAACGGGATTTCAACATGCGGGCAAGACGTTGTGTTTGTGTTCGCACACAGGGCCTCGGTTTTTAGTGTCATCGAAAGGACTTTGAAGGGAGCGGAGTCAGTATTGATGTTAACTTACAGGGGAAAATCCCCATAAACGGGTGCCTCCGTGGTGGCTCGATCCCTGGCCCTCTGTAACACAAGTGGAACGCTCTAACCACTAGGCTATCCCGCCCCCAAGCAGGGAATAAGTTCCAAGCTTGCTCAGTATTGCTGAAGGGTAGGTGTTGTTTGAACCTGCTGTGTTGTCTTTCTTCCACAAGAAATGTGTTTAAAAGCTTTTGCATATTCCTGAATTTTGTTGTTGGATTCATTTGCTTTGCAGACAGACACTATAACTGAGCTGTAAAATTAATAACTAGAGCTTCAGAATCATAACTTCACACATCTTAACCGATCGCTGGACATCAGTCCCACGGGTCCATGAGGTCTTGGGTTCCAATCTCGGTGGTGTCTGGTGAATTAAGGGTGGGTAATTTTTACGATCTCCCAGGACAACTTCAAGTGCAGACCTGTCAGTGTCTTCATTCCCTTCGCATATTTACACACATGCAGAAGATCAATTATGCACGTTAAATATCATGTCATTCATGTGAGTATTCGAGGGGTTACGGAATCCCGAACATACCAAGCATACATGATCTACGAAGTGGGAATGCGGCTACCTTCATGGTGGGCATAAACGGTCGCATATGCAGAAAAATCTCCCCATTGGTGAACCTCGGAACTGTAGCCAGGGAAAGAAACAAAAAATCCCTTTGCTGTCTTTAGTGGCGGCAGTTCATGAGTGCCATTTGGCCCTGACGTGACGCGACACGATGCTAATGGTCCCTCTTCACTGGCTTCTGTTCCGCTGACAGCTTTCCTGCCCTGAACAGATTGCTGTGAAGTGCAGGGCAGCCCTGGTCCTCCTCTCTGCCCTAAGTCAGACATTGTGGACAGAACAATACAGAGAGAAAGCAGCAGCGCACTACTTCCCCTCTTCTTCAGATTTGTTCTCTACTTCTTTTAGGAGAACTTCCTGTGGAGTGTTGGGTCAGGTCGACCTCTCTCAGTCCATTTTTCTTCCCCAGTCAAAAAAGGCCCCCCAGGGAGAGACAGGGGAGATGACAGACTGCCGACCTACAACTGGAACAGGAGGGACTGGCTGTAACACACATGTCCCAAGTCAAACAGACCCTCAGCAAAAACTGTTCCATTTAGCCCCGACAATGCCTGGCCCCGTAACGTGTGAAGCCGGCAGAATGAGCTGTGAAAGGACGGCTGGGTCCGGCAATAATGGACCGGCCATGGGGACTTGGCAATAATGGACCGGCCATGGGGACTGGGAGATGCGGACAGCGGGAGGTGGTAGAGGTGAAGTGGTCAGTGTGACGGCTTCCCGGTACTAGGCTACTGGTCAGTCAGTCAGTCAGGGCGGTGAGACAGAAGGCACCAAGGTCACAGAGGGCGGTGAAGGTCAACCGTCAGAGTCAAGCTTCAGGATGGCAGGAGCAGCCACCAGCGCCCCCCCTCCCCTTCAGGTCTTTGGTGTTGTTACTGTTGTCTATAATGGTGGGATGTCTAGTAAAAGTTTTTGGATTGGCAGAGACAAAGATCGCAACGAAGTCAAAGTAATTTAGCCTAGTGATGGCTGCAATGTATTGAAGGTTCTTTGTTGGGGAAGAATGACTGTGTTAAATATTTTCACAATGTTGAAATAATTATGAAGTCAGCCGGTCGTATTGATCAAGTCTGAAATTATTTAGCTTAGGTATATGACAATTTGGAAAGGGTGAACTGCATGTTATTGTGCTGAGCCTCCAATCAGAGGCTTTTTTTTTTTATTGTTGCATGATGATCAATGATAATGAGGATGACTTAGTGATGCTGTTGTGGAAGTGCATGTGCTTTGAGACTACTTGACATGGTTGCACTCTACACTTACTAACGTAATAATACATCGGGGCATCAACCAGGCCCAAGAGACACAGACACCTGTAGTGTTGGTCAGGTAATTTGAGCAACACTCAAATTTGCATCCGTAAATTGGATGAAGCTCGACTGTGTGGTGCCAGTCTTTCCACTGAGCCCACAGCACACTCACTTCAGGTCGGAGCCATCCAGAGCCGAAAAATCTCCATGACTCTTATGGGATTCGAACCGGCGACCTTCAAGTCTGAAATCCAAGGCACTAACCACTGCACCATGTCGGCTGGTTAGAAAAAGTTTGACTTGACTTCACACACACACACACACACACACACACACACACACACACACACACATACACACACACACACACACACACACACACACACACACACACACACACACACACACACACACACACACACACACACACACACACACACACACACGGGGACGGGATAGCCTTGTGGTCAGAACATTGCGCTCGCAATTTGACGACCCGTGTTCGATTCCCGATCGAGGGGATTTTCCCCCTGGAGTTAACATCAGTGCTGACTCCACTCTCCCTAAAAGTCTTTCGGACGAGACTGTAAACCGAGGCCCCGTGTGCAAACGCACGCGGAACATCTTGCGCACACGTTAAATCCTGTTCCGCTTTTCGTAAGAGTGGGCCATTGTGTGCTGGTGGGAATAGATGACAATATTTACAAAACTGCATACACACGGGGGACTGGATGAAAAAAGCACATGAGTGCTTATTCTGTTCTCCTCGATGTTAAAGAATAAAAACACACACATACACACGCGCGCGCGCGCACACACACCACACACACACACACACACACACATACACATATACACACGCGCACGCACGCACGCACGCATGCACGCACGCACGCGCGCGCGCGTACGGAGGGAAAGTTATTGAGTAATGAAAACAGTAAGTCACGTTAAAAGGGGAGGAGAAAAGCAGGCAATTTTTTTAATTCTCACATTATCCCCACTTCTCCCGCCCACTCCCACCCTCTCAATAAAATCCAATTCAGCAACCCAATATATTTTTTAAACACAACCCCCTCCCCCAAAGTAATAATCCCCCCCCCCCCAAAAAAAAAAATCAAAAAGGCCTGATTGATATGTCAGGAAAGAAGCAGTCCAGGTATATGTAATAATGTTTATTTTATTTTTTTATTCTTTTATTTCCGGGATAATGGAATAAGTACTCATGTGCTTTTTACATCCAGCCTCCGTGTCTATGCATTTTTAAAAATTTTGTCATCTGTTCCAACAGGCACACAGTGGCTTGCTCTTGGGAAAGCAATACAGGTTTTAAGGTTTGCCAAGGTGTTCTGCTTGGGTTCGCACACCAGAGCTTGGCTTATAGTGTCATCCAAGGACTTTTTTTTTTTTGGGGGGGGGGGGGGGGGGGAGGTGGAGTCGTCACTGATGCTAACAACAGGGGGGAAATATCCCCTTGAACAGGATTCGAACCTGGGTCAGCAGATCCCGAAGGCAATGCACATGGCTCTAACCACCAGGCTATCCCATCCCGTTTAGACGTTTACAGGGGCCGCCTCCTCCTCTTCCAAGTTTTTTCCATAATAAGAGAGAGAGAGAGAGATTTTTATTATTTATTTTTATTTATTTAATCTTTTATATCGAGGATAACAGAATAAGCAATCATGTGCTTTTTTTCATCCGGTCCCCGTGTGTATGCAGTTTTGTAAATATTGTCATCTGTTCCCACCGGCACACGATGGCCTACTCTTACGAAAAGCGGAACAGGATTTAACGTGTGCGCAAGATGTTCTGCGTGCGTTCGCACACGGGGCCTCGGTTTAAAGTCTCATCCGAAGGACTTTTTTGGGGAGAGTGGAGTCAGCACTGATGTTAACTCCAGGAAGAAAATTTCCTCGACCGGACTCGAACCTGGGTCTTCAAATTGCCAGCGCAATATTCTGACCACTAGGCTATCCGCCTCCCCCAATAAGAGAGAGAGAGAGAGAGAGAGAGAGAGAGAGAGAGAGAGAGAGAGAGAGAGAGAGAGAGAGAGAGAGAGAGAGAGGAGAGAGAGGAGAGAGAGAGAGAGAGAGAGAAAAGGCGGAGGGCAGGGCGGGGAAGAAAGAAAGTAAAGTAGTGTGAAGAGGAAACAAGGAAAAAAACAGTGGAAAATGGACGATTTTTTAAAGCAAAGAGATGAAACGAAAAAGACAGACAAATATTACAAAATATATTAAAATTGTTGGTAAGCTAGTTGTGTGTTTGAAAATGGCATAAGCAGATAAGTAAGCTTGGAAAAAAAGAAAAGAAAAAAAGAAAAGAAAAAAAGACAGAAGAGGAAAAAATAACCAAAAAAGAGAAGAAAGCTAAAGATGTATAAGAAAGACTCGGGCAAAAAATGGTAGAAACAAAAGTGTTACAAAATGATGGTACAAGTAAATATCTATGTTAATTTAAAAAAGAAATGTGTGCAACTAAGAAAGGAAAACAAAGGGCTTAAAAAGGGGAAATGGGGATGGTTTAAATAAAAATACTGCCCCCCCCCCCCCCCCAAAAAAAAAAAAAAGGAGAAAAAAAAAGAAAAAACAAAAAATAGAAGAAGAAAAAGAGAAAAAAAGCCAAAAGAGATGTGGTCCGACTATATCGGACAGGCTGCCAACAGCCGCCCATTCACAGGTGCGGTCCCACTACTGCTCGACACGGAGCCTTTTGCCTGCTCTGATTTCCAGCCTGGGCCAGTGCGGCTCTCCTTAGTCAACCTGGGCTCCCCGAGTTCCCCCGGGGAGTCCATATTGATGCCGGGCTTAGTGCGGACACCCGATCGACATGGCACACCTGCTGACAGGGCCCCTGCCCTCAAACCGTCCCCATCTCAAACCTCCAAGTAGCTGGATTACAGGAGCTCGCCACAACTCCCGGTGATGACACTGCCCACTTTGTGTTGCTATCTAGTCAGCTGGTGTCTGGAGATCGATACCAGCTGTTCAGAGACAGTCCCATCTCCGTTATTGTGGTGATCAGTATCTAGCGTCTCACATTTCACATCAATCAAAAACATAATACAAAACACAAAACTACTATTGTTCTGAAAACAGCCTTGTTATGCTTATTTGACCTCTGAACTGGCGCTGTCACCAGTTTGATGATCGATCTTTATCTTTCGAATGTCTTATCACAGTAACATTTCAAAACTAGGGGCACCTGCTTTCTAAATGAAATGCATGTAGTGTATAGTCTCAAATGGATTATCTTAGATATAAAAACGGCAAATACAATAATTAATCTTTACATGTAAGTTACTGTTTGGTAATAAAGTCTTAAGTCTTAAAAATGATGCTTTTATTTGGCGAAACAGTTTATATGGGATTTTTTAAAATACAAACCATTCAATACTATTCCAGCGAATAAATGTTTCCCTTTCTTATAATTTTGTCATGGTCTTTGCTATTTGTCTTTGTGACGTCAGCTGATAGTGATATGGGTTAATTGTACACGTGTCACTACTACAATAATTATGTGCCATACTGCAATATGTGTCACTGTTATATTATGTGTCACTGCTTTAATATGTTACTACTATGTGTCACTACTTTAGAACGTTTCACTATGATAATGTGTCACTATTCACCATATTATGTAGTAAGATAATGACTGTGAGGTCATTTTCTGATTTGTTGCATGATTTTGTTTTTTGTTTGTTTGATTTTGGGTGTTTTTCGTTCTTTGTCATTTACTTTTGTATTTTATGCCCACCAACGCGTTCTCTCTCTCTCTCTCTCTCTCTCTCTCTCTCTCTCTCTCTCCTCTCTCTCTCTCTCTCTCTCTCTCTCTCTCTCTCTCTCTCTCTCTCTCTCTCTCTCTCTCTCTCTCTCTCTCTCTACTCTTCTTCTCTCTCTCTCTTTCTCTCTCACACACACACACACCACACACACACTCACACAACACAACACAACACAACACAACACAACACGCACCACACCACACCACACAACCACAACCACACACACACACACACACACACACACACACACACACACATACACACACACACACACACACACACACACACACACACACACACACACACACACACACACACACACACACACACACATTGATATTGTATAATGTAATATTGTCACTGATATAATTTGCTTGTTTAAACACCTTACGATTTTTTAAACTCTAAATGTGGGCATGCGCGTATGTATATACGTACTCGTGTGGCGAGTGGGCGCGCGCAGGGTGTGTGTGTGTGTGTGTGTGTGTGTGTGTGTGTGTGTGTGTGTGTGTGTGGTGTGTGTGTGTGTGTGTGTGTGTGTGTGTGTGTGTGTATGTGTGTGTGTGTGTGTGTGTGTGTGTGTGTGTGTGTGTGTGTGTGTGTGTGTGTGTGTGTGTGTGTGTGTGTGTTTTGAGTGTATTTCTTTTTTTCTTCTTTTTTTCTAGGGTTTTTTTTTTTTTTTTTTTCCCCTTTTTGTATGTTTTTATCTATAGATATATCTAATTTTGAGGCTGTTGAACCGTGTTAGTTAAAAAAACATTGGTGAAATGTCTGTTTTTCTCTTCTTCTTTTTCCTAGATAGACTAGATGGCTTACTAGGGGGGAAAAAAGCAAATCAATGCTTATTCAATGTACCATCTGGAAATTACAAAAAAATTACTTTACTTGACTTCACACACACACACACACACACACACACACACACACACACACACACACACACACACACACACACACACACACACACACACACACCAAAACGCTTCATCAGTACCACTACTATACAGGAGGGTTTGGGTATGGATTGAACCCCAGGACATGAATGCTTATTTGTCACCCTTGAAAAATAAAGATTATTCATTCCTTTATTTACTCCCCCCCACCCACCCACCCCCACACACACACACACACACACTACCCCCCATCCACCCCTTAAAAAAAATCACCAATCGCTGCAGAATTTATATATTGCTGCACTCAAAAAATGTACTGATGCTCGGAGAAGGTTTTGTATAGAAGTGAAAGGGGAATTAGAGAAAAGAAAGTGAAGAGAATCCTCCTCCTTCTTCCCCTAAACAAAACAAAAACAACCAAATAAACACTGGAAGAAAGGACGCAGTTAAAAACAACTAAGAAACAAAACTGGAAGGAATTGGAGAGTTTTGAGTTTGTGAAAATGACCTACTATTTAAGTTGAAATTGAAAAAAAAGGAAGACAAAATTAATCAGAAATGAGCAAGAATCTTAATATAAAAAGGTCGAAGTATGGGTGGGTGGGGGGAGGTCTGAGGGGGACTTTTTCTTTTATCTTTTTGTTGAGTTTGAAACATCCAACCCCAATATATGTATTTTTAGAAATGTATTCAGCTAAGAAAGGAAAAACGTTCTAAAAAATAGAAAACATGTGTAATCTGTTTATTTGTATTTAAAAAAAAAAAAAAAAAAAAGAAGAAGAAAAAAAAAAGCCAAAAGAGATGCAGTCCGACTATATCGGACAGGCTGCCAACAGCCGCCCATTCACAGGTGCGATCCCACTACTGCTTGACACGGAGCCTTTTGCCTGCTCTGATTTCCAGCCTGGGCCAGTGCGGCTCTTCTTAGTCAACCTGGGCTCCCCGAGTTCCCCCGGGGAGTCCATATTGATGCCGGGCTTAGTGCGGACACCCGATCGACATGGCACACCTGCTGACAGGGCCCCTGCCCTCAAACCGTCCCCATCTCAAACCTCCAAGTAGCTGGATTACAGGAGCTCGCCACAACTCCCGGTGATGACACTGCCCACTTTGTGTTGCTATCTAGTCAGCTGGGGTCTGGAGATCGATACCAGCTGTTGAAACAGAGAGAAACAGTCACATCTCCATTATCGTGGTGATCAGTATCTAGTGTCTCACAGCAAAAACAAAATACAAAACACAAAAACAACTACATACATATTGTTCTGAAACCAGTCTGTTATGCTTATTTGACCTCTGAACTGGCGCTGTCACCATTTTCATGATCGATTTTTATCTTTAGAATATCTTATCACAGTAACATTTCAAAACTAGGGGCACGTGGGTTCTAAACGAAATGCATGTAGTGTATAGTCTCAAATGGATATATCTTAGATAGAAAAACGGCAAATACAACAATTAATCTTTACATGTAAGTTACTGTTTGGTAATAAAGTCTTAAGTCTTAAAAATGACGCTTTTATTTGGCGAAACAGTTTATATGGGATTTTTCAAAATACAAACCATTCAATACTATTCCAGCGAATAAATGTTTCCCTTTCTTATAATTTTGTCATGGTCTTTGCTATTTGTCTTTGTGACGTCAGCTGATAGTGATATGGGTTAATTGTACATGTGTCACTACTACAATAATTATGTGCCATACTGCAATATGTGTCACTGTTATATGTGTCACTGCTTTAATATGTTACTACTATAATGTGTCACTACTTTAGAACGTTTCACTATGATAATGTGTCAGTATTCACCATATTATGTAGTAAGATAATGACTGTGCGGTCATTTTCCGATTTGTTGCATGATTTTGTTTTTTGTTTGATTTTAGGCGTTTTGTTCTTTGTCGTTTACTTTTTCCACGTAAGCGCGCGTGCTCTCTCTCTCTCTCTTTCTCTCAACCACACACACACACACACACACACACACACACACACACAACACACACACAACACAACACAACACAACACAACACAACACAACACAACACAACACAACACAACACAACACAACACAACACAACACACACACAACACACAACACACACACACACACACACACACACACACACACACACACACACACACCACACACACACACACACACAACGCTTCATGGTATGAATTGACCTCCAGGACATGAGCCCCCCCACCACCACCCCTAACCCCACCCCCACCACCACCCCTCATCTCTCTTTTTTCAAAATTAGTTCTTCAGTTTCGTTGACTTCGGAGGGATGGGAAGGAAGGGAGGGAGGGGGGCCGGGGGGGGGGGGCGGAAGTATTAGCGGTGGACGCTCATCGCTTTTCATCTTTTTCCCCCTCTCTTCCTCTTGTAGAGTGTGACTGTGGATTAGGGAGTGGGCGTGGGGGGAGGGAGGGGGGGGGTTCAAGTGGATCAAGGAGAAGGAGTGAGTGTTTAGGGGGGGGGGGGGGGGGGGGAGTCCTGCAACTTTTTTCTTTTGTTTGCTTTTGTCAAATTTTAAAAATAATTTTTGAGAGGAGGAAAAAGAAGAAGAAAAACTTTCAGTCTGGGAGAATTCAACATTATAGAAAGCAAAACAAAGCTAAAAACAACAACAACAACAATAACCACACACACACACACACACACACACACACACACACACACACACACACACACACACACACACACACACACGCAGGCACGCACGCACGCACGCACGCACGCACACACACATCCTCCTTCAGATCAACTTTGGCTTTAAATTTGAAAGGATAACAAATCAATTTTCATTATTAAAAAGAATTGTTTAATGGACGAGTATAAAACCAGATACGGTCCCGTCGTCCAGCACAAAATTCTCATGTTATGTATGGAAAAGAAGATACACCTCAAACCTTCACTGCTGTATGCCATGCAGTCATAGAATTATTTATTATTACATAGTCTATCATTTGTTTCTTGGCTAGAGCTCCAAGGTTCACCAATGCTGAGAGTTTGCATATATATACGACCGTTTTTGTCGGCCATGAAGGTAGCTGTATCCCCAATTCGGGGATATATGCTGGGTATATTCGTGTTTCCTTAAAAGAGTCAATACAAGTTAATGTATAGCCTGCATAATTATTCATAGTCTTTTGATGACTTGAAAGAGTCAACCCAGGATAATGTATAGCCTACATATTCCTAGTCGTAGAAGTACAGTTAGTGTATTAAGATCAGTGTAAAGCAGCGCTTTTTTTTTTTTTTTTTTTTTGCTTTATCAACAGATGACGATGATTATTATCATCATCATTTGTATCACTATAATGATAACAATAATGATATATTATTGGTATTAGTTATTGTTTTCTGGGTTTGTTCTCTGGGTTTTTTTTGTTTAATTAATGCTTCCATTTTTTCTGTCGATAGAAAGGTGTAACGTAAATGATGTAAGGGAAACAACCAATAATTTTATTTTTTAATATGTAGAGGTATTTTCCCTTTGACCATACGGTCTACATTCTGAACAGTTCAGGCCAGCTTGCCCTTTGTGCCCCCCCCCCCCCCCCCCCCCCCCCCCCCCCCTTAAAAAAAACCTGTTATTTTAGACATGAAGATGAGTCTGTTACTAATATTGTATTTGAATGGCTTTAAATATGTAGATGGGATTATTATGACAGTTGTCTTTTGAATAGTTTTATTTTACATGTGGAGGTGAATTTATTATGACAGTTGTGTTTTGGATGGTTTTATTTTACATTTACATGTGGAGGTGAACTTATTGTGACAAGTTGTGTTTTGGATGCCTTTATTTCACATGTGGGGGCGTGTTTATTAGGTTATGACAGTTGTTTTGGTTTTACTTCCCCATGTGACGATTGTTTTTTTTAAACAATTCTAGAGCTGTTTTTCACATGTAGATGTACTTTTAATACATGGTATATCGTTTGTGTTCATTTCATGTGCTGTTGTGTTGTTATAACCATTGTATTTCAAATGGCTATATTCCACATGTGGGGATGGGTTAAGTTTCAGTTATGTTTTTTTTTAACTGTTGTATTTTAAGTCTTTTGGCATGTGGAGGTGGGTTTCTTATGACCGTTTTAAAATGGATAGTTTTAGTTTAGTCGTGGAGGCGAGTCTAATTGTAATGGTTGCAATTTAAATGGCTTCATTTTACATGTGGAGGTGGGTTTATTACGATAAATGTACTGTTCATGGCTTTATTTCACACATGAAGGTGGTTTGTTATGACAAAATTTATATTTGATGGCTGTATCTGGTACATAGATGACCATCTATTATGATGGTCGTATTTTGGAGGGGGTTATTTCACGCCAAGTTGGATTTATTATAACAGTTGCATGGCTTTTTGTTGTTGTTTTTTATATAGATAATGGAAATTTTTTACATCTAGTCCCTGCGTGTATGCAGATTTATAAATCTTATCTGTTCCCACCGCCACACAATGGTCTACTCTTACGAAAAGCGGAACAGGATTTAACGTGTGCACAAGATGTTCTGTGTGCGTTCCGCACACGGGGCATCAGTTTAGTCTCATCCCAAGGACTTTTAGAGAGAGTGGGGTCAGCACTGGTGTTAACTCCAGAGTAAAAAGCCCCTCGAACAGGAATAACTCCGGTGGTCAAATTGCCAGCGCATTTTTCTGACCACTAGGCTATCCCGTCCCCCCTGGCTTTAGTTCACATGTGAAGGTGGGTTAATAACAGTAGTTATATTTTAGATGGCTTTAGTTCATATGTGGAGGTGGGTTTATTACAGCGGTTATATTTTAGATTTTAGTTCATATGTGGAGGTGGGTTTATTACAGTGGTTATATTTCAAGATGGCTTTATTTCACGTGGAGGTGGGTTTATTACAGTGATTACATTTTAGATGGCTTTATTTCACATGGTGGATGTGGGTTTATTTCAGTGGATATATTCTAATTTCATTTCACATGCGGAGGTGGGTTTATTACAGTGATATTTTAATTTCATTTCACATGGGGAGGTGGGTTTATTACAGTGGTTATATTTTAGATTTTATTTAATATGTAGAGTTGGTTTATTACATTAGTTTTATTTTAGATTTCATTTCACATGTGGAGCTGTGGTTTTCGATGGTTTTACCCCACATGTGGAGGTAGGATTATCATGTTGCTTTCCGCAGTTGCACTATAGATGGCTTTTATTTCAATGTGGTGATGGGTTATTACAACAGTTGCCATTCAGATGGCTTTTTTTTTTTTTTTTTTTTACATGTGGAAGTAGGCATTTTATGACAGAATATAGATGGCTTCATTTCACATGTGGTGGTGGGTTTATTATGATAGTTGTACGCTGGGTGGTTGTATTCTTTTTTATTACGAGGACGATGGAATATATACTCTGCCTTTTTTTTCGACATGGAGGTTTAATACATTTTTGGCAGCTTTACTCCGCAGGATGCGAGTTTATTGTCACAATTGAGGGTTTATCACGATTGTACTATTTTGGATCGATTTATTTTCACATCTGGACGAGCTTTATTTCACCTGTTGCGTTTTTGGGTTTTTTTTTTAACCTGTTAACAAATTTTGTCAGTCATCTAGAGCTCAAAGATTCACCACTGGCAAGATGTTTGTGCTTGATTTCGTCCACTAGTTATGTAGTCACATTCCAACTTCAGGGAGGATGTCTAAAAAGGGCACCGGCGTGCAAGCGTTTACTCTTGTAATCCATTCTTGCCAGCATGCAATGGCCTACTCTTCTGAAAGGCAGAAGGGGTTTTCATGTGTGTATCCGCACACAAGGCCTTGGCTTACAGTCTCATCTGAAAGACCATAGGGAAGTGTTGTTGGTACCCACGTAACTCCCAAGGAAACCCCCCCCTTGAACAGACTTGTATCTCCGGTATCTTGAACCCAAAGTGTCAAACCCCCGAACACAACGCTTTAACTACTATGCCAACCCACACCCTGTGGGGTTCCTCATCAGGTTTGTATTGGATACTGCATTTCACATGAATCAATTTATTAGGAAAGTTATACCTTGGATACCTTCGTTTTACAAGTACATGCGGGTTTATGATGGTTGTATGGCCGATTACAATGGTTGCATTTTAGGTGGCTTCATTTCATATTGGTGGCAAGTTTATTACAAGGACTGTAATATGGAAGGCTTTATTCCTTGACGGTTGGTTTATTATGTCAATTGTACTTTGTATGGGTTATTTCTCGTGATTACGGCGTTTATTTTACCTGTGGAGATGTTTTTTTGTTTTTGTTTTATTTCACATGTGGTTATAAGGTTTAATCTCAGCCGTGAAGGCAAGCTTATAATTAAGACTGGTATAGTGGACAGTCATTTCACACAACGGTTTGGGGTTTAGTGTGATACAAGATTCCTTGGTTTCACATGTGGAGGCAAGTTCATTTTGATGGTCATCTTACATGGCTTTATTTCTTATGTGGTAAAGTGCTTATTGATCATAATTTTTTTTTAAAGACGACTTTGTATGTGGAGGTGGGTTTGTCATCAGCGTTTTTTTTAAAGGCTGTCTTTTATATGCAGTAATGAGGGTTTTTTTTTATGGTTGTTCTTTAGATGGTTTCATTTCAAATGTGGTGGGTTTAATATTGGTGGTCATTTTCTTTATAAAAAATTTTTAAAGACGGCTTTATTTTATGTGCTTATGAGGTTTATCATAGGTTGTTTTTGTTTCGGTTTTTTTTTTTTTAGATGGCTTTGTTTTACGTGGAGGTGGGTTTATTCAGTTTTTTAAAGACTTTATTTTACAAGTGACAGGGGGTTTATTACCATTTTAGACAGTGTTCTTTGACAATGTGCAGGGGGTAGGGGTTTATTACGACGATTGTATTTTAGATTGCTATTTCGCATGTTGAGGTGGGTTAGATGGCTTTATTTGGCATCTGGAGGTGAGCTTATTATAACGCATCTTGGATGGTTTTGCTTCACATGCGACAAGGGTTTTAAAAAATATGTTTATATATATTTTTGAAAACTATTTTATATTTATCTATTTATTTATTTTTGTATGTGACAAGGGTTTATGATCGTACTTTGCATCAGTTTACTTCACATGCACAGTTAAGTTTATCATCGCGGTTGGCATTTTAGATTGTTTTATTTTACAAATGAAGGCACAGGTAAGTTTATCATCGCGGTTGGCATTTTAGATTGTTTTATTTTACGAATAAAGGTGGGTGCATTTTGATGGATGCATTCTGGTAAGAGACACTGGGTGTGGCATAGCATTTCAAATTATATTTCAACAAGTGAGAAGAGATGGGCAGCTGCCATATTTTACGACTGTGCTGCTGTATAAGGCAGTATTCGTGCAGTCCAGGCAAATCAGTGAATGAACATACAACACATAGATCAAAGCATTCACACACACACACACATAAAAGAAACCAGAAACACAGGCATGCATGAACCCCCTCCCCCTCTGCAGCAAAATTTGGAAACCAACATTTTCCAGCCATTTTTTAAACGAGGGTTGAGGGAGATGGGAGAGAAGGGGGGGGGGGGGGTGGACTCTTGTACTGGGGTTGCAGTAAAGATACCTTTATTCAAGCTGCTGCAAAGTGGGTGGATGGGTGAGGGTTGTAGTCTTTATTTTTTTATTTCACAAGTGGTATTCCCGACGATGTACAGTATTTTAGATGGCGTTAAATTAGCACTGAGACAGTGACAGAGACACAGAGAGAGAGAGAGAGAGAGAGAGAGGAGAGAGAGAGAGGAGAGAGTAGAGAGAGAGAGAGAGAGAGAGAGAGAAGGAGAGGGAGGGAGGGAGGGAGGGAGGGAGGGAGGGAGAGAGAGAGAGAGAGGAGGGAGGGAGGGAGGGAGGGAGGGAGGGAGGGAGGGAGGGAGGGAGGGAGAGAGAGAGAGAGAGAGAGAGAGAGAGAGAGAGAGAGGAGAGAGGAGAGAGAGAGAGAGAGAGAGAGAGAGAGAGAGAGGGTGGTGGTGGAAATGCAGCAGAATTTTTGGATGGCTTCACTTTGGTCCTGACAGCTGAATGTCAGCATACAAATGACTTCATAGAGTGGAGGAGGGAGAGGGAAAAGGGTTATTTATTTTGGATGATGTTAAATACGAGGCAAAAAAATTGAAGGATCAGGGGAGGGGGGGGGGAGGTTAATAGCAGGTAGCAGGTATGCCTACTCTCAAGTTTCATTTCATGGATGACGCCACTAAAATCTGGGGCACAGACACATTTTCCATGAGACTCAATCAGGGAGGAGGGCAGTGGGAGTGACGATTGCAAAGGAGTAGTACTTATGTACACACTTAACTAATAGCCCCATCCCACCCAACCTCAAACTACAGTCCTAATCTTTAACTTCAGCTCTCCAATATACTACTTCAGTTATCCTCCCCCCCCCCCCCACCCCCCCCCCCCCCCTCCTCCAAATTCTTGTGTCCTTTTGAGATTGCGATTCCTATCAATTATGTGTGTGTGTCAGTATTGTAATTACCCTTCATGGAATGAGACAAGTGTTTCTGACTTGACTTGATCATTCTAACAATAGCCCTCCATAATACTGCTTCATTTATCATTTATACACAACTGCCATTGAAACTCAAGCCATCCCCCCAAAAAAACAAACAAAAACCCCACACTATTTTACTCCCCCCACCCCCACCCAAAATAAGATTCCCAGTGCCTAAAACATGTATGCCTACCCTTAAGTTATACTTTCAGAGACAAGCCACTAACAATCAGAACTATTGAAATACTTTCCAATGCCTACTTTACAGTAATGTAAAATTTATCATTCCCAGTGCTCAAACTACTACCATGTGAAATATTATTTTTTATTCTCCAGTGCTCAAACTACAGCCATGGGAAATATTATTATTATTTCCTAGTTCTGAGACTACAGCCATGTCAAATATTTATTATTCTCCACTGCTCATACTACAGCCATGTGAAATATTACTTATTATTCTCCAGTGCTCATACTACAGCCATGTGAAATATTATTTATTATTCTTCAGTGCTCAATTACAGCCATGTGAAATATTATTTATTATTCTCCAGTGCTCAATTACAGCCATGTGAAATATTATTTATTATTCTCCAGTGCTCAATTACAGCCATGTGAAATATTATTCATTATTCTCCAGTGCTCAAACTACATCCATGTAAAAAATTTCTTTTTCTCAGTGCTGACACTACAGCCATGTAAAATTTATTATTTACCAGTACTAATACTAAAGTTCTGTGAAATATTATTTATTATTCCCCAGTGCTCAAACTACAGCCATGTGAAATTTTATTTATTATTTTCTAGTGCTCAAACTACAGCCATGTAAGATATTATTTTTCAGTGCTCAAACTACAGCCATGTGAAATATCATTTATTATTTTCCAGTGCTCAAACTACAGCCATGTGAAATATCATTTATTATTCTCCAGTGCAAACATTTCAGCCACGTAAAATATGTATTATTTCTCAGTGCTGACACTACAGCCATGTAAAATATTTATTTCTCAGTGCTGACACTACAGTCGTGTAAAAATTATTATTTATCAGTACTGACACTAAGGCTATGTGAAATATTATTTATTATTCCCCAGTGCTCAAACTACAGCCATGTAAAATATTTATTTCTCAGTGATGACACTACAGCCATGTAAAATTTATTATTTACCAGTACTGACACTACAGCTATGTGAAGTATTATTTATTATTGTCCAGTACCCAAACTACCGCTATGTGAAAAGTTATTTATTATTCCCCTTTGCTCAGCCATTGCGAAATATTATTTATCATTCCTGAGTGCTCAAACTACAGCCTGGTGAAATATTATTTATTATTCTCCAGAGCTCAAACTACAGCTATTATTTTTCAGTGCTGACACTACAGCTATGTAAAATATTTATTATTTCTCAGTGTTCACACTACAGCCATGTAAAATATTTATTATTTGTCAGAGCTCAAACTACAGCTATGTAAAATATTTATTATTTCTTCAGCGCTAAAACTAGTCATGTAAAATTTATTATTTACCAGTGCTCACACTACAGCCATGTGAAATTTTATCATTCCCCTTTACTCAAACTATAGCCATGTGAAATATTATTTATCAGTTCTCAGTGCTCAAACTACAGCCATGTGAAATATTATCTATTATTCTCCAGTGCTCATACTACAGCCATGTAAAATATTATATATTATTCTCCAGTGCTCATACTACAGCCATGTAAAATATTATATATTATTCTCCAGTGCTCAAACTACAGCCATGTGAAATATTTATTATTCTTCAGTGCTTACACTACAGCCATGTAAAATATTTATTTCTCAGTGCTGACAATACAGCCATGTAAAATTTATTATTTACCAGTACTGACACTACAGCTATGTGAAATATTATTCATTTATTCTCCAGTACCCAAACTACCGCCATGTGAAATATCTATTATTCCCCTTTGCTCAGCCATGTGAAATATTATTTATCATTCCTGAGTGCTCAAACTACAGCCATGTGAAATTTATCCTTTTCCTAGTGCTCAAACTACAGCCATTTGAAATATTATTTATTATTCTCCAGAGCTCAAACTACAGCCATTTGAAATATTATTTATTATTCTCCAGAGCTCAAACTACAGCTACGTAAAATATTTATTATTTCTCAGTGCTCAAACTACAGCCATGTACAATATTGATTATTTCTCAGTGCTGACACTACAGCCATGTAAAATATTTATTATTTCTCAGTGCTGACACTACAGCCATGTAAAATATTTATTATTTTTCTATGCTCAAACTACAGCTATGTAAAATATTTATTATTTTTTCAGTGCTAAATATAGTCATATAAAATTTATTATTAACCAGTGCTCACACTACAACCATGTGAAATATTATTATTCCCCTTTGCTCAAAATACTATTTATTATTCCCCAATGCTCAATCTACAGCCATGTCAAATATTATTTATTATTCTCCAGTGCTCAATTACAGCCATGTGAAATATTACTTATTATTCTCCAGTGCTCAATTACAGCCATGTAAAATATTATTTATTATTCTCCAGTGCTCAAACTACATCCATGTAAAAAATTTCTTTTTCTCAGTGCTGACACTACAGCAATGTAAAATTTATTATTTACCAGTACTAATACTAAAGCTATGTGAAATATTATTTATTATTCCCCAGTGCTCAAAGTACAGCCATGTAAAATATTTATTATTTGTCAGTGCTCAAACTACAGCCATGTGAAATTT
>CM060327.1:12305895-12317200 GCA_030674155.1 Stramonita haemastoma | reverse complement strand
AAGGTTTGAGGTGTATCTTCTTTTCCATACATGAGAATTTTGTGCTGGACAACGGGGACCGTATCTGGTTTATACTCGTCCATTAAACATTTGTTGTTGTTGTTGTTGTTGATGAAAATTGATTTATTATCCTTTCAAATTAAGCCAAAGTTGATCTGAAGGAGGGTGTGTGTGTGTGTGTGTGTGGTGTGTGCGTGCGTGCGTGCGTGCGTGCGTGCGTGCGTGCGTGCGTGCGTGCGTGGTGTGTGTGTGTGTGTGTTGTTATTGTTGTTTTTAGTTTTGTTTTGCTTTCTATAATGTTGAATTCTCCCAGACTGAAAGTTTTTCTTCTTCTTTTTCCTCCTCTCAAAAATTATTTTTAAAATTTGACAAAAGCAAACAAAAGAAAAAGTTGCAGGACTCCCCCCCCCCCCCCCCCCCCCCCCCCCCCCCCCCCCCCCCCCCCCCCTTAACACTCACTCCTTCTCCTTGATCCACTTGAACCCCCCCCCCCACGCCCACATCCCTAATCCACAGTCACACTGTACAAGAGGAAGAGAGGGGGGAAAAGATGAAAAGCCATGAGCCTCCACCGCTAATACTTCCGCCCTCCCCCCCCCCCCCCCCTCCTTCCCTTCCTGCTCATCCCTCCAAAGTCAACGAGACTGAAGAACTAATTTTCTCCTGAAAAAAGAGGGACGAGGGGTTGGGGTGGTGTGGGGGCGGAGGGGGGGGGGGGGTCCATGTCCTGGGGTCAGTTCATCGCGTCGGTGTGTGTGTGTGTAGGGTGTGTGTGTGTGTGTGTGTGTGTGTGTGTGTGTGTGTGTGTGTGTGTGTGTGTGTGTGTGTGTGGTGTGGTGTGTGTGAGCACGCGCGCCTACGTGGGAATAAAATACAAAAGTAAATGACATAGAACAAAACGCCTAAAATCAAACAAACAAAAAACAAAATCATGCAACAAATCAGAAAATGACCTCACAGTCATTAGCTTACTACATGATAAGACGAATAGTGACACATTATTGTAGTGACACGAACTAATGTAGTGACACATATTGTAGTGATACATATTAGACTAGTGACACGTATTAGAGTAGTGATGTATCACAGCAGTCACACATTTTATAGCAGTGACACATATTACAGTAGTGACACATGATATAGAATTGCCCTAATTAACTAACAGCTGAGGTCACAAAGACATGTAACAAGAACCATAACAAAATTTATAAGAAAGGGAAACATTTATTTGCTCAAATAGCATTGACTCTGTCCCTAGAAAAACCCAACATAACCTGTTTTGCAAAACGATAGTATCTATTTTAAGACTTAAGGCTGCATTACCAGACAGTAACTTATTGTATAGATTAGATGTTGTAGTTTCGGTTTTTCTATCCAAGGTACACGCATTTGAAACTATAAACTACACCATTACGTTTAGAACGAAGTGTCCCTAGTTTTGAAATGTTACTGTGATAAGACACTCTAAAGATAAAGATCGATCATCAAACTGGTGACAGCGCCAGTTCAGAGGTCAAATAAGCATTACAGTCTGGTTTCAGAACAATATGTATGTAGTTTTTTGTGTTTTGTATCGTGTATTTGCTGTGAGACACTAGATACTGATCACTACGGAGATGTGACTGTCTCTGTTTGAACAGCTGGTATCGATCTCCAGACCCCAGCTGACTAGATAGCAACACAAAGTGGGCAGTATCATCACCGGGAGTTGTGGCGAGCTCCTGTAATCCAGCTACTTGGAGGTTTGAGATGGGGACGGTTTGAGGGCAGGGGCCCTGTCAGCAGGTGTGCCATGTCGATCGGGTGTCCGCACTAAGCCCGGCATCATATGGACTCCCAGGGGGAACTCGGGGAGCCCAGGTTGACTAAGGAGAGCCGCACTGGCCCAGGCTGGAAATCAGAGCAGGCAAAAGGCTCCGTGTCAAGCAGTAGTGGGATCGCACCTGTGAATGGGCGGCTGTTGGCAGCCTGTCCGATATAGTCGGACTGCATCTCTTTTTGTAGTTTTTCTCTTTTTTTTCTTCTATTTTTTTTTCTTTCTTTTTTTTCTTCCCCCCCCTTTTTTTTTGTGTGTGTGTGTGGGGGGGGGGGGGGGGGGGGGGGGGAGAGGCAGTATTTTATTTAAACCATCCCATTTCCCCTTTTTAAGCCCTTTGTTTTCCTTTCTTAGTTGCACACATTTCTTTTTTAAATTAACATAGATATTTAATTGTACCATCATTTTGTAACACTTTTGTTTCTACCATTTTTTTGCCCGATTCTTTCTTATACATCTTTAGCTTTCTTCTCTTTTTTGGTTATTTTTTCCTCTTCTTTCTTTTTTTCTTTTCTTTTTTTTCCAAGCTTACTTGTCTGCTTATGCCATTTTCAAACACACAACTAGCTTACCAACAATTTTAATATATTTTGTAATATTTGTCTGTCTTTTTCGTTTCATCTCTTTGCTTTAAAAAAATCGTCCATTTTCCACTGTTTTTTTTCCTTGTTTCCTCTTCACTACTTTACTTTCTTTCTTCCCGCCCTGCCCTCCGCCTTCTCTCTCTCTCTCTCTCTCTCTCTCTCTCTCTCTCTCCTCTTCTCTCTCTCTCTCTCTCTCTCTCTCTTCTCTCTCTCTCTCTCTCTCTTATTATGGAAAAAACTTGGAAGAGGAGGAGGCGGCCCCTGTAGTCTAAACGGGATGGGATAGCCTGGTGGTTAGAGCGATGCGCATTGCCTTCGGGATCTGCTGACCCAGGTTCGAATCCTGTTCAAGGGGATATTTCCCCCCTGTTGTTAGCATCAGTGACGACTCCACTCCCCCCCCCCCCCCAAAAAAAAAAAAAAAAGTCCTTGGATGACACTATAAGCCAAGCTCTGGTGTGCGAACCCAAGCAGAACACCTTGGCAAACCTTAAAACCTGTATTGCTTTCCCAAGAGCAAGCCACTGTGTGCCTGTTGGAACAGATGACAAAATGTTAAAAAATGCACAGACACGGAGGCTGGATGTAAAAAGCACATAAGTACTTATTCCATTATCCCGGAAATAAAAGAATAAAAAAATAAAATAAACATTATTACATATACCTGGACTGCTTCTTTCCTGACATATCAATCAGGCCTTTTTGATTTTTTTTGGGGGGGGGGGGGGGGGGGGATTATTACTTTGGGGGAGGGGGTTGTGTTTAAAAAAAATATTGGGTTGCTGAATTGGATTTTATGGAGAGGGTGGGAGTGGGCGGGAGAAGTGGGGATAATGTGAGAATTAAAAAAATTGCCTGCTTTTCTCCTCCCCTTTTAATGTGACTTACTGTTTTCATTACTCAATAACTTTCCCTCTGTACACGCGCGCGCGTGCGTGCGTGCGCGTGTGTGTATGTGTATGTGTATGTGTGTGTGTGTGTGTGGCGCGCGCGCGCGTGTGTGTGTGTGTTTATTCTTTAACATCGAGGAGAATAGAATAAGTACTCATGTGCTTTTTTCATCCAATCCCCCGTGTGTATGCAGTTTTGTAAATACTGTCATCTATTCCCACCAGCACACAATGGCCTACTCTCACGAAAAGCGGAACAGGATTTAACGTGTGCGCAAGATGTTCCGCGTGCGTTTGCACACGGGGCCTCGGTTTACAGTCTCGTCCGAAAGACTTTTGGGGAGAGTGGAGTCAGCACTGATGTTAACTCCAGGGGGGAAATCCCCTCGATCGGGAATCGAACTCGGGTCGTCAAATTGCGAGCGCAATGTTCTGACCACAAGGCTACCCGTCCCGTGTGTGTGTGTGTGTGTGTGTGTGTGTGTGTGTGTGTGTGTGTGTGTGTGTGTTGTGTGTGTGTGTGTGTGTGTGTGTGTGTGTGTGTGTGTGTGTGTGTGTGAAGTCAAGTCAAACTTTTCTAACCAGCCGCCATGGTGCAGTGGTTAGCGCCTTGGATTTCAGACTGGAAGGTCGCCGGTTCGAATCCTTAAGAGTCATGGAGATTTTTCGGCTCTGGATGGCTCCGACCTGAAGTGAGTGTGCTGTGGGCTCAGTGGAAAGACTGGCACCACACAGTCGAGCTTCATCCAATTTACGGATGCGAATTTGAGTGTTGCTCAAATTACCTGACCAACACTGCAGGTGTCTGTGTCTCTTGGGCCTGGTTGACGCCCGGTATATATTTTGTTAGTAAGTGTAGAGTACAACCCTGTCAAGTAGATCTAGTCTCAAAACACATGCACTTCCACAGCAGCAGCATTAAGTCATCTTCATTATCATTGATCATCATGCAATAAAAAAAAAAAATTGCCTCTGATTGGAGGCTTAGTACAACAACATGCAGTTTACCCATCCCAAATTGTCATATACCTAAGCTAAATAATTTCAGACTTGATCAACAAGACCGGCTGACTTTAATATGCCAACAGAGTGAAAATATTCAACACAGTCCTTCTTCCCCAACAAAGAACCTTCAATACATTGCAGCCATCACTAGGCTAAATTGCTCATTGATTTGTTGTGATCTTTGTTTCTACCAATCCAAAAAAATTTAGTAGACATCCCACCATTGCAGACTAAGGTAACACCAAAGACCTAATCAGGAGAGGGGTGAGGGGGGGGGGGGGGCTGGTGGTTGCTCCTGCCATCCTGAAACTTTACTCTGACGGTTGACCTTCACCACCCTCTGTGACCTTGGTGCCTTCTGTCTCACCGCCCTGACTGACTGACCAGTAGTACCGGGAAGCCGTCACACTGACCCCCACACTGATCACTTCACCTCTGCCACCTCCCGCTGTCCGCATCTCCCAGTCTTCATGGCCGGTCCATTATTGCCAAGTCCCCATGGCCGGTCCATTATTGCCGGAACAAGCCGTCCTTTCACAGCTCATTCTGCCGGCTTCACACGTTACGGGCCAGGCATTGTCAGGGCTAAGTGGAACAGTTTTTGCTGAGGGTCTGTTTGACTTGGGACATGTGTGTTACAGCCAGTCCCTCCTGTTCCAGTTGTAGGTCGGCAGTCTGTCATCTCCACTGTCTCTCCCTGGGGGGCCTTTTTTGACTGGGGTGGAAAAATGGACTGGGAGAGGTCGACTTGACCCAACACTCCACAGGAAGTTCTCCTAAAAGAAGTAGAGAAGAAATCTGAAGAAGAGGGGAGGTAATGCGCTGCTGGTT
Organism: Stramonita haemastoma; assembly: GCA_030674155.1. NCBI lineage: Eukaryota > Metazoa > Mollusca > Gastropoda > Neogastropoda > Muricidae > Stramonita > Stramonita haemastoma. The sequence goes on along the minus strand of CM060327.1, from coordinate 12,312,074 downwards.
TCTCTCTGTATTGTTCTGTCCACAATGTCTGACTTAGGGCAGAGAGGAGGACCAGGGCTGCCCTGCACTTCACAGCAATCTGTTCAGGGCAGGAAAGCTGTCAGTGGGGACAGAAGCCAGTGAAGAGAGACCATTAGCACCGTGTCTCGTCACGTCAGGGCCAAATGGCACTCATGAACTGCCGCCACTTCAGACAGCAAAGTGATTTTGCTTCCTTCCCGGCTACAGTTCCGAGGCTCACCAATGGGGAGATTTTTCTGCATATGCGACCATTTATGCCCACCATGAAGGTAGCCGCATTCCCACTTCGTAGATCATGTATGCTTGGTATGTTCGGGATTCCGTAACCCCTCGAACACTCACATGAATGACAGGATCTTTAACGTGCATAATTGATCTTCTGCATGTGTGTAAATACGCGAAGGGAATGAAGACACTGGCAGGTCTGCACTTGAAGTTGTCCTGGGAGATCGTAAAAATTACCCACCCTTAATTCACCCGTGGGACTGATGTCGAGCGATCGGTTAAGATGTGTGAAGTTATGATTCTGAAACTCTAGTTATTAATTTTACAGCTCGGTTATGGTGTCTGTCTGCAAAGCAAATGAATCCAACAACAAAATTCAGGAATATGCAAAAGCTTTTAAACACATTTCTTGTGGAAGAAAGACAACACAGCAGGTTCAAAACAACACCTACCTTTCAGCAATACTGAGCAAGCTTGAAACTTGTATCATGCTTGGGGGCGGGATAGCCTAGTGGTTAGTGTTGCACTTGTGTTACTGAAGGCCAGGGATCGAGCCATCGCGGAGGCACCCGTTTACGGGGATTTTTCCTCTGTACGCCAACATCAATACTGACTCTGATCCCTTAAAAGTCCTGTCGATGAGACTATAAATCGAGGACCATTGTGCGGGTGTAAGCAAAACATCTTGTGTGCCTGCTAAAATCCAGTTCCTTTTTTTTGAAAAGTAGGTCATTTCGTGCCAGCAGAAACGGACACGAAATGGTTTTTTTTTTTTTTTTTTAACCACATGTACACGGGTATGGTGTTTAGACACCATCCCCAAAGAGGGAATGTATACACCTTCATGGTGGGCAAAAACGGCAGTATGGGCAAAAATCTCACCATTTGTGAACCTCTGAGTTCTAGCTGAGGAACAAAAAAAACCTCAAACCAAACCAAACCAAAACAAACAAAACAAAACAAAAAAAAACAAACCCAAACCAAGGTTTCTTGCCTAAAACAATGTCGTTAACACTGTAAATGCCATTCCTCCTTCCAAAGAAGAGTAGGCCATCCTGTCGGAAGAATAAATAATAGAATCTTAACAAATATCAACTCGGGGGTACAAATCCCTAAAACGGGTGCCTCCATGGTAGTTTGATCCTGAGCCATAAGACCACGAATGCAACACCTCTCTGAGCACTAGGATACCCCCTCCCCCCCTCCCATTCCTTTACAGTAAATACATCCAACTCTTTCTGAGCCAATATTGAATATATGCTAGATATGTTCGTGTTTCCGTAACCCACCCAACGCTGACATGAAATAAAAATATTCAATGCGCTTTATGTGATCTTCTGCATTGTGTGTATACACAAAGGGGATTAAAACACGGGCAGGTTAGCACTTGTTAGTCAGATATGCTGGGCCTGGCTTGTCAGGCGCTTAACGGCAGCGCAACACATGTTCGCTCATATAACAAACGACAAAAATAGTTGCTGTCTGAGCGCGAGCGTCCAACGACGACGACGACGACGACGACGACGACGACGAAGAAGAAGAAGAAGAAGAAGAACAGGGTGTGGCAGAATTGTACAGTGTTACTCGGGGAATGCCATAAAGAAGACGAGCTGGGTCTGTCCGTTGCATAAGTGGACATGATCACAGGAGAGGTCACCCACGCCTGTCAAGGCCGCGCGCGCGCCTGTCTCCAGCTCCAACAGTTTATGGGGCCAGATAAACATCTCCCCACACATGCCCTGGTCTCTCTCCTCTCTCATCTGCAGACAGCTGGGATCAAGCCACTGCCGTATGTCATCTCTCTCTCTCTCTCTCTCTCTCTCTCTCTCTCTCTCTCTCTCTGTTTTGTCCATCTGTCCAGGTTTGTCCAAGCCTTTATGGAGGGATGTGGTCAGTGGTCACTTTTCTGTCGCGGGCCTTTTGTAGTGTCTGAAGAAAACGTCACTACTCTACTTGACCTGCTGAACTAAACTAAATCCTTGAAAATGAGAGAGAGAGAGAGAGAGAGAGAGAGAGAGAGAGAGAGAGAGAGAGAGAGAGAGAGAGAGAGAGAGAGAGAGAGAGAGAGAGAGAGAGAGAGAGAGAGAGAGAGAGGAGAGAGAAGCCGAGGAACTGAAAGGCAGAGGAAGGAAAAGCGGGAAAGCCACAGTGCCGCAGCAAAGTCCAGCCTACTGCAAAGACAATAATTGAAACACTAAAAACTTATTTTATTGCTTGCTGCATCGCATGCCACTGCGACGGTCCAACTGAAGTGGACAAAGGAGAAACTAGGTGTAGTAGGCGAGAAACTGATGAACGATGTGTGGTTGCAACATGAATCTCCTGAAACTCGACTTATTTTACAGCTCGAATACAAACAAAACAAACAAGCAAACAAACAAATGAACCTTGACTTTATATCTTTCCTTCTCTCGGTTATATTTACAACAGCCTTCAGTTTTCTTCCCAACAAAAACAAAAAAAAATCTCTTGATATCTTTTTTTTATATTCGGACTCTTTTAGACCACCATAGAAAAACTCCAAACACTGCAATCATTTTGTTCAGCCCCCTCCCCTGTAGTCGTAAAGCTGGACGTCTTGATGGGGATGTTCAGGTGGTCAGTTCTTCAGTTTATCGTCATCCCTTGATCTGTCCTTCTGTCGCTGCCCCTGTCCAGCCAGTCAGGGGGGGGGGGGGGGGACAATTATCTTGTCTTTGCTTAGTCATTTGTGTCCCTTGGTGAACTGGGCCCAATGCTGTGCCGCCAGTAAAGAGGAGAGGAGAGGAGTGGAGAGATCAGTCTGCTTATGACGAATCTTCGCACAAGGAACAAACCTATACAGTGAAAGGCGCTATAGCCGAGTGGTTAAGACCCTTTGACTTCAATCCCATGGGTCTATGAAGTCGTGGGTTCGAATCTCGGCGGCGTCTGGTGAATTAAGGGTGGGGACTGTTTTACTATCTCCCATGTCAGCTTCGAGTACAGACCTACCAGTGTCTGCAATCCCTTCGTGCAGAAGATTAAAGATCCTGTAATTCATGTTAGTGTTCGATGGGTTACGGAAACACGTACATACCCAGCATACATCCCGAAGTTTAAATGCAGTTAGCTACCTTCATGGTGAGCAAAATCGGTTCCATACACAAAATCTTGCCGTCGCTGTAGTCTAGTGGTTAGGGTGTTGGACTCGTAATCTAAATGTTGTGGGTTCGATCCCAGCTTTCAGCTATGGTGTTGTGCCCTTGGAAAAGGCACTTTACGGCTATTTCCTCACCCCACCCAGGTGTAAAAGGGGGTACCAACCTTGTGCTGGGGGTTAACCCTGCGATAGACTGGCGTCCTATCCAGGGGGGAGTCTATGACTCTCAGTCGCTTAACGCCACAGAAACCGGGATAAGCACCGGCCTGATGAGCCTTAGGCTCGGGACAGACTTTAACACAAAATCTTGCCAGTGGTGAGAACAGGTGGTGCCCAGTTCAACAGTAAAACAGACGTGCAGCTGATCACCGAAATGTTCAGTGGATCTGTGTTTTGAGGAAATAAAGAAAAGAAAACCAGCCTTTACCCCTAGATTCTATCTATCTATCTATCTATCTATCTATCTATCTATCTATCTATCTATCTATCTATCTATCTATCTATCTATCTATCTATCTATCTATCTATCTATCTATCTATCTATCTATCTATCTATCTATCTATCTATCCCTTAGTCTGGCAACTGTGGGGTGCACCCCTAAAGACTTGACGACCAGTTCCCTCCATTCCTCTCTCTCTCCTGCCTTTCTCAGAGTTTTGCTGAGTTCTAGGCATGTCCATCAGCTGATGTTGTCCCCACATCTCTTCCTTGGTCTGCCTCTTTTTCTTCCTCCCTGAACAGTGCCTTGCAGTATTGTTTTTGCAAGTCTTTTTGATCAAAAGGACCAAATAGATTATGATTTCAACATGCTACCTTTAACGAAGAAAGGTAGTTTTGTCAACAGCAAAAAAAGCCCACAACTCCAAATGTTTGATATGCTGAAAAACTGTAAACATTTTCGTTAACATCACGACTGAGAAATGCTGCGATTGTAAGCCATCACACACACACACACACACACACACACACACACACACACACACACACACACACACACCACACACACACACACACACACACACACACACACACACACACACACACTCTCTCTCTCTCTCTCACCACACACACACACCACCACACACACACACAACACACACACACACACACACACACACACCCCACCACACACACACACACACACACACTCTCTCTCTCTCTCTCTCACACACCACACACAACACACACACACACTTTTCTCTCTCTCCTCTCACACACACACACAACAACACACACACCACACACACACACACACACACTCACACACTCACACACACCACACACACACACACACACACACACACACACACACACACCACACACACACACACCACACAACACACCACACCACACCACACACACACACACACACCACACACCACCACACCCCCACAGAGCACCCCCACCCCCACACACCACCCACCCTCCGACGTCACACACACGACCACTGCGCCGGACGTTCTAGCATATAATGGCGTTGCTATGAAAATAACAAACGTCTCTCCCAAGTCTCTGTGTCTCGCCACATGGGTGACCACAAAGTCCAAGATGACCAGCTCTCCAGGGGGGCAGGCTCCAAGATGACCACAACACTTGACGGACAAACAACCACTCCTGGGACAAGATACAGATCACACCACACACACACACACACACACACACACACACACACACACACACACATATACGCGCGCGCGCGCACGCAGACACACACACACACACACATGCGCGCGCACGCAGACGCAGATGCACGCACGCACGCACGCACATACACGCACGAAGTAAAAGAATGAAATAAAAGTTTGAACACACACACACACACACACACACACACACACACACACACACACACACACACACACACACACACACACACACACACCGCCAATATTAATTTTCGCCCCTCACAGAATGAGACTGGCTAGGCCACAGTTTGTTACAAAAGCTGTATAAAAGCGACTATGGTAAACCCTTCGCGTCATTTTGTAGTGTATTGTAGAGTACATTGTGTATTGTACTGGATTATATTGTGTTGGGTTGGGTTGGGTTGTATTGTATTGTATTGTATTGTGTGGTCTTTTATTTTATTATCGTGTTCTTGTTGCGTTGTATTGTGGTGTATTGTGCTGCATTGTCTTGTAATGGACCATTCCAGTGGCGTTGAGAGAGAGAGAGAGATGAGAGAGAGAGAGAGATGGAGAGGAGAGAGGAGAGAGAGGTGAGAGAGAGAGGAGGAGAGAGAGAGAGAGAGGAGGAGAGGGGTGGGGTGGTGGTGGTCTGCTGCATGGGTAACAGCTTGCCCTCCATACTTACCCAGGCTTTGCGCTATAAAGCCGAGCGTAACGCCATAGTCTTCCGAGGCTGATGGGTGCCTACTACTACTGTCTTGTAACGTATTGCATCGTCCTGAATTGTTCTGCACTGTATTGTGCCTCGCTGTCTGTGCTGTAGTTTCTGATGTTTCTGTGTGAAATGGAAGTTATTGTTTATGATTCATCGTCATCCCCACGGCCAAGATCGTCACTGGAAGACACACAAACGTACACATTTGCCAACAACTTTTCCCAGGCTGGTCTGTCTTCAGGCTTTCACAGCAACACAGCCATGTCAGGGTCCGTCCAGTCTTTGATGTTCTGCATCCAGTTCTTCATCCGTCTGCCCCCGCGTCTTTCTCCCTCAAGTGTCCCCTGTGGAGTAGTCTTGGTAAGAAAGTTAAGACCTGTGATGTGACCAAACCACGCCAGCTTCCTCCTTTCTACAACAGCCAGAAGGGGTTTGTTCCTGTGGCCCAGGTTTCATGATCACCTCTTG
>CM060327.1:12298395-12300895 GCA_030674155.1 Stramonita haemastoma | reverse complement strand
CCAGCCAGCCAGCTAGGCAGGCAGCGCCTCGGGTTTCAAACCACCGGGCCCCGCTGTGGGTTCCACTCCATTAGAAACGCGTTGAGGCACGGGATTTCCATCAGGGGCGGGTAATTAGCACTCTAAGCCTCAGGGGCAGATAATCGCCTGTGACTAACCTGCGCGCTGCAGCGGAAGAACAGTCAGGCGTCAGGGGGACACAACTCTGCGAGCGGTCTTTTGAAGGGCGGGCCTAAGATGACAGGTGGGATGACTGCACCTTCTGGGGCTTTGTCCTCGGGTAGGTCCCGGCCCGGCCTCTGTCTTCAGGACGCCCCGGAGTCCCCCTAATCCCGTTGATCCCTGTAAACCCCGGCGAACAAAGCCCCTGTCATAATCACTCATCGGCTCTGAGAGGAGCGGGCCAGGCGAGACGAGTTTCTGTCAAGCACGAGGAACCTCATCCATTACACGTTGTCCTAGCGGGGGAACAGAGGGAAATGCGATGAAGATTATCTCGTAATTAACATCCATCTTTCTCTCACTGTATTAATTCTGGAATCTTCTTGAGCTATCTTTGTTTGTCTGCACATAAACCCTGACTATCGTGGAGCTATTCTAGCTAGACTCCTGACCCTGCTAGGGTCCAAGATGTCGACTGACTGCCGGCAAAAGCTTAACACTAGGAATGAGTCAGCAGTCTTTACAGAGATCTTTCTGGTGGTGTCTGTGTTTTGCAGCTGAAAATTAGCAAGGAATCATAAAGTTCTCTCATCAGTTTGTCTGTCTGTCCGGACACAACGCTGAAATTAATACTTTTTGCTTTTCGTTCCTTAGCTAGAGCTCCAAGGTTCACCAAAGATGAGATAATTATTTGTGTATGCAACCACCACCTCTCTCTGTCTCTGTCTGTCTGTCTGTCTGTCTGTCTGTCTCACAACACACACACGCACAGCACGCATGCATGCATGCATGCACGCACGCACGCACACACACGCACGCACGCACGCACGCACACACACACACACACACACACACACGCACGCTCCCATTAAGATGGCCGCATACTGACTTCGGGGATTTAGTTTGGAAATTGAACATCCAAAACTTTGCGAGGATAGTTGGAGAGGTCGGTACCTACCTGCTCTGTTCGATTTTCAACTGTTGTGTGGGTTCTTTAGACGCGCATAAGTCAGTTAGAGTAAAAACCAATGGCTTAAAAAACAAAGCTAGGCCTAGGCCTCCCTCTCAGACAAGTTATCTTCTCATTCAGGTCACTGCTAAGTGTGAAGTGTGGCCACACCAGCATCTCTCTCTTCATCACCAGCAACAAAGGACAGCAGAAGCACAGCCAACATATTCCTTCTTCCTTTCTGATACGTGTGTCTTCGTCTTGGTTTGTGGCCCCTTTTTTATATTTTTATTTTGTTTGTTTACTTGGTTTGTTTCTTGCATAACCCCTATGATCATCAATCTGAACTAACAGGTAGAGGGGAGAGGAAGGGGAAAGGTCTGGTTTTTATTCCCTGTTGTGTGAATCATATTGTTGTTGTGTTCTTACGGTTTTCCCAGCCAGAGTATGTATTGGGGTTACTTTCTTTAAACTTTTTTTTGGGTGTATTTACGCAAGAGCAACCTTTCAAGTTTCACCTCTTGCTCCTTTGGCCTTTTCTGCACTTCACTACTTCAAAGACGCGCATAAGTCGTGCCCGTGAGAACGGATGACAAAATTTACAAAACTGTAACACACACAGAGACTGGATGTAAAAAAAGGACACGAGTGATTATTCCACAGTCATCGAAATAAAAGAATAAATAAATAAATAAGATAGATCAAATAAAGCTGAGTAGTGTGGGAAACATTATATGTACTTGATTGCCATTATGACTAAGCACAGAGTTAGAAACACTAATAATGTGTATGAAAAGAAAGTCAATATTTTTTCCCCTCAGTTCTGCCAGTTCATATTTATAAACGAAAAAAAACTCTCCTCTGCATTGTCAATCCTAATCACTCTCACTAAGCTTCCAACTTCATCACAGGACCTTTTCATGCGTTGAATAAAACCGAAGTCGAAATGCAGTTACATTTAATGGTGGGCAAAAATGGCTGCTTATGCAAAGTCTCACCATTGGTGAACCTCAGAGTTCTTGCAGAAGAACGTAAAAATAGCTTTAAACAAAGTCTAAGCTGGAGTGTTCACATGATCTGTTGTTGATGTGGCTTCTGGTGCTGTTTATTATCATTTTGATACTTGGCAGGGCGGAGGAATGGCCTAGTGGTTAGAGTGCTGCCTGGTGATCTGACGTCTAGCTGGATCGAGTCATCAAGGAGGCGCTCATTTTTATTAAGGGATTTCACCATGGAGGCTAACGGAAGTTACCTAAGACCTTTGATTCACCTAGAAACTACAGTTACGTAGACGATGGAGTTTTCCCACTACGATCAACAGCGGCGCATGTAATGTTTATTGGTAGAGTCTTGTGCAGAAGAGATCAACCAGCCTGAATAGACAGAAGG
>CM060327.1:12283395-12293395 GCA_030674155.1 Stramonita haemastoma | reverse complement strand
TAAGCAAAGAATACTCCATTATCTTCATTCTATCTATCTATTATCTATCTTCTATCTATCTATCTATCTATCTATCTATCTATCTATCTATCTATCTATCTATCTATCTATCTATCTATCTGTCTGTCTGTCTGTCTGTCTGTCTGTCTGTCTGTCTGTCTGTCTGTCTGTCTGTCTATCTATCTATCTATCTATCATCTATCTATCTATCTATCTATCCTTAGTCTGGCGATCGTGGGGGCATCCTCGAAGACTTGACAACCAGTTCCCTCCATTCCTCTCTCTGTTCTGCCTTTCTCAGGGTTTTGTTGAGTTCCAGGCCTGTCCATTCGCTGATGTTGTCCTCCCATCTCTTTCTTGGTCTGCCTCTTTTTCTTTCTCATTGGACAGTGCCTTGCAGTATTGTTTTTGCTATTCATTTTGATCTTGTCACATGCCCGTACCATTTAAGTTTACGCTTCTTTACGATTGATAGAAGATTTTCGTAGGGACCAAAGGTTTGCTGGATTCTGTTATGCACTTCTTAGTTGCATATTGATCTCTGTAGGAGATGCCAAGGAGTCTCTGGAAGCATCTTATCTCTACCGCTTGTACTCTTCTCTCCAAAATCTGCAGTCAGGGTCCACGATTCACTAGGCACACAGGAATATAGATATGACAGGGGATCAAAAACAAGAATAGCTAACCCCCCCCCCCCAATCCCCCCGGATAATTGTAAGTTGGGAAAGGTTTCAGTGAACTGAGGTGTCATCCCTCCCCCGCATACACTTCAAGGGCTTATCTTTATTCCTGTATGCAGGCGTGGACAGCCCCAGCACACTATTTCTATATACATCTTCGTCAACGTGAGGATTCTCGCTCTGTTTGGCACTTCATGGAAAAACCATCACATGTTACAGTAAACACTTAGGAAAGATTGTGTTGAAACTATGCATATGATATAATGAGGAAGGTGAGGAAGAGGTGAGAAAAAAGAAAGAAAGAAAGAAAGAAAGAAAGAAAGAAAGAAGAAAAAAAGAGAAGAAAGAAACGTAAGAAAGAAAACAAAAGTAAAACAGAGAGAAGAGGGAAAAGAGAGAATGAACGAATGAAGAAAGAAAGAAAGAAAAAAGAGAGAGAGAAAGAAAGAAAGTAGACAGGGGGAGAGGACGATTGTTGTTTTTACTTTGTGGTTTTTGTTCTGGCAATAATAAAGATACATGGCATACCTGTATTTCTTTATCCTTTTTTCTTTGTTCTTTAAAGACCTTGCAACAAACTGAAACAGTAATACCTGTGCTAAAATCTCAATATCAACATGCTATAATACTGTAAAGGAATCAAATATTTTGTAATGATGACGATGATGATATACATGCTTTATGAGAGATGCAAGAGATCAAGCAAAAACAAGAAAACACTTTTTGAGTTTTTAAACAGTTGCTATAACTACGCTTCAGCTTTGCTTGAGAAAAGAGAAACATTAACAAGACCCCCCCAAACAACAACAACACAACAAAACAAAAAAAAAAATGTGAACTAGGGTGACACACTCTCACGAGGAGATACCGGGAAGCTGTCTGTATAGCCATCGCACCTTCTGGAAATTCTGTGCTAGGAATTCCTCCTCTTTTCTATCCCTCTCTTTGTTTCTGCCTTGTTCCCTTTCTTCCTGTCACCGTCTATTTTTCTACCTTCTTAGTCCATTAGTCTACCCACCTCCCCCCCCCCCTTAAAACATGACAATTCTCTACCAAGCCGAAGACTTGTGCACTGGGCTTAATTTGTCAGACGCTTAACGGCAGCGCGCCGCATTTTCGCTCGAATGGCAGAAAACAATAGTTGCTGTCTGAGCGTTGGAGGAAGAAGAAGAAGGGTGACCTAGCATTGAAGGGGTAAGTGGCCCAGATGTGACACGCACTGTCGTCAGTTAAGCCCACATGGGGTGTGAAGGGATCGGCAGATGGGATTTTAAGCTGAGGGATTTGCTGTAGGCCTCACAGACTTATCGCCTTTAACCTTGCACAGACGATGATCACAAAACTCCCCTCCCTTCCCCTCCCCTCCCCTTCCAAACTGCAGGCCCTAGAGTCACAAGTGCAACGGCCTTTTATACCCCCGAGCCGATTAATCAACAGCACACACAGTCACAGCGGGTCTCCGCTGGTAGACAATACACTGTCGATGTGATCCACCCCGAGTAGCGATGACAAATTGCCTCCTCCTCAAGGGGGCTGAGCACAGATGAAGGCGTGAAGATTGATCATGTCTACTTCCCTGGTTAGTGTTGACTCCCAGCCAATGCAGGATCAACAAGCGTGTGGGATTTTTTTTTTGGAGATCAGGATTTGGCAAGGTCAGTTCAGAATCAGTGCCGTTCTTCCCCCTAGTCTGGCCTGCATAGACACAGTCTAGGACTGAACACACACTTCAAGCTCGGCCATAGGCTAGTCTCTGCTGGCAGTTCAGCTCGCAGTCTATAACCAACGTGTGGCTCAATACCCTCACTGCCAAACAGGATCGCTTTCAAACCACTGCGGGGTCACCCAACGCTGCAGCTTGATTTAACACTGCGCAGCGAGGGAGAGGAGATGGGCGCCGCCCTCAACATGCCGGCCCTAGAGAAGCTGAGATCTCTGACGCCTCGCTCCCCGACGACCACAAAGGTCATGGGACACCTTTACCTTTTACCTTTTTAGGTTGGAACCAGCTTTCTCAAAGGCGTGGAGGATGACTGTTAGTGCAACACAGTGCCGTGACTTCTCCCCTCCCTCATGGACATCGGTCATTGAAGGATACTGCGCCGGGTGTTTTAGGCGGTGTCTCAGCGCAAGCTAGACCACAGCGGAGCCCCTCCCTTTTCCAGGTAGCAGGAATGCATGCTGGGCATTCTGGTGTTATAAGGTTACTCGTCATTCCTGACTGACCTCTAACTGTAGTGCAAGAGATTGGATCTGCCCGTTGGGATCCTTAATAAAGAATCAAACCCACCCCCCAAGTCCTAGAGGGATTTATGTGATGATGGTATTATGGAGTGTGAAGTATTGTTAGAAAGTGCGTTGCGAGTGCATAGCGTATTCAGAAACTGTGTCCTTTGTTGAGGCAGGACTATCCTGGCTTAAGGCCCTTCCTACATTGATTGCAGTGAATGATGTCCTGACTGTTTTTCTTCTCTTCTCTTCTGTCCCGTCTTGTCCCCGAAGTGACTTCGGATGAGACTATAAACCAAGGCCCCGTGTGCGAACGCACGCAGAACATCTTGCGCACACATTTAAAAACCCGTTCCGCCTTTCAAAAGAGCAGGCCATTATGTGCCGGTAGGAGTGGATGACAACAAAATTAATTTAAAAAAAAACAGCATACACACAGGTGTGTTTAGACACGATCCCTGAAGAAAAATCAGGGAGTTGGAGTCCCCAAGGCAGTTCGGGGTTGTTATATGGCAACGTTTCTGGCGGCTCCTGCAACGGCACTGGAACCATTCGTATCGGCGATTGCATTTCCACTGGATCATTCTAGCGACGTGGAGAGGGGAAGGGGGGGGGGGGGGTCTACTGCATGGGTAACAGCTTGCCCTCCATACTTACTTATCCAGGCTCTGTGCTCTAGAACCTATAGTCTTCCGAGATTGACGGATGTCCACCAATCTTGTCCCCAATCTATCCTATTTTGTCCTAGTTTCTTCCTTGTCCTGTCCCTTTCCTGTCCTGAGTTTTTATGTTTTGGTTATCTCGTGTCCCATTTCATTCTGTCTAGTCCTACTCTTAACTTTGCCCTGTCCTATTTGTTTCAGTCCTCTAGTTCGCCATGTCCTATTTTGTTGTGTCCTGTGTTATGTCCTACTCTGTCTTGTCCTATTGTGTTCTGTCCTATTTTTTCCATCCTATTTTGCGGTGCTTTATTTTGATCTGTCCTATTTTACCCTTTCCAATTTTGTTCTGTCCTTTTTTGTCCTGTCCTATTTGTTCTGTCCTTTTTTGTTCTGTCCTTTTTTGTCCTGTCCTATTTGTTCTGTCCTTTTTTGTTCTGTCCTTTTTGTCCTGTCCTATTTGTTCTGTCCTTTTTGTTCTGTCCTTTTTTGTCCTGTCCTATTTGTTCTGTCCTTTTTTGTTCTGTCCTTTTTTGTCCTGTCCTATTTGTTCTGTCCTTTTTTGTTCTGTCCTTTTTTGTCCTGTCCTTTTTTTGCTCTGTCCTATTTTGTGCTGACCTATTAGTTCTGTCCTTTTTTGTCCTGTCCTTTTTTGCTCTGTCCTATTTTGTGCTGACCTATTTGTTCTGTCCTTTTTTGTTCTGTCCTTTTTTGCTCTGTCCTATTTTGTGCTGACCTATTAGTTCTGTCCTTTTTTGTCCTGTCCTGTTTTGCTCTGTCCTATTTTGTGCTGACCTATTCTGTCCTTTTTTGTCCTGTCCTTTTTTGTTCTGTCCTATTTTGTGCTGTCCTTTTTTGCTCTGTCCTATTTTGTGCTGTCCTATTTTGTTCTGTCCTTTTTGTGCTGTCCTATTTTGTCGTGTACTATCCAGGTCGTGGCTTGTTGCTTCATTTCCAGTCATGTTTTGAGCTGTTCTGTTTTTGTGTGCTTGCATGTGCGCTGTGGTGTGTCTGTGTTTGTATATGTGTGTGTGTGTGTGTGTGTGTGTTGTGTGTGTGTGTGTGTGTGTGTGTGTGTGTGTGTGTGTGTGTGTGTGTGTGTGTGTATGTATGTGTGTGTCTGTGTGTCTGTGTGTCTGTGTGTCTGTGTCTGTGTGCCTGTGTCTGTCTGTGTCTGTCTGTGTCTGTCTGTGTCTGTGTGTCTGTATCTCTGTGTGTGTTTTTGTGTGTGTGTGTGTGTGTGTGTGTGTGTGTGTGTGTGTGTGTGTGTGTGTGTGTGTGTGTGTGTGTGTGTGTCTGCGTCTGTGTGTGTGTGTTTGTGTGTCTGTCTTTCTGTCTGTCTGTCTGTGTGTCTGTCTCTCTATGTGTCTGTCTGTATTTGTGTCTGTGTGTGCTATCAATAAAAATAGAAATCACAAAATTTAATTAATGATAGGAACAATTATTGTCGAATTGTTCTACCTACAAAAATAAATTCTTCCAACCTAAAACCAAAAAAATCCCCCCACCAAAAGACTTAGCACTCAACACAATCACATATGATCCGGCCATGAAAAGGTGGGCGTGGATAGGTAGAAACAGTGAGCAGGGGCTTTGTAACGAAGAAACCGAATCAGAAAACGAAAAGAAAGTCCAGTTTCTCATGGGGTTGATTGTTCATGGGGCAAATTAGAAAACGAAAAGAAAGCCCAGTTTCTCATGCCATTAATTATTCACTTGGCAAATCAATCAACCGGCACCTTTTTGTTTTTTTTCTTTTTTTCGTTCCCCCCCCCCCCATCTTCAATCGCATGGGTCTGTTTTCTTCTCTAGCCTGCAGGAAGCTCTCCCACCAGTGTGTGGGGTAGGCAGCATGCATGCAGATTTAGCCGGCCCTAGCCATCCCGGCAGGGCCAGCTCTAGCCAGGGAGCTGGGAGTGTGACCACAGTGTGTGTGTGAGGCGGTCTGCCAGCCCCCAAATCCCCCTCAAGTGCCTCCAAAGCTGCTGACGGGCCGGCTGAAGAGTGTTAGACCCGGGAAATCTCTGCGAGTTAGCCCCCCTGATCGCAGTTACGCGCCATCTTCATTCTGCTTCATTTGCTCGTTCAACTCTCGGCTTAAATCGAACAGTCTGTCTGCGTGTCTGCATTGACTGTAGGGGTGGTTCTGGTGCCAGACACCGATCCCTTTCTTGCTTGTTCTGACAGTAGTGTGGTTTAGTGCTGTTATATGTTTTGTTCGCTGTTTGTTTGCTCTTTTTTTGTTTTTGCTGCATAGGCTGTTTGACTGAGATTTTTTGTTGTTGTTGTTTTGTTTGGTGTGTGTGTGTTGTGTGTGTGTGTGTGTGTGTTGTGTGTGGTGTGTGTGTGTGTGTGTGTGTGGGGGGGGGTTATTGTTAGTGTTGTTGCTGTTGCTGGTGTTGTTGTTGCTGGTGGTGGTGGTGGTGCTGCTGCTGTTGCTGCTGTTTTGGGTGTTGTTTGTGTTGTTGTTTTTGGTGGTGGTGGTGGTGGTGGTGGTGGTGTTGCTACTGTTGTTGCTGCTGTTGTTGTGCTGTTGCTGTTGTTGTTGTAGTGGTGGTAATGGTGGTGGTGGTGGTGTATCGTTTCGTTTATTTTACTTAAGTGTTTGTAAGCGTCACCAATGTAATTGAACTGTTGGTCATGGGTTATTGATTTATTTTATTCTTTTACTTCGAGGATAATGGAATAAAAACCATGTGCTTTTTTACATCCAGTCCCCATGTGTATGCAGTTTTGTCAATTTTGTCATCTGTTCCCATGTAACAGGCACATAATGGCCTACTCTTCCAAAAAGCGGAACGGGTTTTAACGTGTGCGCAACACTGCGTGCGTTCGCACACGTATCCTCGGTTTACAGTCTCATTCGAAGGACTTTTGGGAAGAGTGGAATCAGCACTGATGTTAACTCCAGGGGAAAAGTCCCCTCGAACGGGAATCGAACCCAGGTCGTAAATTGCGAGCGCAATGTTCTGACCACTAGGCTATCCCATCCTGTTCATTCAACAAGAGACGAACGTTACAGCCGAGTGGTTAAGACCGTTTGATTTCAATCCCATGGGTCCATGAAGTCGGGGGTTCGAATCTCAGCGGAGTCTGGTGAATGAAGGGTACGGGTTTTTACGGTCTCCTAGGTCAACTTCAAGTGCAGACCTGACAGTGCCTTAATTCCCTTCGTGTCTAACTCATGCAGAAGATCAAAATAATGTGCACGTTTAAGATTGTGTAATTTATGTCAGCGTTGGGTGGGTTAGGGAAACACGAACATACCTGGCATACATCCCTGAAGTCAGAATACTGCTACTTTCATGGCAAGTAAAAAATGGTGGCATACGCAAAATTTCACCATTGGTGAACCTCGGAGCTGTAGCCAAGGAACTTTTGATAAAAATCAGCAAGACCCACACTACACATACACTACACTACACTACACTACACTACACTACACTACACTACACTACACTACACTACACTACGCTACACTACACTACGCTACGCTACGCACGCCACGCCACGCACCACCGCCACGCCACGCCACGCACCACGCCACGCCACGCCACGCCACACACACACCACGCCACACCACACCACACTACTACACACACACTACACTACACTACACTACACTACACTACACTACACTAACTACACTACACTACACTACACTACACTACACTACACTACACTACTGCTGAAGCACTCAGAAGAAGGTGGACTGACAGTCATGCATAACATATACTGAGGCCAGCAGACTGGAAGTCACAAGAATGTTTCAGGTTCCACAAAAACGGAAACGTAACAGACTGCAATAACTACAAGTAAGATCCTGCTGATCATAATCTCAGAAACAATGAAACAAGATGTAGAGTTTCTTATTCTTTCAATTCAATTCATTTTTAATTCAAATGCTTTATTATCTCGCAATTAGAGAAATTCACATGGGTTACGAGCCATACACCCCCCCCCCCCCGCAGCAAATAGAAAAATAGTTATCAGAGAAAAACACCACAATACAATATCTTCTTCATTGAATGCTTCGACAGCAACTATTTTCTAAGCACTGGGCTGCCGTTAAGTGCCTCACAAGTCAAACCCAGCGCATCCGACTTCAGCATGGGAGAGAATTGTTATCTTCTAAGTCTTTCTGTAGAAAAGGCAGATGAAAGGACCACATAAGTCAAAAAAAAAGAAAAAAGAAAGACCAGAAGGTTCAGACAAGATATATACGAACAAGGCAAAAACAAAGAGAGCAATAGAAAAGAGTAAACTTCTAGTACAGAATTTCCAGGTGGGGATGACATATATACTGACAGGCTCATGGCACCCCCATGGGGTTTATGAAACAAAAAGTAGAGTTTGAGTTATCAGACTGTCTGGCAGGCTACAAAACTAGCAGAAGAATAACAGACATCGCGTTTGTTTTCCAAAACATCATTGAAAAGGTGAGAAGTATGAATTAATAGCTTTTTATCACCTTTATAGACTACAGCAAAGCCTTTGACAGCATGATTCACCAGCATAATTTTGACCCAGTGTATAAAATGGACTTTTCAGAGTACATCATTTCCCTAATTTTGTCACCTTGTGAAGACAAACAATACACTATCAGATAAAGAATCAAAAATGTGAATTGTTCAACATCTGTTAGGAGTTGAACAAGGATTCACTCTCTCACCTCACCTTTTCAACATATGCACAGAGCAAGTCATCAGAGAGTCTGATACTGATGACATAGGTCTCAAAATAGGTTACAGAAATGTAACACATCTGGGCTCTGCTGATGATACAGTGCTACTAGTTAACAGCATTGCTACCACGACAAGAGCATTACACAGAGCAAATGTAACAGAAGAGGAGCTGGTGTCAATGTTAATGACAAAAAGACAAAAGCCATGCATGTTGCCAGAACCCATTGCCAAACAGAGCAGGAAATAATGATTAACAAAACTCCTTTAGAAAATATCAAAGACTTTGAATATCTAGTCTCAGTCAACAAAAATGTTGGCTCTTGTACTAAAGACATAAAGGCAAGAATATGTATGGCTAAAAAGTAGAATAATTCAGCTAAACAACATTTGGAAAGATAGTAACATTCCTTACCAGTTAAAAATTAAAATAATGAAATGCTTAACATGGCCCATCATCCTATACAGCTGCCAATCCTGGACACATAGAAAAGATGATGAAAATAGAATCAAAGCTTTCAGAGGACAGCTCAAGGTCAGTTAGATTGATAGAAGAAAAAAAAACGAAAGCATACAACATGAACTTGGAACAACAAGAAAACTCTTCACATTAATAAATAAAAGGAATTTAAAATATGTAGGATATGGACTACAAAATCAAGATATGGACTACATGAAGACTGTCTTTCAAGGCAAGACCAAGGCAATTTTTTAAAAAGTAGATCACAAATTTCTGTCATTGGAAACATCCCCGAATCCTGTGGCTTGAAAATCTATGAAGCCTGCGAGGAGCAGTATAAATGGAGAAGGATCATGTCGGTGTCACTGCGTGCAGCAGCTGACATGGAGAAACCCTCCGACCCCCAGAAGTGATTAGAGCTGACTAACAGCTGGCTTGGAGGTTTTGTGCAGGGAAATCCAAACAACCCTAACTCTCCCCAGGTTACCCAAGTGCCGCGACTGAAGGCAGCAAGAAAGGGGCAGCACTTTGCACTACGTTGTCAGCCAGTTTCTTTCAGGCCTAAATCTCACCATGGTGTTTGCACTATGGGTCCTTTGCCTGTTTCCTTCTCAACCCAAATCTTTTCGACAATGAGCAGCGCCATAGGCTAGCTCAGATGTGCCAATGTAGGGCAATTGTGTGCAGCGCCACTCTTTCTGACTGTCCTCTGTGCCGGAAGACAGCACAATAGGCTGGGAGTGTGGGTCTCATTAAAGGGTGTGTAGGTAAGTGGGAACATTTTGATCAGGTTTATGGACTGTAAGGTTTCTATTTGAAGTCTGTTTTCTTAATTTATTTACTCTTTAAAAGTACACTTGGTGGTGCAAACAGTGTCCTGTCTTCAAATATTGACACCATTTTTACACAACTTTCTTCTTCTTCTCCTCCTCGTCCTCCTCCTCTTCCTTCACATCATCATCATCATCATCATCATCATCATCATCATCATCATCATCATCATCATCATCATCATCATCATCATCATCTTCTTCTTCTTCTTCTTCTTCTTCTTCTTCTTCTCTTCTTCTTCTTCTTCTTCTTCTTCTTCTTCTTCTTCTTCTTCTTCTTCTTCTTCTTCTTCTTCTTCTTCTTCTTCTTCTTCTTCTCCACAGTGCTGAAGGGCTGTTCACCAAACATGGACGAATGCAGACCAGTCAATCTCTCTTACTTTCCAAACGTCTTCTTGACATTCAGTTTTGTGTACACATGAACACCAGAAAACCAGATATTTACATTTTGTCTATATTT
>CM060327.1:12275895-12278395 GCA_030674155.1 Stramonita haemastoma | reverse complement strand
TCTGCTCTCTCTCTTCGTCTCTCTCTCTCTTCTCTCTCTCTCTCTCTCTCCTCTCCTCTCTCGTGTGTGTGTGTCGTGTGTGGTGTGTGTGTGTGTGTGTGTGTGTGTGTGTGTGTGTGTGTGTGTGTGTGTGTGTGTGTGTGTGTGTGTGTGTGTGTGTGTGTGCCTTTTTGTTTTCTGAAATTACACTGACTCACCCGTCCATTCATTAGTCCGTCCATCCCTCCGTCCGTCTGTCAATCAGTCAGTCAGTCAGTCAATTAATCGGGTCAGTTGACGTTTTAAAATACTTTTTATCACCAGGATAATGAAATAAGCATGTACGTGCTTACATAATCCAGTCCCTATGTGTATGCAGTTTTGCCAATTTTATCATCCGTTCCCACCGACACACACTGGCCCACTCTTCCAATGTGTGCGCAAGATGTTCTACGTGCGTTCGCACACTGGACCAGATTATGTCTCATCCGAGAACTTTTGGGGGAGTGGAGTCTGCACTAATGTTAACTCAAGAAAAATCCCCTTGAACGAGATTCGAACACGGGTCAGCAGATCATGAGGCAATTGCATTATGTAACCACCAGGCTATCCCATCAGTCAGTCCAGCCAGTCAGCTATTCAGTAAGTCAGTCGTCAGTCAGCCAGTCAACCAGTCACTCAGTTAGCTAATCAAGATTCTTTCAGTAATGGGTATTAGGTTTTAAGTAGCCTACACAATGGATACAGCCACCGCCGTAGTCTAGTGGTTAGGGCGTTGGACTCTTAATCTAAAGGTTGCGGGTTCGATCCCAGCTTTCGGCTGTGGCGTTGTGCCCTTGGAAAAGGCACTTTACGGCTATTTTCTCACCCCACCCAGGTGTAAAAGGGGTACCAACCTTGTGTTGGGAGTTAACCCTGCGATAGACTGGCGTCCTATCCAGGGGGGAGTCTATGACTCTCAGTCGCTTAACACCACAGAACGGATAGCCCGCCTGATGAGCCTTAGGTTCGGTACAGACTTAACTTAACACAATGGATACGTGTATAATATATAACGCCCTGTACAACCAGTATGTACTTTTATCATTTTCAAAAAAGAAACAGAAAAACCAAGGGAAAAGAAAAGAAAGCCACACACCACCTTATCCCACCCACACTTCTTGTCTCTTTAGGAACTGTGATATGATAAATATCATTAATCGAGGAATTAGGCAGTAGTAGCATTTCAGTTCAGGAGGACAACATCAGCGAAGGACAGGCCTAGACTCAACAAAACCCTGAAAAAGGCAGAACAGAGAAAGGAATGGAGGGAACTGGTTGTCAAGTCTCCAGGGGTGCCCACGGTCGCCAGACTAAGGGGTAGATGGGAGAGGAGTATTTCAGTAATAAAGTGATTGTGCTACCATATAACTTTAACATGGGAGGATGAAGAAACATCAGTTTATTTAAAATGTTCAAACAAACAAAGAAACAACCCCCCAGCCCCCCTTCCCTCCTCTTGTTAAACTCAACAAACTGTATTACAACACAAAGTGTTTTCAAAAGAAGAGCAGAAAAAGAAAAGAAGCACACCGCTGAGCCACTACGGCCGCATCTGACGATAACAAGGACGACAATAACGAAAACAAAGACACCAATGCTGACGAAAATGCAGATAATACCCTTCTTCTTTGTCGAACGCTAGACAGAAACTATTGATGTCTATCACACAAGAAAAAATGTGTGGTACTGCCGTTAAGCGCCTGAAAAGCCAGGGGGGAAAGGCAGAAAATGGACAAGAAGAAGGTAACAGGAAGAAAAGAAACAAGGCAGAAGCAAAAAAGAGAGATAGAAAAGAAGGGAATTCTGGCACAAAATTTCCAGAAGCATGAAGAGAGATATTTTTTTAAAAAAAAGAGGGAATTCCTAGCACAGAATTTCCAGAAGGTGGGGATGCTATTTATACTGGCAGACCACGGGCACCCCCACAGTGGACTGCAGAGGATAGAGGGAGGCGACAGAAATAGAGAAGGCAGGGACAAGAAGGCCACGCAAGACAAGACAAGGCTGCTAGCATCCTGAGCATCCTGACCACCCTCCTCCTCCTCCTCCCCCTCTCCTCCTATTCCTCCTCCTCCTCCTCTTCCTATTCCTCCTCCTTCTCCTCTTCCTATTCCTCCTCCTCCTCCTTCTCCTCCTCCTCTTCCTTCTCTTCCTCCTCCTCCTATTCCTCCTCCCATTCCTTCTCTTCCTCCTCCTCCTATTCCTCCTCCTCTTCCTCCTCCTATTCCTCCTCCTCTTCCTCCTCCTCCTCCTCCTCCTATTCCTCCTCAACCCTCCTCCTCCTCAACCTCCTCCTCCTCCTACCTTTGGCGTAAGGCATGACGTCTCGCAGGGAGTCCATGGCGGAGTTTAGGTCATGCATCCTCTTCCTCTCCCTCTGGTTGATCTTGGACCTCAGCTCCTGCAGCTCCTCACAGCTCAGGCCTCGTAACGACTGCCCGCCACCGCCACTGCCGCCACTGCCGCCGCCACCGCTGCT
>CM060327.1:12253395-12270895 GCA_030674155.1 Stramonita haemastoma | reverse complement strand
TCTCTCTCTCTCTCTCTCTCTCTCTCTCTCTCTCTCTCTCTCTCTCTTCTTCTCTCTCTCTCTCTCTCTCTCTCGCTCGCTCTCTCTCTCTCACACACACCACACTCACACACATATACGATTATGCATGACTCTGACAAGAGAAACAGACAGACAGACAGACAAAGAGACAAAGAGACAGACAGACATAGAGAGAGCATAACTGGTAAACAATGTTTCCTCTTTACAAAAGAAGAATGCTTTTAAAATATGTACAAAGATTGATTAATCTCCCTTCATTCCATAGTTAGTTATGCCCGAAATTATCCAAATAGAGACCATCATTCTTACAAAAACAGCAAAATAAAAATAAAACAGAACACCCCTGCTTGTTCCTGGCACATGCACTTTGCAACAGAACAGCAAAAGAATAACCCAGGATTTCTCTGTTGTTGGTCATTTGAGTTACCATATAATTCACGGTATTTGCTCCTTGGGGATGCTGGTGGGGGGGGGGGCTGTCAGTATTAATTAATTTATTAACATCCCCACCTTCAGGAAACTGTGCCAAGAATTTCCTCTTTCTATCCCTCTCTGTGTTTCTGCCTTGTTCCTTTTCTTCCTGTCATTCCCTTTTTATCTATTTTCTGCCTTTCTAGACCATTCTCCTGGTTTGTTTTGTTTTTTAAAAGAGATAACAGTTTTATCCCATGTCGAAGTCGGATGGGCTGGGCCTAACTATTCAAGCGCTTAACGGTATCGTAACGCATTTTCGCTAAAGTGGCAGACAACAATAGTCGCAGTCTTAGCACTCCATGAAATAAAGAACTTACAATACCCATGACTTCAGTGTGAACAGAAAAGAAACAAAAATGATATCTTAAATAAAATAAAATAATGAGCAAGAACAGCAACTGTTCGCCTTAAAGGGGACAAAAAGCCAAATCATGACGAAGTTCCAGACGACATTTTTGTCCAACTATTTCAAGCCACCTGCCTGCATTTCAGGAACTGACTTGGACGTAAGACCAATGACAATTGGAAACGTCATAATTGTCATTGGGAGAACTGCAACAATTGTAATCAGCGACACTTGACAACAATCCCCCTCATCCCCGTGTTTGCCTTCTCTCCATGCAACTAATGCGGTCAAGTGGCCTTTAATTGCAAGTACCCGGTCCCGAGTGGACCTCGTAACGGTGATTTAGGGGTGGAAGCAGCTGTGACAGTTTCCAGCCGACTGGCTTTAGATGGGTGCTCCACCTACCCTACAGTCGCAGGCGACCTAGCAGATTGTCAGCTCGGCGGTTCTATGGCCAACAATTGGGCTCAAGCCGCTGAGAGACCAGTTGCCTGCTAAAGGTTAATGCTGCCAATCCGCCCTGCCATGCATCGCCCCGGGACAAAACGTATTTTGCGTATTAGCCACCCTACTGCTGCCGTAATTCCATCACTGACCGAGCAGGGGTGCCCAGTGGAGCATGACTGTGGCTTGATCTGTAATCCTTCTCTCTCTCTCTCTCTCTCTCTCTCTCTCTCTCTCTCCTCTCTCTCTCTCTCTCTCTCTCTCTCTCTCTCTCTCTCTCTCTCTCTGTGCTGGCTGGATAGGTATCGTAAGGGGAAAGGTGGTAGGTTCGAATCCCTCAAGGCGCTTTTTGTGCGGAAAGTGACTTTGCCGTTGTTGATCAACGTTTCGTTGACCGTGTGTATAATGTTAATAATGATAATAACAAGGTATTATGGGCTGCTGTGTGTGTGGCTGGCTGTTCTTATGGCAACGGTCTAAATATGTCAGCATGAGACAGCACTGACCATTGGCATCTATTTGACGTCAATATATAATCACAGCAGTATCATATTCGTTGGGGTATCGAGCAGAGCTTTCTTTGACACAACAACCAGGAGAATAGGTTGCTAGGAATTCTTTGGAGATTCGAACGTTAAATTCCGCAGTGTTTAGGTCTTTCTTCCTGACACCTATTCAAAGGACGAAGGATTGAGGGCAATAACAGAACGACTTTTTTCGTTCCTGGGCTACAGCTCTGAGGTTCACCAATGGTGAGATTTTGAATATGCGACCATTTTTACCCACCATGAAGGTAGCCGCATTCCGACTGCATGGATATATGCTGGGTATCTTTGTGTTTCCATAACCCGCCGAACGCTGGCATGAATTACGGGATCTTTAACATGCATATTTGATCTTCTGCGTGCGTAGTACACGAAATACACGAAAAAAATAAGGTAATGGCAGGTCTGCACTTGAAGTAGGTCTGAGAGATAGTAAAAATCCTCGCCCTTAATTCACCAGACACCGCCAAAATTCGAACCCACGACTTCATGGACCCATGGGATTGAAGCGATAATACTTTGCACAACATTTATAACATATTAATCAACAAATTTCAGGCAGAGATCCTCAGTGACTGAAAGTGGCATACAATATATAAAACAAAACCAATACATCACAATTTTATCAAATACAAACACAACCCAACACAATTAAGTACAGTACAATGCAATACAATACAATAAATTGCAAGTTCTTTGATTAATGATTCAGCCATAACCTAAAAGGTTAACTAAAATATAATGTAGGCACACAACCGCACAGGCTTGATAGAGTAAGCAATAACAACCCCAAAGCAAGCATGACAGAATAACAGGATCCAATTGAGTGCATCTGGCTGGCTGGATGCATGGGGGGGGGGGGGGGTTACACTGTTTACGTGCTCATTTATACAACGTATTTATTAGGCATGAAAAATGTTATTCTGATTATTTTACATTACGTAAAGGTAAAGGTGTCCCAAAACCTTCGTGGCCGTAGGGAAGCGAGGCAGAGACCTCAGCTTCTCTAGGGGCCAGCATATTGAGGGCAGTGCCCATCTTCCCTCCCTAAAGAGGGCAAGTACCCATTTACAGCTGGGTGAACTGGGGGGACTGTACTGAAGTCAAGGCGCACAAACGGTCTCCCATACAACTGGTAACAACGCTCGATGCTGCTTAACTTTGACTTGGGGAAAGCAAGTGCTCTGACCACTTAACTATCCTGCCCACTTATTTTACATTAGAACAACTAAAATAAACCCGATAGTGTTCGTTTTGTTGAAACAGGATGTCAAATTTTGCAGGCATGTATATCCAGAGGTAGGTGTCAGAGCCCAGCATTGGTAGGACGCCTGTGGAATGAAGCTGTCTTTTACTGCAGGTGGCACACTCACTCTCACTCAGTCCCATGTCCCAAAGGACGTAGGGGGGACATGAGAGAAGACGCAACGGAGATCTTTTTCCATGCTTCACGATCCTGTGTGGCTAGTAGGAGGCGTTGCAGGGGTTGGGCAGTCCAGTCTTTGATGTTGTCAACCCATGATTTCTTTTGGCGGCCTCTTCTTCTTTTGCCCTCGACTGTTCCTTGCAAGATGGTTTTTGCTAGGGTGTTGTGTCTTGTGGTGTGACCAAACCACATCAGCTTTCTCCTCTTTATGGTGGAGAGCAAAGGCTCTTGGGGGCCCACACGCTTTTTGATTTCCTCTTTCACATAGTTATTGGTCTTGTGTTCTTTGTATGATATTTTGAGGAGTCTTCTGTGGCACTTGTTCTCGAATGCTTGGATTCTTCTCTCTAACTCTGCTGTCAGAGTCCATGATTCACAGCCATATAGGAGGATAGATATTACGAGGGATTTGTAGAGGTGGTATTTGGTGCAGAAGCTGATGTTGTTGCTTCTGATGATCCTCTGGAGTCTGACTAGAGCAGATGTTGCTGTTGCAATGCGAGCTTTCACCACTGCAGGTGGCAACAGAGACCAAAAAAAAAAAAAAGGGGGGGGGGGGGGTACTGCATTTGTGTGGGAATGCCGATTTTCTGAGCAGAGCTGCCCTGAGATTAAATACAAAGAAATGTGCTGAGTGTCGTAAGTGGCATGCAATGAAATGCAGTACAAAGTAACAGACTGCAGTTGCCTAACCTGTCAGATCAGCCATTCTCTGTGTCCAGTAAACCTGTCAGATCGGCTACTATCTCTGTTTGTCTATAATGCAGTAAAACTTGTGTCCAAATCACTGCAGTAACCTTCGTGTCCTGACTATTGCAATAACTCTTGTGTCCTGACTATTGCAATAACTCTTGTGTCCAGACTATTGCAATAACTCTTGTGTCCAGACTTTTGCAATAACTCTTGTGTCCAGACTACTGCAATAACCCTCGTGTCCAGACTACTGCAATAAACCTTCAAGATCAATCATTCTCTGTGTTCAGACTGCAGTAAACCTTGTGTCCAGATTACTGCAGTAGACCTTGTGTGCAGACTACTGCAGTAAACCTTGTGTCCAGATTACTGCAGTAAACATTGTGTCCAGACTGCAGTGAACCTTACGTTCATACTACTGCAGTAAACATTCAAGATCAATCATTCTCTGTGTTTAGACTGCAGTAAACCTTGAGTCCAGATCACTGCAGTAAACATTGTGTCCAGTCTACTATAGTAAACTCTGAGTCCAGATCACTGCAGTAAACATTGTGCCCAGACTGCAGTAAACCTTGTCTCCATATTGCTGTAATAAACCTTGTGTTCAGACTACTGCCCTTAACCCTGTGTCCATACTGCAGTAAACCTTGTGTCCAGACTAGACTACTGCAAAAAAAAAAAACTTGTCTCCATATTGCTGCAATAAACATTGTGTCTAGACTACTGCAGCATACCTTGTATCAACCACTGCGCCATGGCGGCTGGTCTACTGCAGCAAACCTTATGTCCAGACTACTGCAGTAAACATTGTGTCCAGGCTACTGCAGTAAATCTTGAATCCAAACTGCATTAAACCCTGTGTCCATATTGCAGTCATCCTGTCAGATCAGCGATTCTCTGTCTGGCGCCATGTGCAGCAGACGGGAAGAAGGCCAGCCAGTCAGGGAGGCGACACGGCCCCAGCAGAACCCGGCACAGTCTGGTGGCAGGGTTGACCTTTCGGCATGCCTTCACGGCCGACAATCGCCGCCGCGATCCCTTGCGACAGTAATCGAGGATTATCCGCTTCTGGGCCGACTGATCTCCCCTGCTTTTCCGCCCCGTCACGCCCAATCATCGTTGAGGTGATCAAGGCGGCACTGCGGTGTGGATAACGAGGCTTAGCGTCATGCTGCTTGCCAACTCCGCTCACTCTCTCTTTCTCTCTCTGCTTCTCTTCTCCACTGCATGCAGCACCCTCCCTAATCCTTAAACCCTCAGCCTTTGCTTTGCCGGACCCTCAGCTAGCCTTTTTTTTATATGTATATTTAGCCTAACGCTGCTACTACCCTTACACTAAACAGGTTTGTATTTTGTATTTGTATTCGTATACCACTTTCAGTCACGGCAGATTTCTCTGCGTCAAATCCGGGAGCTGCTCTCCCTTTCCCTGGGGAGAGTGCGTCGCCACAAGAGCAGCACCACTAGTTATTTTGTTTTTCTTGTTCTGTATGTATATACATTTGATTCTCTTTCACAATGGCTTTTTTAACAGAAGTTTGCTAGGGACAACTCTCTTGTTGCCGTGAGTTCTTTTATGTGTGCTAAATGCGTGTAGGGGGCGGGATAGCTCAGTGGTCAGAGCACTTGCTTTCCCCAAGCTTAAGTTAGGCAGCATCGAGCGTGGTTACCTGTTGGATGGGTGACCGTTTGTGCGCTTTGCCTTCGGTACAGTCCCCCTAGTTCACCCAGCTGTAAATGGGTACCTGCCTCTTTAGGGTCAGGGAAGGTAAAGCAGCGAGGGAGAGGAGATGGGCGCCACCCTAATTATGCTGGCCCCTAGAGAAGGTGAGGTGTCTGATATCTCGCTCCCATACGACCTCAAAAGTTATGGGTCACCTTTACCTTACCTTTTACCTTGAATGCCTATTGCACGTGAGATCTGGGTTTACGTCTGAGGGAATAGCACCCAGGCCACCCAAAGGGTCTAGTGGATGAGGGGAAAGTTTTGGCCACAAACGGGAATGGAATGGACGGACCAGACCAGTGCTTGATGCTGTTTCTTGTCAGCAGGAAACAGTGACGATGTCATGACAGCGAAGCTGTCTCAGACCCAACTCTTCTTGAGTCCAACAGGCAGATGGGGCAGCAGTTACTCCAGCCAGCGTTGACAGATGACCTGGTTACCTATCATCAACATTCACACTAAGCCTCGTTTTTCTGTATCCTCCTCTTCTGAATAGTCAGATCTTGGAATCCGAAACCAAAAGAAAAAAATTGATAAAATTTAATAAAACAAACTGAGAATGACAACTGAAACAAACACCCCCCTTGGGATGTAAAGGCTATGCATGCATTGCGAAAAGGGACACAACTTCTGTCCACAGGCTATCGACTCAGTCAATGGCACTGATTGATTGATTATCTATAAACTTGTTCAAAAAAACTTTTTCTTATTTCGAGAATAATGGATTAATCTCTCGTGTGTTTTTTACATCCAGCCCCCTTGTGCATGTAGTTTTGTCAATGTTGCCATCCGTTTCCACCAGTACACAATGGCCTGCTCTTCCGCGGAACGGTTTTAACATGTGTGCAAATTTTTCTGCATGTCTGTTTACAAGGACAGTTTGTAAGACTAGGGGTGGCCTGAAATAGCTATAATTATCCTCGCGAATCAAAGATCCTTCAGTCACTTTTTTTAAAAATCTGTTTCTCCATAGCATTTACCAATTGGTGTTTCCATGAAGAGGGGATCAACAGGTAAGGTGGAGTAGAGTGGGCGGAGTCGTGTTGGTCGACAGATCTTGAGTTAGACCTCTCTCTCTCTCTCTCTCTCTCTCTCTCTGTCGTACATGCCAGCATGTGTTGCGCTCAACCCTGTCATGCATGTTCATGAAATCTGAGAGAGAGAGAGAGAGAGAGAGAGAGAGAGAGAGAGAGAGAGAGAGAGAGAGAGAGAGAGAGAGAGAGAGAGAGAGAGAGAGAGACAGACAGACAGACAGACAGATAGACAGACAGACAGGCAGGCAGACACAGACAGACAGACAGACAGTGTAAATGTGAAATATTTAGTATCTGAAAAATATTTCTAGCGATTTAAAACAGTGTCATTTGGCAAAGCTTGGAAACGAATAAATTGATAGTAATAGTATTCTGGCGAGTTTTTGTTGTTGTGTTTTTTGTTTTTACATCAACTCCCCTGATGGAGCGAAACATTATGCATTTTCGTAACTCCATTGAGGCCAACAGTGTTCTTTGTCAAGGGAGACAGTTTGGAAGCTTTGCGCGTGCGTGTGAATTAACTCCCATGGTGGAGCGAGCCTTTATGAATTTTAGTAACCCCAAAGAGGAAAGGCGTGTTCTTTGTCAGGGGAGACAATTCAAAAGCGTCGTGCATTTATATGACGCGTGTTGATGTGTAGAGGTCTAGATGTATATTAATTTCAAGGAAGAGGAGAATAAATTATAACATGCAATGCAAAGGACCCAAAAAATGTTGTTTTTTAAAAGAATACGTGAATATCTATCTTATTTCCAGTTTTTGTTGTCGCATTTCTTTTTTCATTACTGTTAGTAATAGAAGATTTCACCAGCACAACTGATAGATCATCATCACACACACTTTGAAAAGCGTGTGGCGAGCGTGAGGGGTAAGTATACACGTTTACGTCTTGCACAGCTTAATAAATCATTGTATTGTGTTGTCGAGATAGAAAAAATATTAAGACTTTTACTATTGACTGCTTGTTTGACATGGACGCAAAGAACAAACCAAAGCATTGGCTAAGGACACTATTTGAAAATTTTCAATATTGATAGCTTGATCCTTATGAGATCCCAAAACAGTTGTGGTCTACGCAAAAAAAACAGTTGTGGTCTACGCACCCAGATAATCTACGCAGATGTCTAGTTTATCAGTCTTGTGAATTACTTTGTGGTAAGAGCGCTTACACCATAGACCAATTGAGGGTGAGGCATGCAAGCTCCTCAATTCCGGGTGGGTTACTGATATTTTGGACATGGCCGTCGAGGATTTGTTTTTAATTTTTACTGTCTCATTCTCTGTAAAGCTCCCGTCCCCCTGCTCACACGCCGCTCATCTCAATCTCCTCCCATAGCCAAACCCATATTTGTTTTGTCACATCTTCAGGTAGCCCGTCAACATTAGGGTTTCAAACACGAGCCGTCAAAACGCAATCGCTGTACAGGGCTCTAATCACTAGGCTATCCCACCTTCTTCCTCCCGCCCCCAAGTATTTTGCTAAAGAAGCCTCAGAGCGTAGATCATAAAGCGTACAAACTTACTCTAGGTGTACCATTTCATGCCAGTGTACTTGATACATAATACAAAGGGACTGGGATAGCATAATGGTCAGAACATAGCGCTCGCAATTTGACTCCCGTTCGAGGAAATTATTTTTTCCCCCTGGAGTTAACATCAGTGCTGACTCCACTCTCCCCAAAAGTCTTTCGGATGAGACTGAAAACCGAGGCCCCGTGTGCGAACGCACGCAGAACATCTTGTGCACACGTTAAATCCTGTTCCGCTTTTTGTAAGAGTAGGCCATTGTGTGCTGGCGGGAACAGATGACAATATTTACGAAACTGCAAACACACGGGGACTGGATTTATAAAAAAAATAATAAAAATTTAAAAAGCACATGAGTGCTTATTCCATTATCCTCGATATAAAAGAATAAAGAAAAAAAAAAGAAATACAAAGAAAAACATACAGGACTGGCACTTCCTATTCAACTCTCTCTCTCTCTCTCTCTCTCTCTCTCTCTCTCTCTCTCTCTCTCTCTCTCTCTCTCTCTCTCTCTCTCTCTCTCTCTCTCTCTCTCACACACACACACACACACACACACACACACACACGCACGCACGCACGCACGCACACACACACACACACACACACACACACACACACACACACACACACACACACACTGAGAGCATGGCATGAAAGTGAAAGTAAAACAGGAAAGGATGAAGAGAGAGATACCAGTCCTATACATTGACATGAAAATCAATATTCCTCAGCCAACCAGCCCTCATAGCGCAGTGTGTGGTTGTTTTGAGGGATGAGAATATAGACTGGTGTCAGGTTTTAAAAAAATGTTGGACTGGATCATCAAAATTATGAGGATTGTTTGTGTTCCTATTCCATTCACCCTTCACTGATGTATTGTGGTCAGCAGGTTAGCAGACGACAGGTTTCCTGAGTCAAAAAAAAAAAGAGAAGAATTTAAACCAACTATATTTGTGAAAATAACAGGAGTTTCTGTGACCCAGGAACTTGTGATTCACACACACACACACACACACACACACACACACACACACACACACACACACACACACACACACACACACACACACACACACACACACACACACATTACCCCCATCTACCCCTTTAAAGAAATCACGAACTGCTGCAGAATTGGTATACTAAAGTGTTAGGAAAAATGTATATATGCCTATAAGAGCAGGGAAGAGGTTTTGTATAGAAGTGAAAGGGGAATGAGATAGAAAAAAGAAAGTGAAGAGAATCCCTCTCGCCCTAAACAAAATTGAAATAAACAAACACTCTGGAAGAAAAGACACAGTAAAAAAACAAATGAATTATAAAAAAGGAAGGATATAGAAAATTGTAGGTGAGAGTTTGTGTCTGAAAATGGCCTACCATTTATGTTAGAATTGAAAAAAAGGAGGAAAGAAAAAGAAAGCATAAACAAAGATGAAAGTAAACTATCAACAGGTCAAATGAAAAGTGTGTTTTTTTCAAAAAGGGGGAGGGGGGGGTGTCAGTTTTTGTTGTTGTTTTCTTTTAGGTTGGAACATCCAACTGCAAAATATACTGTTAGACATGTATCCAGCTAAGAATGGAAAAAACGTCCTTAAAAATTGGGAAAATGTGTAATCGGTGTTAAGTAGGCCTAGTTCTAAAAAAAAAAAAAGAGGGGGGGGGGGGGGGGGGGGGGGGAGATAGGAAAAAAAAGATAGAAGATAAAAAAAAAAGCCAAAAGAGATGTGGTCCGACTATATCGGACAGGCTGCCAACAGCCGCCCATTCACAGGTGCGATCCCACTACTGCTTGACACGGAGCCTTTTGCCTGCTCTGATTTCCAGCCTGGGCCAGTGCGGCTCTCCTTAGTCAACCTGGGCTCCCCGAGTTCCCCCGGGGAGTCCATATTGATGCCGGGCTTAGTGCGGACACCCGATCGACATGGCACACCTGCTGGCAGGACCCCTGCCCTCAAACCGTCCCCATCTCAAACCTCCAAGTAGCTGGATTACAGGAGCTCGCCACAACTCCCGGTGATGACACTGCCCACTTTGTGTTGCTATCTAGTCAGCTGGTGTCTGGAGATCGATACAAGCTGTTGAAAGAGAGACAGTCATATCTCCGTTATTGTGGTGATCAGTATCTAGTGTCTCACAGCAAAAACACAATACAAAACACAAAAAAACTACATACATATTGTTCTGAAACCAGTCTGTAATGCTTATTTGACCTCTGAACTGGCACTGTCACCAGTTTGATGATCGATCTTTCTTTTTAGAATGTCTTATTGCAGTAACATTTCAAAACTAGGGACACTTGCGTTCTAAACCCAATGGGTGTAGTTTATAGTTTCAAGTGCATATATCTTAGATAGAAAAACTGAAAATACAGCAACTAATCTATACACTTAACTTACTATCTGGTAATACAGCCTTAAGTCTTTAAATTGATACAATTGTTTTGCAAAACAGGTCATGTAGGGTTTTTATACAAACAGAGTCAATGTTATTTGAGCAAATAAATGTTTCCCTTTCTTATAATTTTGTTATGGTCCTTGCTACATGTCTTTATGACCTCAGCTGGCAGCTGATTAGGGCATTCTAAATCATATGTCACTACTATAATATGTAACTACTCTAATATGTGTCACTACTCTAATATATGTCACTACTATAACATGTGTCACTACTGTAATCTATGTCACTACTCTAATAATGTGTTACTACTCAAATATATGTCACTACTATAATAGTGTCACTACTATAATACGTGTCACTACTATATTAGTGTCATTAGTATTACTATAATACCAGTACTATTACTATACACTACTATAATTAGGGGGCGGGATAGCTAAGTAAAGTGGTCAGAGCACTTGCTTTCCCCCAGTCAAGTTAAGCAGCATCCAGCGTGGTTACCAGCTGGATGGGTGACCCTTGGCCTTGGCTTCAGTACAGTCTCCCAGTTCACCCAGCTAGCTGTAAATGGGTACCTGCCCTCTATAGGGTCAGGGAAGGTAAAGCAGCGAGGGAGAGGAGATGGGCGCCGCCCTCAACATGCTGGCCCCTAGAGAAGCTGAGGTCTCTGATGCCTCGCTCCCCTACGACCCCCCCCCCCCCTCCCAGGTTACGGGACACCTTTACCTGTACCTGTACTATAATACGTGTCACTATTCACCATACTATGTAGTAATATACTGACTGTGTGGTCATGTCCTGATATGTTGCATGATTTTGTTTTTGTTTCTTTAATTCGGGGTGTTTTCATTCTTTGTCCTTTTCTTTTGTATTTTATGCCCACGAACGAGCGCGCGCGCTCGCATGCACAGCACACACACACAGACACACACAGACACACACAGACACACACAGACAGACAGACAGACAGACAGACAGACAGACAAACACACACACACCACACACACACACACACCACACACACACACACACACACACACACACACACACACACACACCACACACACACACATCCTTCAATGAGACTTTAAACCGAGACCCCGTGTGCGAACGCACGCAGAACATCTTGCGCACACGTTAAATCCTGTTCCGCTTTTCATATGAGAAGGCCATCGTGTGCCGGTGGGAACAGATGACATTTACAAAACTGCATACACACGGGGACTGGACGTAAAAAGCACAAGAGTGCTTGTTCCATTATCCTCGATATAAAAGAATAAAAAAACCCCAAAAAACCATACCAAACGCTTCATCAGTACCACTACAGGACGGTTTGGGTATGAACTGACCCCTAGGACATGAGCTACTCTCGCCCCCCCCCCCCCCAGCCCCCACAGATTGGTTCTTCAGTCTCTTTGACTTCGGAGGGATGGGAAGGAAGGGAGGGAGGGGTGAAAAGTATTAGCAGTGGAGGCTCATGGCGTTTCATCTTTTCCCCCTCTCTTCCTCTTGTACAGTGTGACTGTGGATTAGGGAGTGGGCGTTTAGGGGGTGGGGGTGGGGGGAGAGAGGTCAAGTGGATCAAGGAGGAGGAGTGTTGAAGGGGGCGAGGGCAACTTTTTGTTGACTATTTTAAAAAAAAATTCTGAGAGGAGGAGAAGGAAGAAAAAAGAAACCACTTTCAGTCTGGGAGAATTCTACATTGTGGAAAGCAAAACAAAGCGGAAAACAACAACAACAACAACAACAACAACAACAACAACAACAACAACAACAACAACACACACACACACACCACACACACACACACACACACACACACACACACACACACACACACACACACACACACACACACACACACACACAGAGGGAAAGTTATTGAGTAATGAAAACGGTAATTCACAGGTAAATATTTGATTTCTCACATCATCCCCACCTCCCCTGCTCACCCCGACCCCCTCAAAAAGCCAACTTAGCAATCAAATAAAAAGACTCCCCCCCCCAAAGTAATCACCCCCACCCCACCCCCCATTTTTTTTAAAGGCCTGGATGATATGTGAGAAAAGAAAAAATCCAGGTGTAGAATCTATGTAAAATTTAAATTTAATTTTTCATTCTTTTATTTTGGGGATAATGGAGTATTTACTCAGGTGCTTTTTTACACCCTGTCTTCGTGTGTAAGCAGATTTGTAGCTTTGTGATCTGTTCCTACTGGCACACTATGGCCTATTCTTTTGAAAAGCAGAAGAGGTTTTAATGTGTGGGCAAATTGTCTTGTGTGGGTTCGCACACTTTTTTTGGGGGGGGGGGGGGGGGGGGGGGGTTGAGGGGGGAGGGGCTGGGGAGTGGAGTCGGGCAGTGATGTTAACTACAGGGGGAAATATCCCCTTGAACGGGATCCGAACCTGCACCAGCAGATCAGGAAGGCAATGGGCATCACTGTAACAACCAGGCTATTCCATCCCCCTTTAGACATCTACAGGAGCCCCCTCCTCTTGCAAGTTTTTCCATATAAGCAAAATTAGGGGGGGGGGGGGGGGGAGGGAAAAAGAGAACAAAAATGGAATGGTGAAGAGGAAAGAAAAAAATAAAGGGGAAAAATCTGACGATTTTAAAACAAAGAGATAAAAAGAGAAAAAAAGACTATTAAAAAAAAAGATATGAAAATTATTAGTGAGCTAGCTATGAGTCTGAAAGTGGCATAAGCAGGTAGGTTAGCTTCGAACAAATAAAAAAAAGAAAGAAAGATGATGAAAAAAACAGAAAAAAAGAAAAGCATATAAAAATCAGGTAAAAATTGGCAGAAAACAAAAGTATTTTTGGGTGTATTATGGTTAAAAACAAAACAAAACACAGCCTGATTAAATGATATCTTTGTTAAAAATGTGGACAGTAAGAAAGAAAACAATGGGCTTAAAACAGATAAATAGGGATGGTTTTAAAAAAAACACATTAGGGGGGGGAAAGGGGGGGGGGGGAGCAAGAAAAAGAAAAAAAAAAAAGCCAAAAGAGATGTGGTCCGACTCTATCGGACAGGCTGCCAACAGCCGCCATTCACAGGTGCGATCCCACTACTGCTTGACACGGAGCCTTTTGCCTGCTCTGATTTCCAGCCTGGGCCAGTGCGGCTCTCCTTAGTCAACCTGGGCTCCCCGAGTTCCCCCCGGGAGTCCATATTGATGCCGGGCTTAGTGCGGACACCCGATCGACATGGCACACCTGCTGACAGGGCCCCTGCCCTCAAACCGTCCCCATCTCAAACCTCCAAGTAGCTGGATTACAGGAGCTCGCCACAACTCCGGTGATGACACTGCCCACTTTGTGTGGCTATCTAGTCAGCTGGGGTCTGGAGATCGATACCAGCTGTTGAAACAGAGACAGTCCCATCTCCGTTATTGTGGTGATCAGTATCTAGTGTCTCACAGCAAAAACACAATACAAAACACAAAACAACTACATACATATTGTTCTGAAACCAATCTGTAATGCTTATTTGACCTCTGAACTGGTGCTGTTCCCAGTTTGATGATCAATCTTTATCTTTAGAATGTCTTATTACAGTAACATGTCAAAACTTGGAACATTTAGGCTACGTTCTAAACGTAATGCGTGTAGTTTATAGTTTCAAATGCATGTATATTAGATAGAAAACCCGAAAATACAAACAACTAATCAACACACATAAGTTATTATATTGTCCAGTGATACAGCCTTAATTCTTAAGATTGATACTATTGTTTTGCAATACAGGTTATGTAGGGTTTTTATACAAACAGAGTCTATGCTATTTGAGTAAATAAATGTTTCCCCTTAAAAAAAAAAAAATTGTTTGTTATGGTTCCTTGTTACTTGTCTTTGTAACCTCAGCTGTTAGTTAATTAGGGCATTCTATATTATGTATCACTACTATAATATGTGTCAGTGCTATATGTGTCACTGTTATATCACTATTCTAATATTTGTTACTATTCTAATATGTGTCACTACATTAGTAGGCCTACATGTCACTACAACACCGTGTCAGTATTCACTATTTTTATATGTAGTAAGATAACGACTGTGTGGTCGTGTGGTCATTTTCTGATTCCTTGCTTGATTTTGTTTTTTGTTGTTGTTTTTTTGTTTGTTTGATTTGGGGCATTTTCGTTCTTTGCCCTTTACATTTGTATTTTATGTCCACCAACGTGCGCGTGCGCATGCTTGGTCACACACTCTCATACACACGCGCCCGCACACGCGCGTGCACGCACGTACACACGCATGCATGCATGGACGCACACAACACAACACAACACACACACACGCACGCACGCACGCACGCACGCACGCACGCACGCACGCACGCACGCACGCACACACACACACACGCACGCACACACACACACACACACACACACACCACCACACCACACCACACCACACCACACCGCAACGCAACGCAACACCACACACATACACACACACACACACACACACACACACCACACACACACACACACACACACACACACACACACACACACACACACACACACACACCACACATGAGAGCATGACATGAAAGTGAAAGTAAAACAGGAAAGGATGGAGAGAGACAGAGAGGCCAGTCCTGTACATTGACATGAAAATCAATATTCCTCAGCCAACCAGCACTCATAGCCCAGTGTGTGGTTGTTTTGGGGGATATGGATCATCATAATTATGAGGATTGTTTGTGTTCCTATTCCATTCACCCTTCACTGATGGATTGTGGTTAGCAGGGTGGCAGACGACAGGTTTCCTGAATAAAAAAAAAGAATTCAAACCAATTGTGTTTGTGAAAATAACATGAGTTGTGACCCAGGAGCTTGTGATTCACACACACACACACACACACACACACACACACACACACACACACACACACACACACACACACACACACACACACACACACACACACACACACATACCCCCATCTACAACTTTAAAAAAAAATCACGAACTGCTGCAGAATTGATATACTAAATTATTAGGAAAAATGTACTGATGCTATAAGAGCAAGGAAGAGGTTTTGTATAGAAGTGAAAGGGGAATGAGATAGAAAAAAGAAAGCGAAGAGAATCCCTCTGGCCCTAAACAAAAAAGAAACAAACAAACAGAACCCTGGAAGAAAAGACACAGTCAAAAAACAAATGAATTATAAAAACAAAATGGAAGGAAAAAGAAAATTGTAGGTGAGAGTATGTGCCTGTGAAAATGGCCTACCATTTATGTTAGAACTGAGAAAGAAGGAGGAAAGAAAAAGTAAGCATAAACAAGGATGAAAGCAAACTATCAACAGGTCAAATGAAAAGTAGGCTTTTTTCAAAAAAGGAGTTGGGGGGGGGGGGGGGGGGGGGGGGGGGAGGTGTAAGTTTTAAAAACAATTTTTTTTAGGTTGAAACATCCAACTGCAAAATATATTGTTAGACATGTATCCAGCTAAGAACGGAAAAAAAAGTCCTTAGAAATTGGAAAAATGTGTAATCTGTGTTTAAGTAGGCCTAGTAACGTCTCTTAAGGGCTTTGATTTATTTTTACAAGATATAGGGCCATATTAGTCGCCGCTGTAGTCTAGTGGTTAGGGCGTTGGACTCGTAACCTAAAGGTTGCGGGTTCGATCCCAGCTTTCGGCTATGGCGTTGTGCCCTTGGAAAAGGCACTTTACGGCTATTTTCTCACCCCACCCAGGTGTAAAAGGGGAGTACCAACCTTGTGTTGGGGGTTAACCTGCGATAGACTGGCGTCCTATCCAGGGGGGAGTCTATGACTCTCAGTCGCTTAACGCCACAGAAACCGGGATAAGTACCGGCCTGATGAGCCTTAGGCTCGGGACAGACTTTAACTTTTTTTTTAACTTATAGGGCCATATAAATTCCATATGTTGTTATTCTTCTTCTTCTTCTTCTCCTTCTTCTTCTTCTTCTTCTTCTTCTTCTTCTTCTTCTTCTTCTTCTTCTTCTTCTTCTTCTTTCTTCTTCTTCTTCTTATTATTACTATTATCATTATTTCTAGAAAAAAAGGAAAAAAAAGGGGGGGGGGGGGGGGGGGTAAGAAAATAAAGCAGAAAAAAAAGAACAAAAGAGATGCAGTCCGACTGTATCGGACAGGCTGCCAACAGCCGCCCATTCACAGGTGCGATCCCACTACTGCTTGACACGGAGCCTTTTGCCTGCTCTGATTTCCAGCCTGGGCCAGTGCGGCTCTCCTTAGTCAACCTGGGCTCCCCGAGTTCCCCCGGGAGTCCATATTGATGCCGGGCTTAGTGCGGACACCCGATCGACATGGCACACCTGCTGACAGGGCCCCTGCCCTCAAACCGTCCCCATCTCAAACCTCCAAGTAGCTGGATTACAGGAGCTCGCCACAACTCCCGGTGATGACACTGCCCACTTTGTGTTGCTATCTAGTCAGCTGGTGTCTGGAGATCGATACAAGCTGTTGAAACAGAAACAGTCCCATCTCCGTTATTGTGGTGATCAGTATCTAGGTGTCTCACAGCAAAAACACAATACAAAACACAAAACAACTACATACATATTGTTCTGAAACCAGTCTGTAATGCTTATTTGACCTCTGAACTGGTGCTGTTCCCAGTTTGATGATCGATCTTTATCTTTAGAATGTCTTAACACAGTAACATTTCAAAACTTGGAACATTTAGGCTACGTTCTAAACGTAATGCGTGTAGTTTATAGTTTCAAATGCATATTTATATTAGATAGAAAACCCCCAAATACAACAACTAATCAACACACATAAGTTATTATATTGTCCAGTGATACAGCCTTAATTCTTAAGATTGATACTATTGTTTTACAATACAGGTTATGTAGGGT
>CM060327.1:12203395-12250895 GCA_030674155.1 Stramonita haemastoma | reverse complement strand
AGGAGCTCGCCACAACTCCCGGTGATGACACTGCCCACTTTGTGTTGCTATCTAGTCAGCTGGGGTCTGGAGATCGATACCAGCTGTTGAAAGAGAGACAGTCACATCTCCGTTATCGTGGTTATCAGTATCTAGCGTCTCACAGCAAAAACACAATACAAAACACAAAACAACTACATACATATTGTTCTTAAATCATCCTGTTATGTTATTTGACCTCTGAACTGGTGCTGTCACCAGTTTGATGATCGATCTTTATCTTTAGAATGTCTTATGACAGTAACAATTCAAAACTAAGGACACTCACGTTCTAAACGTAATGCGTGAAGTTTACAGTTTCAAATGTATGTATCTTAGATAGAAAAACCGAAAATACAATAACTAATCTATACACATAATTTACTGGCTGGTAATACAGCCTTGAGTCTTAAAATTGATACTTCTATTTGGCGAAACAGTTTATATAGGTTTAAAAAAAATTACAAACTGATCCATTACTATTTGAGCAAATAAATGTTTCCCTTTCTTATAATGTTGTTAGGCCTATGGTCCTTGCTACATGTCTTTGTGACCTCAGCGGATAGTTGATTAGGGCAATTCTGTATCATGTGTCACTACTATAATGTGTGTCATTGCTATAATATGTCACTACTCTAATATGTGTCACTACTCTTATATAATTATGTCACTACTATAACATGTGTCACTACTCTAATACATGTCACTACTATAATATGTGTCACTACTCAAATATAATTATTTCACTACTATAATGCGTGTCACTACTATAATAGTGTCACTACTATAATACGTGTCATTACTATATTAGTGTCATTAGTATTTACTATACTACTACTACTATTACTATACACTACTGTAATTAGAGGGCGGGATAGCTAAGTGGTCAGAGCAATCGCTTTCCCCCAGTCAAGTTAAGCAGCGTCGAACGTGTTTACCAGTTGGATGGGGTAACCGTTGGCCTTGGCTTCAGTACAGTCTCCCAGTTCACCCAGCTGTAAATGGGTACCTGCCCTCAACATGCTGGCCCCTAGAGAAGCTGAGGTCTCTGATGCCTCACTCCCCTACGACCCCCCCCCCCTCTCAGGTTAGGGACACCTTTACCTGTACTATAATGCGTTTTACTATTCACCATACTATGTAGTGATATACTGACTGTGTGGTCATGTTCTGATATGTTGCATGATTTTGTTTTTTGTTTCTTTAATTCGGGGTGTTTTCATTCTTTGTCCTTTTCTTTTGTATTTTATGCCCACGAACGCGCGCACGCGCACACGCATGCACGCACACACACACACACACACACACACACACACACACACAACACACACACACACACACACACACACCGAACGCTTCATCAGTACACTACTATACAGGAGGGTTTTATTTGAGTATGAACTGACCCCCAGGACATAAGCCCCCCCCCCTCCTCCCGGCCCCACACCACCCCAACCCCTCGTCCCTCTTCTTTTTTCAGGAGAAAATTAGTTCTTCAGTTTTGACTTCGGAGGGATGGGAAGGAAGGAGAGACAGAGGTGGGGGCTAAAGTATTAGCGGTGGAGGCTCCTCGCGTTTCATCTTTTCCCCTCTCTTCCTCTTGTACAGTGTGACTGTGGATTAGGGGTGGGGTGGGTGGGTGGGGGGGGTGGGGGGTGGGGTTTAAGTGGATCAAGGAGGAGGACGAAGTAATGAGGAGGGGGGGGGGGGGTGAGTTTTTTTTGACAAAATTTAAAAAAATAATTTGTGAGAGGAGGAAAAAGAAAAAACAACAACAACAACACTTTCAGTCTTGGAGAATTCAACATCGTGGAAAGCAAAACAAAGCGAAAAAACAACAACAAAACAACAACAGCAGCAGCAACAACAACAGCAACACACACACACACACACACACACACACACATCCTCCTTCAGATCAGCTTCAGCTCTAAATATGAAAGGAAAATCAATCTTTTTTCATATAAAAAAAAATGATAAAATATTTTTGTTAATGAACGAGAAGAAAATCAGACAGTGTCCCCGTTTCCAGCCCCAAATTCTTATGTATGGAAAAGAAGACACACCTCAAACCTTGACTGCTGTATGCCATGTCGTCATAGAATTTTTTTGTATTCGTTTCTTGGCTAGAGCTCCAAGGCTCACCAATGCTGAGATTTTGCATATATACGACCGTTTTTTGTCTTCCATGAAGGTAGCTGTATCCCCAATTCGGGGATGTATGCTGCGTATGTTCTGTTTCCTTAAAAGACTCAATCCAGGCTAATGTATAGCCCGCATAATTATTCCTGGTCTTTTGATGATTTGAAAGAGTCAACCTATGATAATCTATAGCCTACATATTCCTAGTCCTAGTATTACAGTTAAAAGTATAAAGATCAGTGTAAAGTAGCGATTTATTGTTTTGTTGTGCTTTATCAGCAGATGATAATGATTGTCACCGTCATCTTCATTATTATCACTAAAATGATAACAATAATTATATATAATTAGTATTAGTTATTGTTTTCTCTTTTTTTTTTTTTTTTTAATTGATACTTCCATTTTTTTTGTCGATAGAATGGTGTAACGTACATGGTATAAGGGAAACAACCATTGGTTTTATTACTTTTGAATATGTAGCGGTATTTTCCCCTTTGACCACACGGTCTCCATTCTGAACAGTTAAGGACAGCTTGTCCTTTGTGGATGTCAATTTATTATGATGGTCGTATTTTGGAGGGGTTTATTTCACGTTAAAGTGGATTTATTATGACAGTTGCATGGCTTTTTTTCACAGGTAGAGCTAGGTTTATTGCAATGGTTTATTCTGGATGGGTTGAATTCACACATGGTGTGGTTTTCCTAAGAAAGTTGTGTTTTGTATTGCTTTATTTCGCATATAGAGGTGGGTTTTACCATAACTCTTTATAATCATTAGATGGCTTTATTGCTCATGTATGATGATATTTTTTGTTTATCGATTTTTTTTTTCTTTTTGGTATTTTCAGGAGGTTTTATTTCACACATTGAGGTGGGCTTGCTGTGGCAGTGGTATTTAAGATGGTATATTTTGCTTTAGCCAAGTGGTTGAAACCATTCAACGTTAACCCTATGGGTCCATGAAGTCGTGGGTTTGAACCTCGGTGGCGTCTGGTGAAGTTAGTGTCAAGAGATTTGTACGATCTTCCAGGTCAACTCCAAGAGCAGATCCGCCAGTGCCTCGATTCTCTTTGTGTATATACACACGCGGAAGATTAAAAAAAAAAAAAAAAGTCC
This sequence comes from Stramonita haemastoma, assembly GCA_030674155.1. Classification (NCBI taxonomy): domain Eukaryota; kingdom Metazoa; phylum Mollusca; class Gastropoda; order Neogastropoda; family Muricidae; genus Stramonita; species Stramonita haemastoma. The sequence goes on along the minus strand of CM060327.1, from coordinate 12,247,619 downwards.
GTTAAAGATCCCGTAATTCACATCTGCATTACAAAATCACGAACATAACCAGTATACATCCTCGAAGTTGGAATGCAGCTACCATCATAGTGAACAAAAATGAGCACATAGCTACACAAACTCTCACCATTGGTAAACCTTGGAACTGTAGCTAAGGAGAGGGGGGGGGGGGGGGGGGGGGGGGGGGGGGGAGGTGACTTATTTCACCTGTAAAGGTGGGTTTATTATGACAATTGTGTTTTGGATGCGTTTTTTCGCACATGGAGGCAGATTTGTTGCGACGTTTGTATTTTGTAGCCTACGTTTTTTAGGCCCACTTCACATGTGAAGGCGAATTTATTACGATGGCTGTATTATGGTTGACGTTGATTCCCATGTGGCGCGGGTTCGTGGAAGTTGCCTTTTATATGGCTTTACGTCGTCTATGGGGGGCAGGTTTATTACGACAGGGTGTACTGTAGCTTTATTTCACATGTAGGCTAGTTGCGAGTTTATTAGGCCTATGACTTGTATTTTAGATGGCTATATTTCACATGTGGAGGTGGGTTTACTATTACAGAGGTTATATTTTTAGATTTCATTTCACATGCGGAGGTGGGTTTACTATTACAGATATTATATTTTAGATTTCATTTTACACGTGGAGGTGGGTTTATTATAGTGGTTATATTTTCGATTTCATTTTACACGTGGAGGTGGGTTTATTATAGTGGTTATATTTTAGATTTCATTTTACACGTGGAGGTGGGTTTATTATAGTGGTTATATCTTAGATTTCATTTCACATGTGGAGATGGGTTTATTATAGTGGTTATATCTTAGATTTCATTTCACATGTGGAGATGGGTTTATTATAGTGGTTTATATTTTAGATTTCATTTCACATGTGGAGATGGGTTGTCTATGGTGGTTATATTTTAGATTTCATTTACATGTGGAGGTTGATTTATCACAGTAGTTGTATTTTAGTTGGTATTATTTTACACCCAGAGGTTTATCATGGTGGTTTTACTTCACATGTGGAGGTTTAACTTCAATATGGAGGTGCGATTATTATCATGTTGCTTTCGGCAGTCCACTATAGATGGCTTTATTTCAATGTGGAGATGGGTTATTACAACAGTTGCAATTCTGATGGTATTTTTTTTTCCACGTGGAGGTAGTGTATTACCACAGAATATAGATGGCTTCATTTCACATGTGGTGGTGGGTTCATTATGATAGTTGTATGCTGGGTGGTTGTATTCTTTTATAATGATGGAATAAATACTGTGCTTTTTTTTTTTTTTTTTTTTTTTCCATTTCAGTCCCTGTGTGCATGAGATTTTGTATATATTTTCTGTTTCAACCAGCACATTATAGCCTACTCTCCCAAAAGGTGGAAAAGATTTATGTACCGATATGATCTGCATTCGAATTTGTTGAAACTTTAAATTGTTATCGATTGCTTGTGTGTTGTATGGGTCCAATGCAAGAGCTTTGATTTGTTTTTACAAGATATAGCGCTATACAAATTCCATGTGTATTATTATTATTATGTGTCCACACATGGGACAATAGTTTAGTCTCATCTGAAGGACATTCAAATGTGGATGCAGATTTATTATGCCTACAGTATTGCCTTTCAAAATGCTTCATTTCACATCATCTAGTTAACACGATGGCTTTCTTTGACATGGAGGTGAATTACATTTTTGGCAGCTTTACTTTGCGCAGTGAGAGTTTGTCACAATTGAGGGATCATCACGATAGTATTATTTTGGTTCGATTTATTTTCACATGTGGAAGTGAGCTTTATTTCACCCATTGTTGTGGAGTTTTTTGTTTCTCATCTAGAGCTCGAATATTCACCAATATTCACCACTAGCGAGATGTTTGTGCTTGCGATTGATTTCATCCACTAGCAAGGTAGCCCCATTCCGACTTCAGGGATGATGTCTGACAAGGGCACCAGCGTTTCTACTTTTGTCATCCATTCTTGCCAGCATGCAATGGCCTACTCTTCTGAAAGGCAGAAAGGATTTAGTTGTAGGTGCATCCGCACACATGGCCTTAGTTTACAGACTCATCCTAAGGACCATAGGAAAGTGGTGTTGGTACCCATGTAACTCCCAAGTTAATGCCCCCGGAACAGACTATTATCTCAGTGGTAGCTGGAAACTGTAGTGTCAAGAGGACAATGCTCCAACCACTATGCCAACTCACACCCTGTGGGGTTCCTCATCAGGTTTGTATTGGATACTGTATTTCACATCAAGAAATAATTATTTATTACGAGTTGTACCTTGGATGGCAGAGTTATACCTTGGATGGCTTAGTGTTACAAGTGGATCTAGGGTCATTATGATGGTTGTATGGCAGATTACAATGGTTGCATTTTAGAAGGCTTTATTCCATATTGGTGGCGAGTTTATTGTGAGGACTGTAATTTGTAAGGCTTTATTCTTTGAAGACTGGTTAATTATGACAACTGTACTTTGTATGGTTTATGACAATTGTACTTTGTATGGCTTATCTCGAGTTTGTGGGGGTTATTTCACCTGTGGAGGTGTTTTTTTTTGTCGAGTTTGTTTTTATTTCACATGTGGTTACAAAGTTTATCTCAACCATGTAGCTAGGTTTAGAATGAAGGCTGTATAGTGCACGGCTTTCACGAAACGGTTTGGTTTTAATGATAGATGGATATAGAATTCTCTCTTTTCACATGTGGAGGCAAGTTTATTTTGATGGTCATCTTACATGGCTTTATTTCTTTTGTGCAGATGTGTTTATTGATCTTTTAAAATTTTTTTTTAAAGATGGCTTTTTATGTGGAGGTAGGTTTGTCATCAATGTTTTTTTTTTTTTTAATGACTCTTTTTATATGTAGTAATAAGTTTATTTTTTATGGTTGTTCTCCAGATGGTTTTGTTTCAATCAATTGTGGAGGTAGGTTTATTATTGATGGTAATTTTCTTTAGATAGCTTTGTTTCATGTAGTGGGTTTAAGTTTTTTTTTTTTTTAAGATGGCTTTGTTTTATGTGCTTAAGAGGTTTACTAGAGGTTGTGTTCTTTTTTGTTTTTTTTAGATGGCTTCGTTTTACATGTGGAGGTGGGTTTATTTTTCAATTTTTTAAAGACTCGATTTTACAAGTAACGGTGCGTTTATTACTTTTTCAGATTATGTGCTTTCACATGTGCGTGGAGTGGGGGTTTATTATGATGATTGTATTTTAGATTACTATTATGTATGTTGAGGTGGGTTAGATGACTTTGGCATCTGGAGACGAGCTTATTACAACGCATTTTGGAAGGTATTGCTTCACATGTAACAAGGGTTTTAAAAAATATATATTATTTTTTTCATTTCTTGTTTTATTATCTATTTTTGATTTATTTATGTATGTGACAAGGGTTTATGATTGCATTTTGCATTACTTTACATCACATGCCGAGGCAAGTTTATCACTGCGGTTGCATTTTCGACCGTTTTATTTTACATACGAACATTTGTTTCATTTTACATACAAACGTTTTGACGGATTTATTCTTGTAAGAGAGATTGGGTGTGGCATGGTATTTCAAATTATATTTCAACAAGTAAGAAGAGAAGGAGAGCAGCCATATTTCATATGACTGTGCTGCTGTCTAAGGTAGTATTCGTGCTGTCGAGGCAAATCAGTGAATGAACATACAACACATTTATTTGGATGAGACTATAAACCGAGGCCCTGTGTGTGAACACACACAGAACATCTTGCGCACATGTTAAAACCCCGTTCCGCCTTTCGGAAGAGCATGCCATCGTGTGCTGATAGGAGCGGATGACAAAATTATAAAAAAACCAGCATGCACACAGGTGTGTTTAGACACCATCCCTGAGAGAAAAAAATAGATTAAGGGTAGGTGCTGCACATGAGGCAACACGCTCTCCCCGGGGGAGAGCAGCCCGAATTTCACGCAGAGAAATCTTCTGTGACATAAAGTGGTATAAAATAAAAATAAACACACAGATCAAAGCATTCACACACACACACACACACAAATAAAAGAAACCAGAAACACAAGCATGCATGAACCCCCTCCCCTCTGCAGCAAATTTGGAAACAAACATTTTCAGCCATTTTTTAAATAGGGTTGAGGAAGATGGGGAGAGGGGGGGAACTCTTGTACTAGGGCTGCAGTAAAGATACCTTTATTCAAGTTGCTGCAAAGTGGGTGGATGGGCGACGGTTGTAGTCATTCTGAATTTTTATTATTTCACTAGTGTTATTCCCTACGGTACAGTGCTTTGATGGGGTTAAATCAGCACTGAGAGAGAGGGAAAGACAGAGAGAGAGAGGGAAAGACAGACACAGAGAGAGAGAGAGAGAGAGAGAGAGAAGAGAGAAGAGAGAGAGAGAGTGGAGAGAGGAGAGAGAGAGAGAGAGAGAGAGGAAGGAAGAGAGTGAGAGAGAGAGAGAGAGGGAGAGAGAGAGGGGGAGAGAGAGGAGAGAGGATGGTAGCGGAAATGCAGTAGAATTTTTGGATGGCTTCACTTTGGTCCTGACAGCTGAATGTCAGCACAGGAATGATTTGACAGTGTGGAGGGGGGAGAGAGGGGGAAAATGGTTATTTATTTTGGATGCTGGTAAATACGAGGCAAGGAGATTGAAGGATGGGGAAGGGGGGGGGGGGGGGGGGGGGGGGGGGGGGGGGGTGATGACATAGCGGGTGAGAGGCTTATTATCTTGAGTTTCATTTTCATGGATGGAGCCACTAGTAATCAGGGGCACAGACAAATTTTCCAGGAGACTTGAGCAACTCAGGGGTGTGGGGGGGGGGGGGGGGGGGGGGTGAGGGGAGAGGGAGTGATGATTGCAAGGGAGTAGTACTTATGTACACACTTCATTGATACCCCCCCCCCCCCACCTCAAAACTACAGCCCTAATCTTTAACTTCAGCTCTCAAATATACTACTTCAGTAATCCCCCCACCTCCCCTCCAAATTCTTGTGACCTTTAGAGATTATGATTCCTATCAATTAGTGTGGTGTGTCAGTATTGTAATTACCCTTCATGGAATGATATAAGTGTTTCTGACTTGACTTGATCATTCTGAAACAACAGGCCTCCATAATACTACTTCATTTATCATTTATACACAACTGCCACTGAAACTCAAGCCATCCTACCCCGCCCCCCAAAAAACTATTTTGCTCCCCCCCAAAAAAAGAAAAAATTTTAAGTGCTGAAAACATGTATACCTGCCCTTAAGTTTTACTTTCAGAGACAAGCTACTGACAATCAGAAATACTGAAATACTTTCTAATGCTGACTTTACAGCCATGTAAACTTTATTATTCCCAGTGCTCAAACTTTAGCCATGTGAAATATTTATTATTCCCTTTGCTCAAACTACAGCCATGTGCAATATTATTTATTATTCTCCAGTGCTCAAACTACAGCCATGTGAAATATTTATTATTCCCCTTTGCTCAAACTACAGCCATGTGCAATATTATTTATTATTCTCCAGTGCTCAAACTACAGCCATATAAAATATTTCTTTCTCAGTCCTTACACTACAGCCATGTAAAATTTATTATTTACCAGTGCTGACACTACAGTATGTGAAATTATTATTCTCCACTGCTCAAACTACAGCCATGTAAAATATTATTTATTATTCCCCTTTGCTCAGCAATGTGAAATATTATTTATTATTCTCCAGAGCTCAAACTACAGCTACGTAAAATATTTATTATTTCTCAGCGTTCAAACTACAGCGATGTAAAATATTTATTATTTCTCAGGGCTCAAACTATAGCTATGTAAAATATTTATTATTTCTCAGTGCTAAAACTAGTCATGTAAAATTTATCATGTACCAGTGCTCACACTACAGTCATGTGAAATTTTATTATTCCCCAGTACTCAAACTACAGCCATGCGAAATATTATTTATTACTTCTCAGTGCTAAAACTACAGCCATGTGAAATATTATTTATTTTTCCCCAGTACTCAAACTACAGCCATGTAAAATATTATTTATTACTTCTCAGTGCTAAAACTACAGCCATGTGAAATATTATTCATTATTCTCCAGTGCTCAAACTACAGCCATGTAAAATATTTCTTTCTCAGTACTGACACTACAGCCATTTAAAATTTATTATTTACCAGTACTGACACTACAGCCATGTGAAATATTATTTATTATTCTCCAGTGCTCAAACTACAGCCATGTGAAATATTATTTATTATTCTCCAGTGCTCAAACTACAGCCATGCGAGATATTATTCATTAATTCTTCAGTACCCAAACTACTGCCATGTGAAATTTACCATTTCCCAGTGCTCAAACTACAGCCATGTGAAATAATATTTATTTTTTCTCCAGAGCTCAAACTACAGCTATGTAAAATATTTATTATTTCCTAGTGCTCAAACTACAGCTATGTGAAATAATATTTATTTTTCTCAGAGCTCAAACTACAGCTATGTAAAATATTTATTATTTCTCAGTGCTCAAACTACAGCCATGTAAAATATTATTATTTCTCAGTGCTCAAACTACAGCCATGTGAAATATCATTTATTATTCTCCAGTGCTGACACTACAGCCATGTAAAATATGTATTATTTCTCAGTGCTGACACTACAGCCATGTAAAATATACTACTTACCAGTACTGACACTACAGCTATGTGAAATTATTATTCCCCAGTGCTCAAACTACCGCCGTGTGAAAAGTTATTTATTATTTCCCTTTGCTCAGCCATGTAAAATAATATTTATTATTCTCCAGTGCTCAAACTACAGCTATGTAAAACATTTATTATTTCTTCAGTGCTAAAACTAGTCAAGTAAAATTTTATTATTTACCAGTGCTCACAAGTACAGCCATGTGGTTTTTTATTATTTCTCCTTTGCTCAAACTACAGCCATGTGAAATATCATTTCTTATTCTCCAGTGCCGACATTTCAGCCATGTAAAATATATTATTTCTCAGTGCTCAAACTACAGCTATGTAAAATGTTTATTTCTCAGTGCTGACACTACAGCCATGTAAAATTTATTATTTACCAGTACAGACACTACAACCATGTCAAATCATTATTCCCCAGTGCTCAAACTACCGCCATGTGAAAAGTTATTTATTATTCCCTTTGCTCAGCCATGTGAATTATTATTTATCATTCTTGAGTGCTCAAACTACAGCCATGTAAAATTTATTATTTTCTAGTGCTCAAACTACAGCCATGTGAAATAATATTTATTATTCTCCAGAGCTCAAACTACAGCAATGTAAAATATTTATTATTTCTTCAGTGCTAAAACTACAGCTATGTAAAATATTTTCTTCATTGCTAAAACTAGTCATGTAAAATTTATCATTTACCAGTGCTCACACTACAGCCATGTGAAATTTTATTATTCCCCTTTACTCAAACTACAGCCATGTGAAATATTATTTATTACTTCTCAGTGCTAAAACTACAGCCATGTGAAATATTATTTATCATTCTCCAGAGCTCAAACTACAGCCATGTGAAATGTTATTTATTATTCTCCAGTGCTCAAACTATAGCCATGTAAAATATTTCTTTCTGAGTGCTTACACTACAGCCATGTAACATTTATTATTTACCAGTGCAGCCACAGCCATGTGCAGCCACAGACACTACAGCCATGTGAAATATTATTTATTATTCTCCAGTACCCAAACTACCACCATGTGAAAAGTTATTTATTATTCCCCTTTGCTCAGACATGTGAAATATTATTTATCACTCTTCAGTGCTCAAACTACAGCCATGTGAAAAGTTATTTATTATTCTCCAGAGCTCAAACTACAGCTATGTAAAATATTTATTATTTCTCAGTTCTGACACTACAGCTATGTAAAATATTTATTATTTCTTCAGTGCTAAAACTAGTCATGTAAAATTTATTATTTACCAGTGCTCACACAACAGCCATGTGAAATATTATTATTCCCCTTTGCTCAATCTACACCCATGTGAAATATTAATTATTATTCTTCAGTGCTCAAACTACAGCCATGTAAAATATTTATTTCTCAGTGCTGACATTACAGCCATGTAAATTTTATTTTTTACCAGTACTGACACTACAGTTATGTGAAATATTATTTATTCCCCAGTGCTCAAACTAAAGCCATGGGAAAGATTATTATTCTCCAGCGCTGACACTACAGCCGTATGAAGTATTATTTATCATTTCCTAATTCTGAGACGACAGCCATGTGAAATTTATTAATCCCAAACGCATTAACTACAGTCATGTAAAATATTCCATATTCCCAGAGCTCAAACTACAGCCAGGTGAAATATTACTTCACTATTTCCTAGTGCCGACACTACAGCCATGTGAATTTTTTTTTTTTTTAGTTCTGAGACTACGGTCGTGTGAAATATTACTTCGCTATTTCCCAGTGCTGACACTACAGCCATGTGAAATATTACTTCACTATTTCCCAGTGCTCAAACTACAGCCATGTGAAATATTACTTCACTATTTCCCAGTGCCGACACTACAGCCATGTGAAATATTACTTCACTATTTCCCAGTGCCGACACTACAGCCATGTGAAATATTACTTCACTATTTCCCAGTGCCGACACTACAGCCATGTGAAATATTACTTCACTATTTCCCAGTGCCGACACTACAGCCATGTGAAATATTACTTCACTATTTCATAGTGCCGACACTACAGCCATGTGAAATATTACTTCGCTATTTCCCAGTGCTGACACTACAGCCGTGTGAAATATTACTTCGCTATTTCCCAGTGCTGACACTACAGCCGTGTGAAATATTACTTCACTATTTCCCAGTGCCAACACTACAGCCATGTGAAATATTACTTCACTATTTCCCAGTGCCGACACTACAGCCATGTGAAATATTACTTCACTATTTCCCAGTGCCAACACTACAGCCATGTGAAATATTACTTCACTATTTCCCAGTGCCGACACTACAGCCGTGTGAAATATTACTTCACTATTTCCCAGTGCCGACACTACAGCCGTGTGAAATATTACTTCACTATTTCCCAGTGCCAACACTACAGCCATGTGAAATATTACTTCACTATTTCCCAGTGCCGACACTACAGCCGTGTGAAATATTACTTCACTATTTCCCAGTGCTGACACTACAGCCGTGTGAAATATTACTTCACTATTTCCCAGTGCCGACACTACAGCCGTGTGAAATATTACTTCACTATTTCCCAGTGCCGACACTACAGCCGTGTGAAATATTACTTCACTATTTCCCAGTGCTGACACTACAGCCGTGTGAAATATTACTTCACTATTTCCCAGTGCTGACACTACAGCCGTGTGAAATATTACTTCACTATTTCCCAGTGCCGACACTACAGCCATGTGAAATATATATATTTCTAGTTCTGACACTACAGCCGTGTGAAATATTACTTCACTATTTCCCAGTGCCGACACTACAGCCATGTGAAATATATATATTTCTAGTGCCGACACTACAGCCGTGTGAAATATTACTTCACTATTTCCCAGTGCCGACACTACAGCCGTGTGAAATATTACTTCACTATTTCCCAGTGCCGACGCTACAGCCGTGTGAAATATTACTTCACTATTTCCCAGTGCCGACGCTACAGCCGTGTGAAATATTACTTCACTATTTCCCAGTGCCGACGCTACAGCCGTGTGAAATATTACTTCACTATTTCCCAGTGCCGACGCTACAGCCGTGTGAAATATTACTTCACTATTTCCCAGTGCCGACGCTACAGCCGTGTGAAATATTACTTCACTATTTCCCAGTGCCGACGCTACAGCCGTGTGAAATATTACTTCACTATTTCCCAATGCCGACACTACAGCCGTGTGAAATATTACTTCACTATTTCCCAATGCCGACGCTACAGCCGTGTGAAATATTACTTCACTATTTCCCAGTGCCGACACTACAGCAATGTGAAATATTACTTCACTATTTCCCAGTGCCGACACTACAGCCGTGTGAAATATTACTTCACTATTTCCCAGTGCCGACACTACAGCAATGTGAAATATTACTTCACTATTTCCCAGTGCCGACACTACAGCCGTGTGAAATATTACTTCACTATTTCCCAGTGCCGACACTACAGCCGTGTGAAATATTACTTCACTATTTCCCAGTGCCGACACTACAGCCAGTTGAGAACGCAGCACAAGGGGAGGGGCATTCCCTGTGATTGTAGCTTTCCGGGGTCTTTGAGATTATAATTTGTATCAATATACCTGTCAGTACTGTAATTGCCCTTCATAGAATGATTAAAGCGTTTTTGACTTGACTTGAAACTACAGCCATCCAAAATACTATTTCATGACACATACCTGCTACTGAAACTACAGCCATCCAAAATACTATTTCATTATACATACTGCTACTGAAACTACAGCCATCCAAAATACTATTTCATTACACATACCTGCTACTGAAACTACAGCCATTTAAAATACTATTTCATTACACATACCTGCTACTGAAACTACAGCCATTTAAAATACTATTTCATTACACATACCTGCTACTGAAACTACAGCCATTCAAAATACTATTTCATTACACATACCTGCTACTGAAACTACAGCCATCCAAAATACTATTTCATTACACATACCTGCTACTGAACCTAAGCCATCCAAAATATTCATTATCATTTCCACCCAGAATCCCCCCCCAATGACTTGCTCAGTGTTCTTCCAGAACCTCTTCCTGTCTGGGTGCAACATGGTCTTGTGATGCTGTCTCTTTCATCGTGATCACCATCTGCACACAGTATAACCGTTTGCACACATCAGTTACCCCATGACACAGCATAACCGTTTGCACTCATCAGTTACCCCATGACACAGCATAACCGTTTGCACACATCAGTTACCCCATGACTCAGTATAACCGTTTGCACACATCAGTTACCCCATGACTCAGTATAACCGTTTGCACACATCAGTTACCCCATGACACAGTATAAACCGTTTGCACACATCAGTTACCCCATGACACAGTATCATCAGTCATCATGTAACATCAACAGGCATGCTTACAGTCACATTTCATTTTTAGGAATAAATCTATTGAAAAATCATTGGATAATTTTCAATGATGAAATTTGAAAACAATTTTTTTTATTATATTATTTTTCATTTTATACCACTTTTGTCACAGCAGATTTCTCTGCGAGAAATTCGGGCTGCTCTCCCCAGGGAGAGCGCGTTGCCACAAGTGCAGCGCCTACCCATTATTTTTTTTTCCCCTCAGGGATGGTGTCGAAACACGACACCTGTGTGCATGCTGGTTTTTTAAAAATATAATTTTGTCATCCGCTCCTACCAGCACACGATGGCCTGCTCTTTTGAAAGGCGGAACGGGATTTCAATGTGTGCGCAAGATGTTCTGCGTGCGTTCGCACACGGGACCTCGGTTTAGAGTCTCATCTGAATGACTTTGACCTTGAGTTCGTTTTTTTTTTGTCAAACTGGGAAGAAAGGGCGAGCTGGGTATGAACCCAGAAACTCATGGTTTACATATTGGCAGGCGAACGTCTTAACCATCCTGCCACCGTCCTTCTCAGTCATAAATAGTCATAGAACAACTTGCATCACCACATGCTTTCCTCTTCAGAGCCATATTTTCAAAGCGTGTACAAACACTGCTGCACATGTTTTATCCTTACGACCGCTATATGAGAGATGTTACATCAGATACTGTCTGCACATGTAGAGATACTAAGGCCATTACAAAGCGCTCACTACAATCTGGCTCCAAGTGTAATTTGATACAAGGATTTTAACTTTCCGAGACGCACATCAGAAAACCAGTCTCCTAGGACACTTGGTCACAATGACACTTGGTCACAATGACGCTTTTCCCTAACAAAGACATAACAGTAAGCATCAGTGACTAACACTAGTCACCATAGAACACAGTAAATACTACCATGGACATACAGTCGCAGAAAAATCCTTCATATCACAAGTACTTCACAATATAACACAGTAAATACTACCAGGGACATAGTCACAGAAAAATCCTTCATATCACAAGTACTTCACAATATAACACAGTAAATACTACCAGGGACTTACAGTCGCAGCAAAAATCATTCATATCGCAAGTACTTCACAATATTCTAGTACTTTTCTAGTGGCAGTTACTGCTGCAACATGCCTAACTACAGATGTCATACTTTCTTCTTTGTCAACAGCAATGAAAGGACATTAAGTTTTTTTGTTTTTTTAATGGTATCATGTTCTTTGAGGTGAAAATAAGGAGAGTGCCTTCTTTTACCATTTTACAGCACAAATTACATACATTATTGATGTTGTCACCAGCACTACACCATTTTTATAATTATCCTAAAGTCTTTATTACCTTAAAAGTCCCACAGTTCATAATCATTACCTCAGCATAAGGAGTCTCACTCAGCCATTTCTCTGACATTAAGAGAACTACATGTTAACTCATTTTTCTAATTTGCAAAAATATATGATTTCCTTCGCAAAAATACATTTTTTCGATTAGCAAAAGCATTTTTGAAAAAGAAACGCAAGGTGTTTTTTTTTTCCATTATGAGACATCACAATTATAAGATATAAAAGAATAAATGAATAAATAAATAATTGGACTGATTAGAACAGGTTCTTTAGCAAACTAAGGTGCTTCAAAAAAACATCTGCACAATAATGAACTCTAGCTCAGGCCCAAGTTTATCATCATTTCAAAAAGATTCTGTTCTTGCAAAATCTTTGTGCTTTACATTTTGCACAGGTCCTTTCCCCCCATTTTTTTTTCTAACATTTAAGAAAGGATAATCCATAAATTATACTTAAAGACTTGGACTACTAAGTATTCAAAAAGTGTCACATGTGCTTGTTTTAGCATTATTTCAGTTCATCATTATGATAATTTCATTGCCCAGAGCTCAATAGTTTATATAAGTAAAAAAAAAAAAAAAAAAAAAAAAGAGTTGACTTAAATGAGAAATACGGCAATATTAATGGTGGATTGGTGGTTAGAGGTAACGTGCCTGATTAGAAAGTGAAAACTCCGGGTCAGAGTGTGCAGTGGTTCGAATCCAGTTTGGGCCCAAAACTTTTCCCCCATCCATTAAACCATGAGTGGTGGTCTGGGTGCTAACCTTTCGGATAAGACGATAAACCGAGGTCCTGGTGTTACACATCATAATTTAGCGCACGTAAAAAAACCCACGGCAACAAGAGAGTTGTCCGTGACAAAATTCTGTCGAAAAATTCCACTCTGATAGGGAAACAAATATAGTTGCAAACAGGAAAAAGAAAAAAAAATAATGGGTAGGCACTGCACTTGTGGCGATGCGCTCTCCCCGGGGAGAGCAGCCCGAATTTCATGCAGAGAAATCTGCTGTGACATAAAGTGGTATAAAAAAAAAAAAAAAAAGGTGTTGTGTGTCATTCCCAGCAAGCTGTGATAATGACAGTTGCTGAAATAATTCTTCAGCCAGTGGTAGGAAAGCAGCTATAGAATCTATCTTTTGGACATGTTTTACCCCTTTTTTCCATCATTTATTCTTTACCCTGTTCTTTACATTCATTTTGAATAGGTCTACATAACTGTCTAAATCACCTTGTAGTGAATGGACAATGCGAAGAAATTGGAGAACTGATTAAACGTTCTAACAGTTCTGAAATAAATGCAGTTTCCCTGCCAACTGCCAGACATGCAAATACACACAATGCCAGTCACAACTGTTTTCACACTGTCTATCATGCAGTTTGCTTTTCATTCTGATGTTGTTGTGATAGCACTGTGATATTAATATTCCGCATGTATGTAGATATTTTTGTTTGTTTAGGACTATCACAAGTCTGTGTTATTGTGTACATCCCTGTTCAGAGCCAAGGTGTTGCTACTGTGCTGGACAGAGCACACACTGCAGCAGTGAAAAAGTAAGAGTAGGCCATCGTGTGCCAGTGGGAACAAATGACAAGATTTACAAAACTGCATACACACAGGGACTGGATGTAAAAAAGCACATGAGTGCTTATTCCATTATCCTTAATATAAAATAAAATTTAAAAAATTTAACCAAAAAAATAAAAGAAAAGTTTTAACACTACCAGTGATGGTATCCTCTCTCTGAAGCTCAACACCAAACATCATGTTCTCAACATCATACAGGTCTATGCACCAACATCCACCAACACTGACAAGAAAACTGAACAGTTTTATGATGATCTTCAAACCGTCAGAGACAAGATACCCTACAGAAAACCAGACACCGCTGCCAAGATTCAAACTCTCTACTTCATGGACCCGAGAACTGAAGTGTAAGGTTCTTAACCACTCAGCCACAGCATCTGTCAGCTAGGTGACAAAAGCAACTGTTGAAAGACAGTGTTATGTCGATGATCTCTGAGGTGAAATGTCAAGTAAGAAAGCACTGTTGAAAAATTAATCTTTTAATAATCCTAAGTGTGTTGAAAGGGTAAGTCTGCACATGTGCACACACACACCCCCCCCTTTCCCCCCCCCCTTTCTTCCTCTCTATCTGTCTTCATACACACATACAACATATCCTTGCAAAGTGTATGACTTTATAAGTGTGTGCGCTCAGGCATGTGTGTGTGTGTGTGTGTGTGTGTGTGTGTGTGTGTGTGTGTGTGTGTGTGTGTGTGTGTGTGTGTGCATTCAAATTTGTTAAAATTATTGTCGTTGATTGCTTGTGTCTTGTATAGGTCAAATGCAAGCACTTTGATTTGTTTTTAGCAAGATATAGCGCTATATATATTCTATGTATTATTATTATCATTATTATTATCATTATTATCCTGCTCACATGCTCATTCTTAACTCAGTCTTCACTCTTTTTCCTGTTGTCTTAAGTGGAAAGACGTTAACTTGAAGAACAACAAACACACACACTCACATAGATCTACACAGGGTTGAACATGGCGCTCCAAACCAGCTCTGATGTCTCGTCTGTCCTGGTGTGCCAGCCCTGGAAACACAAAAAATTAACATAAACTCATGGTCTTTAACAATATCTGCAACTTCCCCTCCCCCAACACACACATACACACACGAGCACACACACACACTGCACTGCTGTTTTAAAAAAATATATTTTGTTTGTTTGTTTGTTGTTTTTTAGAAGAAAAAAAAAGTTATTGTTAATGCAAATGAAAGCCTGTGAGCAATTAAAACAAACACATGCATAATTTACTAATTTTTTAAGTGTGGAAAGGAAAAATCCAAATGGATGAAGTGATGATATTGTGACTTTATATTTTTTTGTCATGTCCCCCTTAAAAAAAAAAAATTCAGTTTGACAGGTTTTATGATGGGATTATTGGTAATAATGTAACTGTTATTGTATTGGTTTGATAGTCTAGCTCACTGAATTAAAAAAAATATATATTATCAGGTGCAGGTTCTTGATTGATTGTAGAACTTGTGTTGTTATCATTGTCTTTGTTTGGCTGATTGTGTTCCTCCATTCTTCTTTGATACCCCCTTTGCCCGGTCCTTTTCAATTGGTTTTATCTTAAATTCTATTTCATCCTCTTTCTTTCTTTTTTTTAGTTGTTGTGTTGTTGCTTAAGGTGGTGATGGGTGATTATCTTGTAAAATTGTATAATTGTCATGGGTGATTTGTCAGTTTAAAGTTTTTGGTTGGCTCGAATGTTATGTATTGGATATCATTTTGTTTAAGTGGTCTTTTTAGGGGTTTTCGAATTTTTGTTTTGTTTTAATTGTTTTGCTAGAGAGATGGCTTGATTAAAAAAAGCAAATTTGTTGCTTAATGTACCATCTGGAGATAAAGTTTTGACTTGACTTGACACACACACATTCATACCATGGAACAGTTGTCTTGGGGTAACACATCTGTCTTAACAGCAAGAAATCATGGGTTTAAACCCCATGTGGATCCACCCCCCCCCCCCCCCCCCCCAATCCACTAGTGTGCTAGTTCTCTAGATGGGCAGGGATCTATAGCCTAGTGGTTAGAACATTGCGCTTGCAATCTGACAACCTGGGTTCGAATCCCATTGAAGGGATATTTTCCCCTTGAGTTCAAGTGCAGACTCCACCCTCCCAAAAGTCCTTTGGTTGAGACTATAAACCGATGTGTGTGTTTCTTCATTTTAACGTCTATCCACTAAAAAGTGATTTTAGACGAGTGATTGGAAAAAAAAAAAAAAAAAAAAAAAAAAAGAAAGAAAGAAAGAAAAAAAAAAGAAAGAAAAGGGCGATGTGTTTGTGTGGAAAAAAAGGTCTAACCATCAGAAACTGCTTGAACTATACTACAAAAAGATAACAAATAGATCTAGAAGCAAGTGAGCTTGAGGAAGATAAATGCTACAATATATATATATATATATATATATATAATATATATATATATATATACATATCTGTGTGCATGTGTGTGTGTGTGTGTGTGTGTGTGTGTGTGTGTGTGTGTGTGCGTGTGCGTGCGTGTGTGCGTGTGACTGTGTGTGTGTGACTGTGTGACTGATGTCTCCATATGCAAATGCACGCAGAACATCTTGCGCACGTTAAATCCTGTTCTGCTTTTTTTATTTTAAAAAAATGGGCCATTTTGTGCCGGTGGGAACAGATGACAAAATTTACAAAACTGCATACGCATGGTTAAAAAAAACACATTGGTGGGGGGGGGGGGGGGGGGGGGGGGGGGGGGCAGGGTGTTAGAGCTTTTTTGTTTGGTTTCTTTTTCATTCCCTCATCCTCTGTGATGGTCCTGCCCTACTGTTCTTCTTCTGTTCAGTTTAACCCCTGCCCCAGCCCTACCCAGATTCATGAGGTTGCCTCCTCAGGATCAGAAGTTGACAGGGAGCTTGTCCCTGTCAGGCTGCTGTGGAGCCCTGCACTGCTGCTGGGTCACTGTGGTGGTGGTAACTTCTGTGGAGCCCTGCACTGCTGCTGGGTCACTGTGGTGGTGGTCAGCTTCTGTGCTGCCTGTTCTGAGCTGACACATACAGGACACAACCTACCAAGCCCTCTACAGACTACAGTTAGGGGGCGGGATAGCTCAGTGGTCAGAGTGCTCGCTTCCCCCAAAGTTAAGCAGCGTCGAGCGTGGTTACCAGTTGGATGGGTGACCGTTTGCGTGCATTGGTTTCTGTGCAGTCCCCAAATTCACCCAGCTGTAAATGGGTACTTATATGGGTACTCAATATGCTGGCCCCTAGAGAAGCCGAGGTCTCTGATGACTCGTACGCCTACGACCGCCTAGGTTATGGGACACCTTTATATCTATCTATCTATCTATCTATATAATGTATATACACACACACATACATACATATTATATAATATATATTGTATATATATATGCCTATACATAAAATTTTATATGTTTTACTCCTGGATATGTATGTATATAATATATGTATGTATATATTTATTTCACTCCAGACTGTGTTTACAAAAATTACAATTCTTATGCGGCATCTTACTGGGAGATTGCCTTGGTCCTCTATATATGGTTTTAGCTATAACTTAACCATAATCATGATTGTGTTATTTTCTTAAATTATTAAGGTGGTTGGGGTGTAGGCAGGGTTCGCGCTAGGATTTTTTAAAAAAGGTACTGCGAGTTGCCATTTCAGAGATATCTCGACCAACTCCCCCAAAATCGGTCCCCAGAAAATAAAATCCGGTATGTACTGTGAACAAAACGAAACTATCCTGTGAGGGGGTGGGGGAGGGGGGATTGTTCGGCAGCAAAACTAAGTCTAAATTGAACAAAAATCTAGATGAGCGCTAAGCATAGAAACAAGACAGAAGAATAGGCTTAGCACAATTTAAGTCACATGAATGACGTCATGCAAAACAACAGACTGACTCAGACAGTGACACAGGTGCTAGAAAAAAAATCCTACCTACTTCCTGCGTGGCTTCATGCCCAAGCATGCCCAAGACGCGAGTGGCAGCAGCACGGCAGTCAAAGTCTCTGAGAGATTTGCCATGATGAAACACTGGGCCTACTATCCACTGTATTAGCAGCACTGGTACAAGGCTGAACCAGAAAAGCATCCAAACTGGCACTTGTGCTACAGCTTTCACTTGCATCTTCTTGTCTGGATTGTTTGGGGGCTGAGGGTTTTTTAAAGAAAGAAAAAAGCAACCTCTGATTTTTTTCCTGCCATTTTTGACTCCTCTCTCTCAAAGCAATATGCAAATTCATGGTCATAGAACCTCTAGGCCCCATTTACTCATTGTGAATGGAAGCCACTGTCATGCCGAGAAGAGCGCGAAGCTCTATTCTTTCACAGTAAAGCTTGCTGTTCTTCGCGCTGATGAGGTTGGTGCCAAAGATAAGAGTTCGTGGGAAGGGGTGGGTGCGTAAGCACAGGCGCATGACAGACTGTCAGAAAATGTCACTTTATACTTTTTTATTTAGAGGGAAATCTAATCGGTCACAGGCAAACAGAATTGGTACGCGGTACCGGCTGCTTCGAAAATTTTCGGTATTCCCTGTTTACAATCGGTAAAATACCGACAATTACCGGTTATCGCGAACCCTGTGTAGGGTAAAGGAAAGGCAGGAGGTGATGGAGATGGAGATGGAGGGGAGAGGGAGGGGGGGGGAGGAGTGAGAGAGACAGAAGGAATGGAGGGAGAGAGACAGATCAAGAGAGGGAGGGAGAATGAAGTCTGTTTGACAGCAGGGTTATTCCTCTGTTTTACCAGAAAAATATTTTACTCCTGGATATGTGTTTTTATCATTATTAGAAGAATGTTTAATTGCTTGTGCAAGCGTGTGTGTGTGAGTGTCTAAATCTGAAATATATAAATTTTTTGTGTACAGTCCCATGTATGTGAATGATTCGAGTGCTCGTGCCTTGATTAGTTTGCTTTGCAAGATTCAACGCTCTAGAAATTCCATATATTATCACCTTTATTCCTGAATATGTGTTTTAGAAAATCATCACAAATTTTTTGCTGCATTTTACTAGAAGACTTGTTTTGGTCCTCCATATGCTTTAAGTTATAATCTGATAATAATTGTTTATCATACTCTTAAACTGTTCTTGACTTTTTATTATAAAAATTCTAATTTAAAAAAAAAGAGTAATTATGACAGGTGGTTGGGGGCATGTGGTGAGGAAGAGGGTGGGGATGTTGAAGATGGAGGGGGAAGGGGTGGGGAGTGAGGGAGGGAGGGACAGCTATGTTTGACAACAGGGTAATTTGTGGTGTTTTACCATAATTTTTTTCCCACATGGATGTATGTTTTCTTTAAAACAAACAAACCAACCTATTTTAATGATGTACAGCACTGGAAGACCGTCTTGGTCATTCTATGTCGTTTACGTTAAAATACAATCTTACATCTTAAGTTATTCTTAAGTAGTTACTTTATAGCAATCATGACATCTTGCCAGATACCAGTTATTTGGAAGACTTCCAATGTTATACCTCTTCCAAAAAAACCCAATCCTACTCGGCCTAATGATTTCAGACCTGTAGCTCTCACATCACTGGTGATGAAAACATTAGAAAAGATCATAAAATCTCTCATTCTTTCTGTTACAGAGAAAAACCTTGACCCATTACAATTTGCGTACAGATCTAGAAGGGGTGTCGAAGATGCCAAATTATTCATTTTGAACAAGCTGCACAATCACTTGGAAACACCTGATTCTCATGCCAGAATATTGTTTGCTGACTTTAGCTCAGCTTTCAATACAATGCAGCCTCATATTCTGGTTAACAAAATACTTTCAAAATTTGATGTAGACAATCAACTTATACGTTGGCTGATTGAATTTTTAACTGACAGGCCACAGCGTGTTTTTGCCAACAAAATACCTTCATCAGTTAGATATACCTACACTGGTTCCCCACAGGGCTGCGTCCTCTCGCCACTTCTTTACATTCTATACACAGATGATTGTAGAAGCAGCCATGAAAACTCATTTCTGGTAAAATTTGCGGACGACAGTGCTCTTCTGTCTCTCTTATCTGGATCAGTCCTAGACCATGGTCCAGCCCTTACCGAGTTCATAGATTGGTGTGATGAGGCCTATCTGGAGCTAAATGTTTCTAAAACTAAAGACCTTCCTATTGATTTCAGAAGATCGGAGCACACTTCTGAGAATACCATCATCCATAGTGAAGAAGTTGAAAACGTTTTGAAATACAAATATCTGGGAACTGTTTTTGACCACAAGCTAAATTGGGATGCTAACACTGACGCCATTGTCAAAAAGGGGCAACAACGTGTGTATTTTCTGAGGAAGCTTAACTCATTTTTGTCGACAAAAAGATTCTTTCTTTGTTCTACAAGTCTTATATAGAGAGTGTTTTAAGTTTTGCTTTCATTTGCTGGTACAATAACCTTAGCATTAAGAACAAGAATGGTCTTCAGAGAATTGTGAGAATCTGCTCTAAAATTATCGGGAAGAACAAAGAGACCTCAGGTCGTTTTGTAATCAGCAGCTTGTACGTAAAGCAAGAGCCATTTTGGCCGATTCCTCCCACGCTCTGTTTTCAAAATTTCAATTGTTGCCTTCAGGACGTCGTTTTCAATGCCACAACAGCAAAACAAACAGAAAAAGGAACTCCTTTGTGCCAGTAGCTATCCGAGTTCTAAACTCATAATAACACTGACTGAGGTTGTTTGTTTTTGTTTTTGTTTGTTTGTTTGTTTGTTTGTTTGCTCTTGTGTGTGTGTGTGTGTGTGTGTGTGTGTGTGTGTGTGTGTGTGTGTGTGTGTGTGTGTGTGTGTGTGTGTGTGTGTGTGTATAAGCTTCTCTGAATTACTTACCTGCCACTGTTATGTATGTAGCCAATGCATACAGGTGTGCACATACATGCATATGTACCCATAAAATAAGTATGTCTTATTTGTGGCTTTGTATATGTGCGGGTGTGAACGCGTGCGTATAATGTGTAAATAATGGTGATCATATGTCTTTTCTAGTCAATGGTTTTTAAGAACATTGTATCTAAACATTGGTGTGTGTGTATGCGTGTGTTTGCGTGTGTGCAAGCGCGCGCGCGTAGAGTGTGAGTGTTTGTGACATTTTATTTGAAGTTATATAATGTTTGAACAAAAAAGAAATGTAGTTTTTTTCGTGTGTTTGATTATGAATTTGTAGCAATATGCCTGTCAGTATTGTAATTGCCCTTCAGGGATGATTAAAGTGTTTTTGACTTGACTTGACTTGACAGGTGGTGAAAAGTTGAAGCGAGAGAGATGGAACAGGGAGGGGGGGGGGGGGGGGGGGGGGGTGGGGGGTGAGGCTTTGAGAGATTCAGGGGCACATGACCAGACCTCTGTGGTTGCTTGTATTTCATGTGTGTATGTGTGTGTGTGTGTGTGTGTGTGTGTGTGTGTGTGTGTGTGTGTGTGTGTGTGTGTGTGTGTGTGTGTGTGTGTGTAACATAAAAATGATAGGAGATGAGTTTCACTTCATAATGGAATGTCCAAAGTTTTCTGAGCTTTGGAAGAATGTCCTACCTCATGAATATTTGTATTCAAGATCCATGTTCACATTTTGTAATTTGTTCTCTTCTGATAAAAATATGTTATTAAAACTTAGCAATTTCATAGTTAAGAGTAAAGTTGCTTGCCATTAATGAAAAGGTTGACTATATTTTTATTTCTGTGAAATTCTGTGTATGAACGTATTCTATTAATGCAAATTATATATGTTACAGTTGATTTTGTTTGAAATCCTCCATGAGGGGTCAAAGGCGAATTAAATCTTGAAATCTTGTGTTGGGGGTGGTTGTCTTAAAGATGTTAAAAAAGACTGATTCTTCTTTTTCTCTCTCTGAGATGCATATCTATGCACACAGGACACATGTGTAATTACACTTAACATTATGACATATACAAACTCAACACACACACAGACACACACACACATACTACTTACATATGCCAGAGTCCCAGCTGCCATCAGTCAAGTCCTCAGCGATCTCCACACGCCACACTGAAACAAGAGAACGAAACATGTATAAAACACAACACACTGGACAGAACATGTATAGACACAACACACTGAATACAACATGTATAAACACAACACACTGGACAGAACATGTATAAACACAACACACTGAACAGAACATGTATTAACTCAACACACCGAATAGAACATGTATAAAACACAACACACTGAGTAGAACATTGTATAAACACAACACACTGAACAGAACATGTATAAACACAACACACTGACTGGAACATGTATAAACACAATTATGTCAACAGTCACTAACGATTGCAACATAACATCCACCTCCTGGCCTACACCCTACCATTCTCCTACAAATTTTCTTCATTCCCCCCCCCCCCCCCCCCACTACCTAACCTCTTCCTTCTTCCCTCCCCTCAACTCCTTTCCTAGTCCCTGGTGCTTCACCACAATTTACGATTCCACCCTTTCTGATGTTTTCAGCTTTTTTGTCTATCCATTATTTCACCAAAACCACATTTTCTTCCTCAGATGAAACTACATTTACTACTGCACAAACCACTGTCGATTTTTTTTAGTGCAACGATATAGCATATTTGGAATACTTTTGTTTTGATGTTATTCTTTGGCTACAGCTGAGAGGTTGATACAATTGTGATACTCCCCTCCCCCCCAAAGTGTTCTTGTGATGCTTCGATTCATGTCGCATCTGGTCACCGCCATATCTGAAACAAGATCACACAATCATGTTAAAGTCAAATCTTGACATGACACAAGATCACACAATTCATGTTAAAGTCAAATCTTGACATGACACAAGATCACACAATTCATGTTAACGTCACATCTTGACAGGACACAAAGGCACTGGGTAATTTGTAAAGAAAAAGGTAAAGGTAAAGGTGTCCCATAACCTAGGCAGTCGTAGGGGAGCGAGGCATCAGTGACCTCAGCTTCTCTAGGGGCCAGCATATTGAGTGAAGTGCCCATCTCCTCTCCCTTGCTGCTTTACCTTCCCTGACCCTAAAGAGAGCAGGTACCCATTTACAGCTGGGTGAACTGGGGGACTGTACTGACACCAAGGCACGCAAACAGGCGCCCATCCAACTGGTAACCACGCTTGCCGCTGCTTAACTTGACACGGAGAAAGCGAGCGCTCTGACCACTTAGCTATCCCGCCCCCAATTTGTAAGACCCATGGTATTTAACATGATCAATTTTGAGGGATTCTCCATCAACTTGTATGCTCCCACCCAAGGATTCACCAATATACATGACTGTAAATTGTGACGTGTGACATGACCAAGCCATCCCAGTTTCCTTCATTTTACAACAACCAGAGGGGTTTGTTCCTGTGGCCCAGCTTTCATGGTCCCCTCTTGCCACACTGACTCCTTGTTCCTGTGGCCCAGCTTTCATGGTCCCCTCTTGCCACACTGACTCCTTGTCCTGTGGCCCAGCTTTCATGGTCCCCTCTTGCCACACTGACTCCTTGTTCCTGTGGCCCAGCTTTCATGGTCCCCTCTTGCCACACTGACTCCTTGTCCTGTGGCCCAGCTTTCATGGTCCTCTCTTCCCACACTGACTCCTTGGTTCTGTGGCCCAGCTTTCATGGTCCCCTCTTGCCACACTGACTCCTTGGTTCTGTGGCCCAGCTTTCATGGTCACCTCTTGCCACACTGACTCCTTGGTTCTGTGGTCAGGACTGCCTGGAGTTGTGGAGAAGCCTCATGAGTGATTTCATCAAAGCAAGCTTCTTGACCCTAAGGAGAATGGAACTAGCCTCAAGAATAGGTGGTCCACATGTTTTCTGGGCTTTTCCTTTCTATAGATCTATCATCAATGTTGAAATGCTACAAGCTTCACTTCTCCTGGTGTTGTTCCAAATGACACACAGACACACACATACAGACACACACACACAATCACACAGAAAGACAGACAGACAGACAGACACACACACACACACGTTTGTGATGGCTATATCAGTTTTTCCTTTTTTCCTTCAATTAATTGTCCAAACAAACACACTGACATTGATTTCTCATTTCTCCCCCCTACCCATCACCTGTCTAATATCACTTTCTGATGGATATACGTTAAAAATGAAGACACACACACACACACATACATACTACACCAACACAAACACACACTTCCACCCACCTACACACAAGCATCCCTACTGTGAGGATAAGTAGTCACTCTTTGATTTTCTTCTCTACTTTTGTTTGTTTGTTTTTATAGTCCTATTGCACCAAAAAATGAAATTTATGGGTTTCTCTTTTTTTTCTTCAGCTTTTCTTTTTTTTAAATAATTGATTTTATTTTTAATTTAATTTTTTTTCTTCAGCTGATTTTGTTTGAAACACCCCTATTGCATCAAGAAACTTGAGCTATGGGTTTTTGTCTTTCTTTGGTTTTGGCTTTTTTCCCCTATTACTTCTATTATATCATCAACAACAACAACAACAACAAAGGGCAGCATGGGTTGGGTTTTGTTTTCTCTTATTTCCTTGTTTTAATTTTACACTTTTGATACCCAAATTGCATCAAGAAATGGACACTATGTACTGTTCCTTTCTTTTGTTTTTGTTTTGTTTTCAATACCTCTTTTGCAGACAGCAGACACTGGATTTTTCTCTTTGTATTTGTTTTGTTTTTGTATTTTGTTTTGTTTTTAACACCTGTTTCAGATAGCAGATACCGGATTTTTCTGTTTCTATTTTATTTATATTGTTTTGGCTTTTACCCCCCCCTCTAATACTTATATCAATGACAACAACAACAACAACAAAAGGCAGCATGGGTTCAGTTTGTTTTCTGATATTTCCTTGTTTTAGTTTCCACTTTAATACCCCTATTGCAGATAGCAGACATTTTGTTTTGTTTTTGCCTCCTCTTTAATACCTTTACTGCATCAAAAAATGGATGCTGCGGTTTTTTCACTCTCTGTTTTATAATCTTCCTTCTGTTCTGCATCAAGAAATACAAAGGGTGGTAGTTTTTTCCTCAATAAAGTTTACCGCTGGATTTTTCTCCTCGTAATTTTGTTTTGTTTTTGCTTTGTTTTTAATACCTTTATTTCATCAAGAAATAGATGCTGTGTGTTTTTCTCTCTCTGTTTATTATCTTCCTTCTGTTTGATATTTTCATGCTGCATCAAGAAATGCACATGATGGTAGTTTTTCCTCAACAAAGTTTACAGTTTAAAAAAAAAAGTGTTGTCATAAGCAATCAATGTGTAATGCAATTACAGTGTACCTATCCCACATCAGTCAGTCCACAGTTAAAATTAGCACGCCCCATCCATGTACCCCCACGCCCCTCCCTTTCTTTTCCACCCTCCCCCACCACTGTCTCAAACCATTGCACACTCCTGTGGAAGACCCAAGAGGTGGATGACTAGAAAGAAGGCAAAGCTTACGTTACATAAGACAAGCGCACTGTATGTGGCAGGCTTGTTGACTAAACAGACGCAGTAGGCTAGTCTAGATTGAGACAGCAAAATTGACGAGACTATCCCCAGATTTGAACCCCTCAAAAGTGACGAACACGTTGACTTGATACAAAAATATTGAAGGAAGTTTAAAAATGAAGCATTAAGAGTACAATCCTGACTTTGTCAAAGTCAAACCAAACTGAATTTAGAAGGAAAACTGCAATCAATGTATGTCACTAACACAAAAATTATCACTCTCAATACTAAACAAAGAAGAGCAACCTGACAGGAACATCCAATCCAACTGTTACTTTTTAATACAACTCCTACACAATATCGAAAAACTGATTCAAATTTACTTCACAACAACAAGAGAATAGTGCATTCAAGACACTTGGATATAGCACTGAAGAATATCACAAACATATCACAAAGCGCTGAAAAGTTGGAAATCAAAACCCGTGTGGTCACTTTTCTCCACTGTAACAGTGGAAAGGACACCATGCTAACTTGAAGGCGGGAAGTAGAACCCTTCCATGCGGTCAGTGCATGAGCTAAGATTAGATCATCAGGGTTCCTCAACTATCAACATCTAAGAGCAGCGGAAAAAGAGGGAAAACTGAACTGTTTGTGAAGACACACTACCAAGGGCAAACAATGCATATGTACAGTCAGGGAAAAATAGTGGCACTGTACTGTGGTGATGCTCTCCCTTGAGACAGGAGCCTTATTTTTAAAAAGAGAAATCTAAAGTACTGTGGTGTGATACTACAGCAAAGCTCTCTGACAACCATAACAACAATAATGATCATGATTACAATAATTATCATTATTATTGTTACTGTTTGGTAACAATACTACTTCAGTAACCATTATTATCATCATCATCATCATGATTATGGTAAAT
The DNA here is from genome assembly GCA_030674155.1 of Stramonita haemastoma. Lineage (NCBI taxonomy): Eukaryota > Metazoa > Mollusca > Gastropoda > Neogastropoda > Muricidae > Stramonita > Stramonita haemastoma. The sequence goes on along the minus strand of CM060327.1, from coordinate 12,221,303 downwards.
AGTAGCAGAAGTACTAATACCATCATAATTCTTCATAATATTAACAACATTAATGCCATGACAGTCTATTGTCATGAACAAAACACACAAAAGAAGCCATCTTATTCTTGATGTAGTTGGGCCTTTATCATCTTTCCTCTTTGGGGTAACCCCCCCCCCCCCCCCCAAAGAAAAAACAACAACCCAAAACAAAAATAAACACCCAAAAAATTCCCTAACCAACCAAACCAAGCCAAACCAAAACAACTCCCCCCCCCCCCCCCTTAAAATGATTAGTTTTAATACCAGTACATTTTCAGAAAAAAAATACTGTGTACTTATATATTCAAAAGTACAATACTTGATTTATATAATTGTAAAGCCTCTCCACATGGTTAAACCATATAACAAAATGAATAATACAAAAAAAAAATGTTTAAAAAAAACAACAAAAACAAACCAACCCATACACCAAGTGTCAACACAGTGACACAGTATTCTACAATATCTTGGAGTTGAACATTATGCTAATGATAATAATTATGACCATGAGCACACTAACACAATATCCCACAGCATTTCCGAACTAAAAACAACATCATTACAATTAACACAATGACACAATATTCCACATCCATAAACATATGTCAATGATGCCATCTTACAGGCACCTGGGTGGTAGGTAAGACACAAAATACACATTTCATACATTTCTTTCAATACACAATTGTTTCAGGGTTATTTTTTTCCCCTTTCTTTCTTTTTTTTCCCTGTTCTTTCATTTTTTCTTCCTTTTTTTCTCCTCTATTTTTTTTGTTTTCTTTTTTTCTTTTTGTAAATGTTTTTTTTTTTTTTGTTTGATATTTTTCTCCTTTATCATTTTTTTGGTTATTTTATCCTTTTTTTTTTTTTTTTTTTTTTTTTTGGTGTTTCTTTTTGAGGAGGAGGACACTGCTGTACATACAATAAATTCCACACATGCATCATTCACTCTCCTTCCTCTTCCCTGCATAAACAGTAATTTCCCCAGAAAACACCTCTATCAACACTACCATGTTCCAAAGCAACAATTCAAATTACATCACACAGATCATGATAACAGGACTGTCCATTTGACTGATTAAAAACAACAACAACAACAACCCCAAAACAAACAAAAAACAACCAAGTCATCTGATTCAGGCAGAATGCCATTTCTATCACTCGAATTTCCCTTTCACATTCATAAACCTGAACTTAAAAAACAACAGGATAGTTGGACAACTCACCAGGTAAGAAAAAACAAAACAAAACAAAACAAAAAACCCATCCTGTTGAGGAGTCTGTCCCATGTTTGTCATTTTCATGCCACTTCCATTCACAACAAACAAAAATAACAATACACTATTTTAACAGACGGAGCATAAGCCTCACATGCAGACACTTTATAAGTTTTGTACAATCACACTGAGAGAGAAAAAAAACAGCAACATGAATTTGATGATATGCACATTCTGAAAAAAATTAGGGATCTATTCAGGTAAAAAAAAAGTAGTGTTTATACATTTGCACTTTTTCCATGGATAGAACAAATGTGGATATTCCCAAAATATCTTGTGTGTACACACAAACAAAAAACTATTCATACATACATACAAACATACATACACACAATGGCATACTCTCATCCTTTTTCATCCTTTTCTCTCCCACACAAACCCACACCCCTTTTACCTCTCCCCCCCCCCCCCCCACATCTCCCCCCCTCCCCCTTCTCTCTCTCTCTCTGATTATATGAAGCACATAATCCAACTTGGAAAAATTATGCAAGCTGACTGCTGACTGTTTACAAAATCTTCCGAAGGTTTTGTGTAATTTTCATGGACTTGTTCCTACTTTTGGCCACTGAAAATCGGTTTGACTTGCATGATTTTTCCTGGTTGCATTGCTAATGATACAGTGTGTGCACACACAAGCACACACACACAGAGAAGAGGAGGAATTTAGTCACATCTCCTCTTATCTACTCTACACCCCCCCCTCTCCCCACAAAACACACAAACACGCACACAAGGAGGCATTTAGTCACATCTCCTCTAACCTATTCTACGCCTATCCACACAACACACACACACACACGCACACACACAAGGAGGAATTTAGTCACATCTCCTCTAACCTATTTTGATACCCATCCCCACAACACACACACACACACACACACACACACCACACACACACACAACACACACACACACACACACACGAGGAGGAATTTAGTCACATCTCCTCGAACCTATTCTATAACCCATCCCCACAATACACACACACACACTTACACACACACACACACTTACACACACACACACACACACACACAAGGAGGAATTTAGTCACATCTCCTCTAACCTATTCTAACTCCCACAACACACTCACTCAAACACACACATGGAGGCATTAAGTCACATCTCCTCTAACCTAGTCTACCCCTATCCACTCAACACACACACACACACACACACACAAAGGAGACATTTAGTCACATCTCCTCTCTTGTAGTGTACCCCCCCCCCCCCCCCCCCCAACTATAATACCATTTCTATATTCATATCATTATTCCCCTCTCCCCCCCCCCCCCCCCACTTTCGTTCAATCTAAGATACTAATCAGATTGTGTTCCTTTCATAAATTCCCAGAATATTCTCTCTCCCCTTCTCTTTCTCTCTCTGAGAAAAAAAATCTAAAAAAAACCTCTTTCAAACTATGATGCTGATACAGCACAAAAAGAAAAGCAAACAACAGACACCATCAAAAGAAGAAAAAAACCAGTTAAATTGCATATTAATTTCCATCATAGAATCACAATTAAAAGGAAAAAAAATCCCAGTCAAAATGCATATTCATTTCCATCATTCGATCACAATTAAAAGAAGGAAAAAAAAACTTCAGTCAAAATGCATTTTCACTTCCATCATTAAAGCAAAGATGGTTTTGGGTGTCACTTTCTGACAAACTTTGTCACATATGTCCAATATAATATTTTCATAAATATCAAAACATTTTGATATCAACACAATCCATATTATAACTACCACACAGCCAATAAGTAAAAAAAAAAAAAAAAAAAAAAAAAGTCCCCACACACACACGCAAAAAGAAAATACACTAACCAAAAAACAAAATTCTCAACCAAATAAATAAAATTAAACAAACAGCCAACTCCAACACACATCTACATTCTCATATATTGCGTAACTGACAAATCAGGAAAGTTATGCAAGCTGACTGATGGTTGTTTGCAAAAACTGCCTAAGTTTTGAGTAATAATCATGGACTTGACCAGTTTTGGGTCACTGGTATCAATCGGACTTGCAGGACTTTTGCAGGTTGCCCATCATTCAGAATACACACACCACACACACACACACACACACACACAAGGAGGAATTTAGTCACATCTCCTCTAACCTATTCTACCCCCATCCCAACACACACACACACACACACACACAAAGAGGAGGGATTAAGTTACATCTCCTCTAACCTATACTACCCCCATCCCCACAATACACACAGACACACACACACAGTGACACACACACAGTGACACACACACAAAGAGGGGGGATTAAGTCACATCTCCTCTAACCTATACTACCCCCATCCCCACAATACACACAGACACACACACACAGTGACACACACACAGTGACACACACACAAAGAGGAGGGATTAAGTCACATCTCCTCTAACATATACTACCCCCATCCCCACAATACACACACACACACACACACAAAGACACAGACACACAAAGACACAGACACAACAGGAGGCATTAAGTCACATCTCCTCTCGCATAGTGTACCCCCCCCCCCCCCCCCCCCCCCCACACACACAACGCATTAAATCCCATCTCATATCATAATTTATCACACACACACCCTCCATTTTTGTTCTTGAAATCTCAGATACTGATCAGATAGTGTTCCTTTCATAAATTCTCTCTCCTCTTCAAGAAAAAAATCTTTAAAAATGTTTTCAAACAATCTCTTTCAAACTATGATGCTGATACAGCACACAGAAGAAAAGCAAACAACAAACACCATCAAAAGAAGAAGAAAAAAACCCCCCTACAGTTGAAATGCATATTCATTTCCACTATTAAATCACAATCAAAAGAGGGGGAAAACCCCCAGTCAAAATGCATATTCATTTCTATCATGAAATCACAATCAAAAAAAGAAAATAAAACACCCCAGTCAAAATGCATATTCATTTACACCATTAAATCACAATTAAAAGAAAAAAAAAAAACACCCAGTTAAAATGCATAGTCATTTTCATCATTAATGAAAGATGGTTTTGGGCATCCCTTTCTGACAAATGTTGTCACATATGTCCAATATTTTCATAAATATTAAAACATTTTGATAATTTTTTTTTATATCAACACAATCCGTATTATATATAACTAACTCACTGCTAATAGATTAGAAAAAAGTTCACACACACACAAAACCCCAAAATACACTAACTAAAAAACAAATTTCTAACCAAATAAATAAAAATAAAACAGTCAACTCTACACACATTTACACTCTCATAGGGAGGCATTTGGTCACATCTCCTCTAACCTTGTCTATCCCCCCCCCCCCCCCCCACCAAATTACACACGCACGCACACACACACACATATACACACAAAGAGGCATTTAGTCACATCTCCTTTTACCTATTCTACCCCCATCCCCACAACACACACACACACACACACACACAAATACACACACACACAAACACACGGAGGCATTTAGTCACATCTCCTCTTACCTATTCTACCCCCATCCCCACAACACACACACACACACACACACACAAATACACACACACACAAACACACGGAGGCATTTAGTCACATCTCCTCTTACCTATTCTACCCCCATCCCCACAACACACACACACACACACACACACACACACACACACACACACACACAAACACACACACACACACAAACACACACACACACACACACACAAACACACACACACACACACACACAAACACACACACACACACACACACACACACACACAAGGAGGCATTTAGTCACATCTCCTCTTACCTATTCTACCCCCATCCCCACAACACACACACACACACACACAAGGAGGTATTTAGTCACATCTCCTCTTAAGCTATTCTACCCCCATCCCCACAACACACACACACACACACACACACACACACACACACATACAAGGTGGAATTCAGTCACATCTCCTCTCTCTTAGTGTACCCCCCTCCCCTCCACACAACATATTAAATCCCATCTCATATCATCATTATTCCCCTCCCCCACACTTTCGTTCAATCTAAGATACTAATCATATTGCGTTCCTTTCATAAATTCCTAGAATACTCTCTCCCCTTCTCTTTCTCTCTCTCTAAAAAAAAGTTTTCAAACAATCTCTTTCAAACTATGATGCTGATACAGCACAAAGAAGAAAAGCAAACAACAACCATCAAAAGAAGTAGAAAAAAATAAAAACCCAGTAAAAATGCATATTAACTTCCATCATTAAATCACAATCAAAAGAAGAAGAAAAAAAAACCAGACAGTCAAAATGTATATTTATTTCCATCATTAATTAATGAAAGATGGCTTTGGGCATCACTTTCTGACAAACGTTGTCACATATGTCCAATATTTTCAAAAATATCAAAAACATTGTTATATCAACACAATCTGTATTATAACTCACTCACAGCTAACAGATTAAAAAAAAAGTTCACACCCCCAAAATACCCCCAAAATACACTAATCAAAAAACAAATTTCCAACCCAATAAATAAAAAACAAACAAACAACTCCTTCACTCATAAAACTAAAAAAAAAAACACCCATTAAAAACATATATTGCATAACTGACAACTCTGAAAAGTTATGCAAGCTGACTAGTGGTTGTTTGCAAAAACTGCCTAAGTGCTGAGTAATAATCATGGACTTAACCAGTTTTGAGTCACTGATATCAGTTGACTTGCATAAATTTTCCAGGTTGCCCATCATATAGAATACATGCATCCATGTATGCACCCCCCCCCCCACCCACACACAAGGAGGCATTTAGTTACATCTCCTCTTACCTAGTCTACACCCCCCCCCCCTCCCAATTACACACCCACACTCGCACCCCCACATACAAGGAGGGATTTAGTCACATCCTCTAACCTATTCTACCCCCATCCCCACAAACACACACACACACACACACCCACACATATTAGGAGGTATTTAGTCACATCTCCTCTAACCTATTCTACACCCCCATCCCCACAACACACACACACGCACGCGCGCGCGCACACACACACCACACACACACACATATTAGGAGGTATTTAGTCATATCTCCTCTAACCTATTCTACCCCCATCCCCACAACACACACACACACACACAAGGAGGTATTAAGTCACATCTCCTCTCTCTCTCAAAGTACCCCCCCCCCCTCCACACAAACACAACACATTAAATCCCATCTCATATCATCATTATTCCCCTCCCCCACACACTTGTTCAATCTAAGATACTGATCATATAGCGTTCCTTTCACAAATTCCCAGAATACTCTCTCTCTCTCCTTCTCTTTCTCTCTAAAAAAAAAATGTAAAAAAAGTTTCAAACAATCTCTTCGAAATAATGATGCTGATACAGCATAAAAAGAAAAGCAAACAACAGACACCATCAAAAGAAAAAAAAACAAACAGTCAAAATGCTTATTCATTTCCATCATTAAATCACAATCAAAAGAAGAAGAAAACCCAGTCAAAATGTATATATCCTTCATTAATGAAAGATGGTTTTGGGCATCACTTTCTGACAAACATTGTCACATAATTATGTTCAATACTTTTATAAACATCAAAATGTTTTGATATCAACACAATCCCTATTATAACTAGCTCACTGCTAATAGAAATTTTTTTTTTTTTTAAACCCAAAAAACTTCACAGTCAACCCCCAAAAAAAAAACCCACAAAAAAAAAACCACAAACCAAAAACCAAATTTCCAACAAAATAAATAAAAACAAACAAACAGCCCACTCCTACACACATCTTTACTCTCATATATTGCGTAACTGACAACTTAGAAAAGTTATGCAAGCTGACTGATGGTTGTTTGCAAAAACTGCCTAAGCTTTGAGTAATAATCATGGACTTGACCAGTTTTGGGTCACTGGTATCAGTCAGACTTGTACTTTTCCAGGTTGCCCATCATACAGAATACACACACTCTCTCTCTCACACACACACACACACACACACACACACACACACACACACACACACACACACGCACACGTACACGCATATGCACACGCATACGCACACACACACATGAGGAGGTATTCAGTCACTTCTCCTCTAAACTATTCGACCCCCATCCCCACAACACAAACATACAAACACGAGGAGGTATTTAGTCACATCTCCTCTAACCTATTCTACCGCTATTCCCACAACACACACACACACGCACACGCACACACACACACACAAAGAGGAGGTATTTAGTCACATCCCCTCTAACCTATTCTACCCCCATCCCCACAACACACACACATGCACACACACACGCACACACACACACATGAGGAGGAATTAAGTTACATCTCCTGTCTCCTAGTGTACCTCCCCCCAAAAAACCCAAACAAAACAACCCACCCCCAAACACACACAATGCATTAAATCCAATCTCATATCATCATTATTCCACTCGCCCACACACTTTTGTTCAATCTAAGATTCTGCTCAGATAGCATTCCTTTCATAAATTCCCCAAACACTGTCTCCCCCCTTCTCTTTCTGTCTCTAAAAAAAAATCTAAAAAAAGCTTTTCAAACAATCTCTTTCAAACTATGATGCTGATACAGCATAAAGAAGAAAAGCAAGCAACAGACACCATCAAAAGAAAAAAAAACCAAGTCAAAATGCATATTCACTTCCATCATTAAATCACAATCAAAAGAAGAAAATAAAAACCCAGTGAAAATGCGTATTCATTTCCATTATTAAATCACAATCAAAAGAAGAAGAAAAAAAACAACAGTTGAATTGTATAGTTCATTTCCCTCATTAATTAAAGATGGTTTTGGGCATCCCTTTCCAACAAACATTGTCACATATGTCCAATATAATATTTTAATAAATATCAAAATATTTTGATAACACAATCCATATTATAACTACCTCACAGCCAATAAGTAAAAAAAAATGTTCACACACACAAAAAAGAAAATACACTAGCCAAAAAACAAAATTCCCAAACAAATAAATAAAAACAAACAGCCAACTCCTACACACACGTGCACCCTCATATAATTATTGCACAACTAACAACTTAGAAAAGTTATGCTAGCTGTCTGATGGTTGTTTGCAAAAACTGCTTAAGTTTGGAGTAATAATCATGGACTTGACCAGTTTTGGGTCACTGATGTCAGTCAGACCTGCCCAACCATTCCAGGTTGCCCAACATACAGCACACACACACACACACACACACACACACACACACACACACACACACAACACACACACACACACATTTACCTGCACGCACACACACACACATTTACCTGCACGCACACATACACACACATTTACCTGCACGCAACACACACACACACAAAACAAAGAGGAGGAATTTAGTCACATCTCCTCTAACCTACTCTACCCCCACCCCCACAAAACACACACATAAACACAAAGATGAGGCATTTAGTCACATCTCCTCTAACCTATTCTACCCCCATCCCCACAACACAAGCACGCATGCACACACACATACATACACACAAAAGGAGGAATTTAGTCACATCTCCTCTAACCTACTCTACCCCCATCCCACAACACACACACACACACAAAAGGAGGAATTTAGTCACATCTCCTCTAACCTAGTCTTCCCCCATCCCCACAACACACACATGCACACAAACACACACACGAACATACACAAACATGAACGTACGCATGTACGAGGAGGCATTAAGTCACATCTCCTCTCTCTACTACACCCCCCCCCCTCCCCCAAATCAGCACACACACACACACACACACACACACACACACACACACACACACACACACACACACACACACACACACACATACACACAAGAAAACCCCCAAATCAATATATTTCTTTCCATCATTCAACATGGTTTTGTTCATTACTTCCTGACAAAGATGTCATAAATGTAAAAATATCAACATTTCCATGGATACCACAGCTTATTTTCTATTCAACCAGTCTGTATTAGGACTCACTCATGACACTTCATTCGATCAATTGAAAAAAAAAAAGAACAAAAACCCAAACCCTACACACACAATTCATGTAGATTCACAAACATGTGCTTGATTTTTCCAGGTAGCCCATCATACACAGTACAACCTCATAATCCCTGCCCCCTCATCCAACATGCACACTCACACACTGTTCTTCAATCTGAGCTACAAATCTGATATCTTTTATTTTATAAATGTTCCACATATCCCCCCCCCGGCACACACTTGCTCAAAAAGCCAACAAAAGTTAAAAACGAAAAGTAAAGTAAAAATGCTCTTTTACACTCAATCTACACAAAAGTATAATATCAATACATCATCAAAATAAAAAAAATAAAAAAAAGAAAGGCAAACAACGCACAGACAACAAAAAAAGACCCCACCACCCAACATGCACATTTCTTTCCATCATTCAACAAGGTTTTGGTCATTCTGATAAAGATGCCAATTACCTAAACATATTCACATCTCCATATATATCACAAATTATTTTCTATTCATTCTGACAAAGATGCCAAATACCTAAACATATTCACATCTCCATAGATATCACAACTTATTTTCTATTCATTCTGACAAAGATGCCAAATACATCTCCACAGATATCACAACTTATTTTCTATTCATTCTGACAAAGATGCCAAATACCTAAACATATTCACATCTCCACAGATATCACAACTTATTTTCTATTCAACATAACCTGTAGCACAACTAACTCCAAGCACTCAAGGAAATAAAAAAAAGAAGAGAAAAATCAATTTGAAAAAAACCAACCCCAAAACCCTACACACATTTGCATGTAGATAAATTTACAAATATATGTATGCATAGCGCGCACACACACACACATTTTTCTTTAATCTAAGATACTAATCAGATCTTCTATTTCATAAATTTCACATACTCCCACCACCCCCTTTTAAGTCAAACGCCCCCCCCAAAAAAAAACAACAACAAACAACCCAATAAAACAACAACCCAAACCATTGAACACTCCCATCCAAACACACACCATCAAAACAAACAAACAAACATAAAGTAAAACAGAAACTTCTCTCCTTTTCATGAAATCTATATCAAACTATGATGCCAATACATCACCAAAAGAAAAAAAAGGAAACACACACACACCAAAAAAAAAAAAAAAAAAAAAAGCCCCCCTAAACAAAACCACACATTATACATATTTCTATCCATCATTCAACATGGCTTTGGTTTTTTACTTTCTCTGACAAAATTAATACATCACACATGTGAATATGTTAACCTTTCCATGAATATCCCAACTTATTTTCTATTCAATACAATCTGCAATACAACTCACAGCACATACATAATTAAATAAATAAAACCTGGGATAGTATGGGATGGGACAGGACAGGATGGCATGGTATGGGATGGGATAATATGGTACAGGATTGATGGGATAGGATGGCACAGTATGATACCCTACAATATGGATGGTATGGAAGTATAATGTAGTATAGTTCAGAACACAGGAGAGCAGTGCCATACCATTACACTACACAGTAAGTTTCTCTTCATGAAAATTAAGCTGCCCTGCCCAAGACAGAATATAACCACAGTACAGTGTCACATTTTTTCCCTGTTTAAATCTTGTTTATGCTTGTTTGGATACTAACAGTTTTTTCAGCACAATATGGAATGGAATATTCTATTGCTGAAGTGAATTTTTCACCACTAAAGCCAAAAATGTGACGTCATCAAAGCCAAAAATGTGGTCACCACTAAAGCCAAAAATGTAATAAAGTCACCACTAAAGCCAAAAATATTATAAAGAAAGTTACCACTAAGCCAAAAATGTGATAAAGTCACCACTTACACCAAAAATGTGATAAAGTCACCACTTACACCAAAAATGTGATAAAGTCACCACTACAGTAAAAAATGTGATAAAGTCACCACTAAAGTAAAAAATATGATAAAGAAAGTCACCACTAGAGCCAAGACAGTCACAGAGACAAAGATGCCATAAAGTCACCACTTAAGCCAAGAATGTGATCAAGTCTCTACTAAACCCAAGAATCACGAATGTAATAAATAAAGTCACCAATAAAGGCAAGACTGTGATTAAGCAACCACTAAAGTCAAGAATGCGATAAAGAAAGCCAGTACTAAAGCAAAGAATTTCATAAATAAAAACTACCACTAAAGCAAAGAATTTCATAAATAAAAACTACCACTAAAGCAAAGAATTTCATAAAGAATTTCACCACTATCTAAAGCCATGAATGACATAAAGAATTTAACTTAAAAGTCAACACAAATTAAACATTTGTCATCTGTTATTCTGTGTCTGATTGGAACTTTAAACAATGTTTTTTTTAACACTTAAGTTTATCTTCAGTTTATTGTCATTGTTAATGAGAATAATTTTGATAGTCAAGCCTGGATTTTCAAGGATCTTCAAGGGAATGTCTGTCACAGGTTGACAACTTGGTCATTTTCAAAAAAGATTCAAAGTCTTCAATCTGGTACAGTTCTTTTAAAAATAATATTTTAGAATCTGGTATTTCTTTTAAAAATAGTATTTTAAGTCTGAAAATTGCAATTACAGAACTGTGTTTAAAATGGAAGGAACATCACCTATGTGTTTGTTCGTTTCTTATGAATCCTTTTCTCTTTTCTTATTTTTTTGTTTCTTGCCTGTGTTCTGTTACCCCCCCTTCTGTTCTGTTCTTTCCATTTTTCTTTCCCAGCCTCTAATGTTGTTGTTGCTGCTGCCATTTTTGGCTTGATTGCCATTTCATCATTTTGTTCTTTCTGCTTGTTGATGATTTTGCTGTTTGTTCTTGAGTTTCTACCACTTTCTTTCTGGTTATGAACCTGCTTCTGTCTTCTTTGCATTTTCTTCTTTTTCTATACTTTTCCCCCTTGTTTTTATTGTGCTTTTCCTTTTTGAGTTTCTTTATCTTGTACTTCCTCTCTTTCTTTGGGTTCTTTAGTTTGTTTGTTTGTTTTTTGCATTTTCTTATGTTTCTTATTCTTCTTTTTTCCAACTTACAGTTCATCTGATCTAAACAAAATGCAAACATTAAAAATGAAGAACTTGGAAAAACATGTATGCACAAAAAAAAAATCATCATCTTGGTAACTGCATTTCCCACTTAAACCTACTTTTTAAAATAAATCTATTTAGCTGAAACATTCCCCTTTTCTCTTACAACCCCCCCCCCCCCCCCCCCCCCCTTCAACAGATCCATGTTTTCCCGTCCCTATTCTTGCTCTCACAATCACTAACACCCACAACTTGGCCATAACCTTTCTCATGCCTCTTCCCACATACAGCTTGCTATCCTTCCGGCCCCTTCTAACATGTTTTTCCTACCCCCCCCCCCCCCCCCCTCTTCCACAACCCAAAACGCAAGAAACCCAAACGGTTTGTTTCTGTGTCACGTCTTGTATCATCATATCCATATACCTTTTGTGTCCACATGTGGGGCCAGGTTTAGATGATAAAGGTTAGTGTAAAGGTTAGTGTAAAGGTTAGTGTTAGCTAATAACATTAATAACTGGTAAAGGGCTGTTGGTCAGCTGGCTTGTCTGCCTGTTATGTATGTAAGCATGTGGACACAATGGTACATGGACAGAATGGTACTTAGCTTTTGACACAATGGTTTGGAAGTTTTCTTTAAATCACAAATTGTCCGTCCTATCAACAAGCCATGGTTTGAGTTTTTAATGACAGTTTTCCAGTTTTGAACTCAGCTCAGTGGTTTCCGGCAGCCTACCTATGTTTACAAATAGGCTTTGGGTGTTTTGAAAAGAACCAAAAATAATTAGATAAATGAAGGATCAAGCCCAAAGGTACGATTATTTCTTGCTTATTTCTTGCACTTTCATACTGTTAAATTGCAATTTTTTCACTCTGAAATCAGCAGTTTCCAGCTTACTGTACTTCTGAAAATTCATGCCTGTTTCCAAAGAACCGAAGTTGACTCAATGAACGATGATAGTTATCAACCCCAAATAGAACCACAGGAGAAAAACATCCTCTTTTATATGCTAGCCTTTTCCTATTCCCAGTTACCAATACATACATGTATCCCACCCCTTTCTCACAACTAACAAATAAACCTAGCAGCTAATCTAAGGAGAAAGCCCATCCTTCCAATTATCAGTTTCCCTTTAGTACCTCTTCTACAAAATCAACGATGATTCCCCTCTTGCCTCCCCAAAAATTATTTACATAAAACACGCACATGCTCACATGCAGACATTCACACACACACACACACACACACACACACACACACACACACACACCTACCGTGCATGCATACCAATGTGTTATATCACATGTACAGTGAAAACACTTTTGCTTGTTGATACTTTGTTAAATTAAGATGCCCTTCAATGCTTTTGTCCATTACATAAGTTTCAATGGATAGTTTTTGCCTTGCTTTGTCGTTTTGAACTCTGCATAACAAAAAATTCAAATCCATCCAACTGAGCGATCGAGAGACGACTTCCAGTGACTTACTGTGTATGTGCCAAATCAACTTTTACCTCCTTGGAGACTTTGTCACCTGCAAGTCCTTGTTTGTTTCGTCCACGCACTCAGCACTCAATTCAATCCAGATACTTTATTATCTCACAGAGAAATTCACGCGGGTTACGAGCCACACATAAGAACAGTAAACATAATTATGATAATATCATGGAAAATACCACAACACAGCCTAGTATCCGAACATCAGCCTGCACCCATCAACGTAATCCTGCGGCCGCCCAGCTGTGAAGCACCACACACTCTCTCATGGAATTAAACCTTTAATTATTTTTCTGCACAAAAATGTGATCTTTATTTTATCATCATCCTTAATGAGAATACTATCAATAGATGAGCCTTGACTTTCAAAGGTTTTAAAGGTGTTTGTCACAAGTTGTCATTTTGGTCATTTTCAAAAAGATTTATGGTTTTGCATCTAATATTCCTTTTCTTTTTTAATTAAAAAAAATCAGAAAATTGCACAAATGGAATTGTGTTGAACTCTCTTGCATTCAGATTATCTGAACACAAATTGCCTCTAGATTTCGCATTCCATGACAAAATCAGGTTAGGCACACATGCTCGCAGGCCTTTTTCTCCTGCTAAGTACATACCAGCAGCTATAATTACTTCTAGACTCACAGCAGGATTTGTACCTCTGGCCTGAATGAGCTTCAGCAAGTGGTAGCGATCAGTGAAGGTCAATGTGTTGATGGAAAACTACTGAGTGGAAATCCCGGCAAATCCTGGATTGGGATTCAGGGGAGGGAATAATTTAATCCTGGCAAATCTCAGGTTTAACTTAAATAAAGCATGCCTACTATTGCCTCCGGACCCAATTCCTTGGATTGGAATGAATGGCTTTAAGATGCTACATTTTGTATGAATTTATTTTTAACTATTTATTTTGTTAAAAGAAGTTTATATTTTAAATCACAGGTAATCATGACAATTGCATTTTGCTATCACAACCCTGCTGATGAGTAATATCAAGTACTGATTAAGTACAACAGTTGGCACAAACAAAATAATAAATGTTTAACCCAAGTCACTCTCAATACAGCTGATTCTTTGGTGTCTCACTGCTTGCAACTGGTTCAAGCACAGGGGAAGTATCATCTGCTACCCAACCTTCAGTACTTGCGGCATTTGCCTACTAGAGTCTATGTTTGAAAAAGGTGTTTTATTTACTTATTTATTCTTTCTTTTATATCAAGGATAATGGAATAAGCACTCATGTGCTTTTTTTCATCCAGTCCCTGTGTGTATGCAATTTTGTAAATACTGTCATCTGATCTAACCAGCACACAATGGCCTACTCTTACAAAAAGTGGAACAGAATTTAACGTATGTGCAAGATGTTCTGCGTGCGTTCCCACACGGGGCCTTGGTTTATAGTCTCATCCAAAAGACTTTTGGGGAGAGTGGAGTCAGCACTGATGTTAACTCCAGGGAAAAATCCCCTACATCTCCAAGTTCAGTCTTCTCCACCTCACCCAGTTCAAAATCATTCTCTTCTGCTATCCCCTTCCTTCTGACACTCCCCCAAATCAGAATAATTCTTGTAGCCCAACACACTGGCAGAATAATCATCATTAACTAATTAAGCAAGGCCATTTTGCTCACTTGTCTTGACAATGAGACTAACTCACCAGACAATCTCCAACGCTGGAAGAAACTTACCTGTACAAACAGCCAGGGCTAAAATGATGGGTTATGGAAACACCAACGTACCCAGCATACATTCCTGCAATCAGAATAGGACTACATTCATGTTGGGCAAAAATAGTCGCATACGTAAAAATCTCACCACTGGTGAATTCCCCTTGAAGCTCTAGCTGAGGAACAATTTACAAACAAAAAAATGTATACGTACAACATTTCTGACATGAACAGCTGATATCAGCAAAGCATAAGGTCAGTCTGCAGCAGTAACTAGAACCACATCCCATCAGTGGATTGGCAGTCTAGAGGTAACG
Organism: Stramonita haemastoma; assembly: GCA_030674155.1. Lineage (NCBI taxonomy): Eukaryota > Metazoa > Mollusca > Gastropoda > Neogastropoda > Muricidae > Stramonita > Stramonita haemastoma. Next base: position 12,205,490 of record CM060327.1, on the reverse strand, counting down.
TGCCTGTCTAGAAAGCAAAAAGTCCAGGTTGAAGTGTGTGGTGGTTTGAAACCCTTTTTGGGCTCAAAACTTCCCCCCATCCATTAGACCATGAGTGGTGGTCTGGGTGATAGTCTTTTGGATGAGACGATAAACTGAGGCCAATGTGCTAAACATAATTACTTAGTGCACATTAAAGAACCTACGGCAACAAGAGAGTTGTCCCTGGCAAAACTCTATAGCAAAAAGCCACTATGATAGGGAAACAAATACAGTTGCAGACAGAAAAGTATCTCAGGGACTGAGCCGTCCAACTGATGAACATAAATGAAAGGAAGAAACAACCCTATCCTGTGTGACTTTTTTTTTTGCTGAAAAAAAGTTGTGTGGCATGTAGATATATATTTAGTTTACAGGCTAAATTTCTCAATACACAGTAGAGTGGCAACCTACAAAGGATCTACCCTTCATGACAACATGTATACACTCTAGTCTAAGATAGCTGTCAAACATCTGTCAACCACCTACCTCTCAACTGTCCCTCATGAAGCATCAGTTAAGCCCCCTCTCCTTTCTGCTCCTCTGCATTTCATGAAAAGTTCTGGGTCTCCTTTGTCACAAGCCTATTGTACAGAAAGTAACATCATTTATTCATTAGTACACGTGTCTATTGAAGGGTTACCTAAGTCTTCTGGTATAATCATCAGAAAGAAAGGCAAAACATCATGGTTATTCTCACTTGTTTTCAGCATTATTGTCAAATATTTTCAGATGGCTAGAATGAGACCTTGAACAAGGTAGCATATCTAAAATTTTCAGAAAGGTGAATAAAATTCTTGTACAGTGGAATAATTTCCTTTTGTGACTTTTTTTCTGAAAAAGAGTTGTCACATGTAGATATATATATTTCAGTTTACAGGCTAAATTTCTCAACCTGGTATCATCAGCTGAAGTACACAGTAGAGTGGCAACCTACAAAGGATCTACCCTTCATGACAACATGTATACACTCTAGTCTAAGATACCTGTCAAACATCCGTCAACCACCTACCTCTCAACTGTCCCTCATGAAGCATCAGTTAAGCCCCCTCTCCTTTCTGCTCCTCTGCATTTCATCAAAAGTTGTGGGTCTCCTCTGTCACAAGCCTATAGTACAGAAAGCAACATAATTTATTCGTTAGCAAACATGTCTACTGAAGGGTTACCCAAGTCTTCTGGTATAATCATCAGAAAGAAAGGCAAAACATCATGGCTATTCTTACTTGTTTTCAGCATTATTGTCAAATCTTTTCAGATGGCTAGAATGAGATAACTTGAACAAGGCAGCATATCTAAAATTTTCAGAAAGGTGAATAAAATTCTTGTACAATGGAATAATTTCCTTTCGTTTAAAAAGAAGTTGTTTTACCATTTTATAGGATTATTTTATTTAAATGAACTAAAATTTAACAAAAAAGCTTTAGCTTTATAATACTGAACTTCATGTTAGATTCTAAACCATGTACCCAATGGGATAATATTAAATATTTTTAAGCAAAATCCATTCATATAATTATTGTGTTGAGCAATTAATATTTAAAAATATTAATATATACTAGAAAGTCATGTTTGTTCATGTAATAGCCTGAAAGTAAAACAGAAAAAGATTCATCATTCAGTGACTCCCTGTGGCTCCTTTAGCAATTATGGAAGAAGTCGGTAAGTCACAGGGAAAATGGCATATCAGTGAACTGCATAGTGCAGTCATACCACTTACCAGTCACCAATTATCTCAACACATTGGTGCCACTGCATGGCCTAGCAAAACCAGCCACTTCCAACTGCCTCCCCCCATCTAAGTGATTGTCATTTTCCTTGAAAATGTTCCATTATGTGAAAATGTATTCCATTATCCTTGATATAAAAGAGCAAAATAAAATTAAAGTAAAAATAATAAATAAAAAACAGCATGTGCCTGTATTACAGCTTCTAAAATTCATGTTACTTTCATCATCTCTTCTTCCAGGGCCATCCCCTCAACTTTCCCAGCAGACGGATGTTTATCGCTCCCGCGCACAGATAAAATTTTTATCTAAAGGGCCTGGGTGACTGGATCTGGATGTAGTGTTCACAGTAC
>CM060327.1:12185895-12195895 GCA_030674155.1 Stramonita haemastoma | reverse complement strand
GGGGTAGAGAGAGGAGGGGAGAGCTGGAAGACCAATGCAGTTATCTGTTGGGTAGTCTGGCACTGCATTCCGTTCACGGCTACTTCGGTACTACATAGACGGGGTAGTGACTGAAGGGTCAAGATGCTGACAGGTCAAGATTGATGGGGGCCCCTGGGGGGGAGGGAGGGGAGGAGGGAGGGAGGCTGCCCAGCGTGGAATTCCTTACATAAACAAAGACCTAGCCAGTGGCTGACAACTGATAAGCAACTAACGAGAAGTCCAGAGCACTCGCTGCCAAGCTCGGTTTATATTACCGGGCTGTGGGAAGGAAGGTGTGTTTGTTAGTGGAGACCGGTATACCGGGCGCCGGGATGGAAAGGAAGAAGTCTGCAGAACGGAAAACCGGGCTGTGGATTGAAAGAATTAATTAATGTCATTGTCGAGGAGAGATAGGCAGGAAGGAGTGGAGGGTGGGTGAGGGGGAGGGAGGAGAGAATAAGCTTTAGCTAGTGGCCTTGCTTTCATTTTCTGTTCGTCCTAGTGGGAGGACGTAATCTAAGAATGGATTGTGTTCTTGTTTGTTTCTCTACAACAACAACAACAACTGAGAAACCCAAACAAACAAAACAAAAACCAGCCCACAACTCCACATCTAAAAATAACAAACAGCCGAAGTGAAAACAATCATCCAAATCATACTGGGACAAGGAATACAACGCATATGGTTGTAGGGGGGGGTGGGAAATGTAACACTTTTCCTTTTGTCAAACTGTTATTTTAAAAAAAGGAAAAGACAGAAAGAAAACAAGAAAACAACAAAAAAGAAGACCGACTCTATGAGGATTGGACACTTGGGGAAAACACACCAAAGCAAATCAGAATAAAACAAATTTCCACTTTCAAGCAACTTCCCCATTACAGTTTAATTAGAAAAAAGATCAGATTAAGGAAAAACACCCAACAACAAACAGAGAGGTATGAAAGCAGATACCCCCCCCCCTCTCCCCTCCCCCTACTGTGGTCTCAAGTTTATTAATCTTTAAAAAATCTGGTGTCAAGGCAAGCCTAAGGCAGACAACCTAGCTCTGAACAGGAGAGGAAAATAGGCGTGATTATTGCTCTTTTCGAAGGCGTTGAAACTATCAACGATGCAGGAGTGTGACACAGCATTGTCCGTTTTAAGATCATGGAGAGGTCGTCTTTCTGTGTGGACTGCTAACGGCTTGTGTGCCAATGTTTCCAATGTGCGTGCGTGCGTGTGTGTGTGTGTGTGTGTGTGTGTGTGTGTGTGTGTGTGTGTGTGTGTGGGGTGTGTGTGTGTGCGTGCGTGCGTGCGTGCGTGCGTGCGTGCGTGCGTGTGTGTGTGTGTGTGGTGTGTGTGTGTGTGTGTGTGTGTGTGTGTGTGCGCGCGTGCGTGCGTCTTCTTTCATTTAACGTCTTTTCACATTACGTGATATTAGACAAAGTTTCCCTATCAGAGTGGCCTTTTCCCACAGAATTTTGCCACGGACAACCCTTTTGTTGCCTTGGGGTCTTTTACGTGCGCTAAACAATGATTTGTAACACATGGTACCTCGGTTTATTGTCTCACTGGAAAGACTAGCACCCAGACCACCACTCATGGTCTAATGGATGGGGGAAAAGTTTTGGGCCCAAACGGGATTCGAACCACCGCACGCACACTCCGACTCGGACTTTTCGCTTTCTAGTCAGGCGCGTTACCTCTAGACCACCGATCCACTGGGCAGGAAGGTCTAGTTCAGGCCTAATGGACTGCAGGAAGGTCTAGTTCAGGGCTATGGACTGCAGGAAGGTCTAGTTCAGGGCTTTGACTGCAGGAAGGTCTAGTTCAGGCCTATGGACTGCAGGAAGGTCTAGTTCAGGGCTATGGACTGCAGGAAGGTCTAGTTCAGGGCTATAGACTACGGTAAGGTCTAGTTCAGGGCTATAGACTGATTGCAGGAAGATCTAGTTCACGGCTATGGACTGACTGCAGAAAGGTCTAGTTCAGGGCTATGGACTGCAGGAAGGTCTAGTTCACGGCTATAGACTACGGTAAGGTCTAGTTCAGGGCTATAGACTGATTGCAGGAAGATCTAGTTCACGGCTATGGACTGACTGCAGAAAGGTCTAGTTCAGGGCTATGGACTGCAGGAAGGTCTAGTTCACGGCTATAGACTACGGTAAGGTCTAGTTCAGGGCTATAGACTACGGTAAGGTCTAGTTCAGGGCTATGGACTGATTGCAGGAAGATCTAGTTCAGGGCTATAGACTGCAAGAAGGATTAGTTCAGGACCATGGACTGCACGAAGGACTAGTCCCCAGCCAAGGACTGCAGACCGGCAGAGTGCTGCTTGCTGAGGTGGGCCACCAGGATCCTCTGCAGACGCAGCTCCTGCGCCCTGCGCCTCTTCTCCAGCGTCACGTTGAGGGTGTAGAGGAAAGGGTTGAGGGCGGAGTTGAGAGGCAACACGAAGATGGCCATGAAGACGTTCACCTCCCCGGGAATGGTCACTCCAGCTGCTGCCAGCACCCCGCACACACCGATGGGGAACCAGCACAGAAAGTCCGACATGGCGATGGACAGCAGACGCCGGGCGATGACAGCGTCCTTGGACTTGCTCACGTTGCTGGGCTTGTTTTTGGCCTCTGAGGTCTGCCGCGAGAAAGCGTTGGTCTGGACAGACCAGTAGATCAGGAGCTGGCCTACAGCGATCAGCAGAAAGAGGACCAGGTTGCAGACGATCATGACACTGAAGGAGTAACCGTGACCCTGGAATTCGTTCCGGGTTACAGGAAGCGGTATGCAGATGCCTGTTTGCTGGTAGAACTCCCACTGTGACGTCATCGGGAGGAGAGGAACGGTAGCCAAAACCAGTCCCAGGGTCCAGATGACGCCACATGCAGCGTGTGCTGACGTCGCCCTGAAGCGGACCTGGCTGAAGGGAAAGCGAAGGACGAGGAAGCGATCCAAGGTGATGAGGCAGATGAGGAAAGCCGACACCTCAGAGGACACGAAGGACAAGAATCCAGCGATGACACATGCTGTGCTGGTCTTCCAGGCTCCCTCCCTCCACACGTAACTGCCGGCATACACTCTGTCAGCCACACCCACCACGGCAAGGTACACGCCCATCAGTAAATCAGACACGCACAGATGAAGGACAAACACAGCAAAACCGATCTTCACGTTCTCAGACGAGGAACACAAACGGTACACGAAACTGCCCAAGTTGCCCAAGATGGCCAGCACAGCAAACGCGGCAAGGGCGGTACGGTAAAGTCCGGACTTCAACAAATCGTCACACGACGAGAGTTCATCAGCAGGGGCTAGACACTCACCACGAAAATTCTGCGGTAAAACAGCAGAACAGCACAGCTTGAAGTTGCTTGCTGACACAAACTGCAGCTTCCACAGGGTTTGCATGAAGTCTGGCGTGAACTCGGACACAGGACAGTTCTTCAGGTGAAGACTGTGAAGGAGGTGGAACGCTGCCTGTCCCTGTAGAGACCTGATTCCGCTGTCAGACAGATCCAGATCCAGCAAACGGGGCGTTCTTTCCGACAGAAAGCTCAGGTTGAACACACGAATGGGGACCTGAGAAAGGTTCAGGTGCAGAAGAGACCGGAGCTGGTGTGTCCCTTGCAGGTGGAAAACACTGTCCTGCAGAGGGTTACCTGCCAGACTCAACCTTTCCAAATGAGGCATCCTCACAAAACGGTCCAGGTTGACGTGATGTAGCAGGTTGTGGCTCAGGTCCAAGGTGTGCAGGTTGGGAAGGAGAAAGTCTGAGAGGTTCCTCCAGCCACACGCCTGCACGCCCAGGTGAATCAGCATCACGCTGTGGAGAACATCCCCTTGCTGAACTCCGCTTCCCCTCGCCTCCAGGTAACGCAGCTGGGGAAAGGAGGTCAGGTCAAAGGTGTGGGTGCAGGTCAAGGCCAGCCCGTGACACAGACAGGGGTCAGGGCAGGTCAGGTCACACATCAGCTCATCGTCATGTTGCGGACACTGTGGCCTGCCGTCACACAGGTGATCGGTGTGCAGACACAGGGTTCGATCCTGGCCCCGACAGCGGTAGAAGCCAGGACACCTGTAGTTCGTGCACCCACCCTCGTCCTCATGACCCGGGCAGTCGCTGACGCCGTTACACCTGGGGAACAGGATAGCCTGGTGGTTAGAGCTTTGCGCATTGCGCTCGTGATCTGCTGACACGGGTTCGAATCCCGGTCCCGTTCAAGGGGATTTTTTCTCCCTGGAGTAAACATCAATGCCGACTCCATCTCCTCCTCCCTCCCCCCAAAAAAATACCAAAACAAAAAGTCCCCCGGATGAGACTATAAATCGAGGTCCCTTGTGTATGAAAACACGCAGAACATCTTACCCACATGTTAAAATCTGTTCTGCTTTTCAGAAGAGTAGGCCAGTACGTGCGGGAACGGATGACACTTTTTTTTTTTACAAAACACAGGGACTAGATGTTAAAAAAGCATAAAAGTGCTTATTTCAATATCCTCGAAATAAAAGAATAAAAAATGTGATAACACCCCACCCCCTACCCTACCTCACCCCACCCACCTGACGTAGACAGGCAGACACAGGATTTCTCCAGGGCACATAAAATGGCTGTCAGGACATCCAGGGCTGTCTTCTGCCACCACAGGAGTCAGGGTGAACCCCCAGGCCTGTCAAAGTTGACGATACTCAGGGTACCAGGGGTGATGGGGCTTGGTACAGCAGACATTGGGAAATCCCAAATTTTGTGTGTGTTCAGAGAGTGAGGGCAATCCACTTCATCCTCGTTCGTCACGCAGTCAGGGAAGCCATCGCAGTACTTAGTGTAGTCCACACACTGAACAGAAAAGTAAAAAGTAAAGGTGACGGTGTCCCATAGCCTATGTGGTTGTAGGGGAGCGAGGCGTCAGAGACCTCAGCTTCTCTAGGGGCCAGCATATTGAGGGCGGCGCCCATCCCCTCTCCCTCGCTGCTTTACCTTCACAGACTCTCAAGAGGGCAGGTACCCATTTACAGCTGGGTGAACTGGGGGGACTGTATTGAAGCCAAGGTGCGCAAACGGTCTCCTATCCAATAGGTCACCACGCTCGATGCTGCTTAACCTTACCTTGGGGAAAGCAAGTGCTCTGACCACTGAGCTATCCCTTCCCTTAAAAGGGTTGGAAAAAAAGTGAATGCCCTGTCACCAAACTATCTCTAGGTTAGCACAGAATACATTTACAAAACCGTATACATACCGGGACTGGATGCCAAGTATTCACACGATTGCTTATTCCTTAAACTTCGATATAAAAATAAAAACAACTACATCAATGATTCATACTCCAGCAATATAATGTTCCGTTTGATTGTTGTTTTTATGTCTGATAAACAATCGGATTAAGTACCCTAGCGTTGCTGTTTTTGATACACCAGTCACTTAGACAATGTGCAAATTACACACACACACACACACACACGCACGCACGCACGCACGCACGCACGCACGCATGCACGCACGCACGCGCGCGCACGCACATACGTTTTATTTTTTCACAGAACTCTTGCCATCCATATTCCTAGGGAGAAAACCTTGCTGTGACAGAAGTGAGTGAGTGTGGCTAGGAAAGTTGGAGAGTGAAAGTACCCATGTAAAGTGCTTTGAGTAGGTACAACAATCCAATCCAGTCCAGTCATGTTGTTTATAGCCCCGCCGATCACACAGGTCATAATAATCGGGGCTGTCACCTTGTTAAATTTTAAAACTCAAATTAAAACTGTACAATTATACACAGATTAAAACGGGGTATAAAACCAATTCTACTGTCCTTGCTTATATCAACGCCATGATCAGCCATTAGGGTCAGCTCAGGACGGCCAACGCGATGTAGGAAAAACCACATCGATCACACATAAAATGAGATCAAACCAAAATCAAATTCTTTAAAACAACCTTGTCCTTAGAGACCAACTATTCCACTTTCACTCATATCAGAGCAGGTTTTCTGAAGACACGCACTATATCAAATAGTTATTGTCATTATTTTCAGTTTTGATTATTACAGTTATTATAATTATTATCAAGATACGTAGTTTGAAAAAAAACAACCTTGCCTTTCTTCTTCTTTTAACAAAAAAAACACGCCAGCAGTCAATCAGGAGTATCGACAGACTTCATAGCCGGGTAGTTAGGACTCTTCGACTTCTACCCTATGGGTCCATTAAGTCCTGGGTTGAAATCTTGGGAGCATCTGGGGAATTACAGGTAGGGATTTCTACAGTCTCCTTGGTCAACTTCAAGGGCAGACCTCCCAGTGCCTTCATTCCCTTCGTGTATATACACGCGCAGTAGATCAAATATACACGTTACAGACCCCCATTAATTTACATCACTCTTCGATGGGTTACAGAAACACAAACATACCCAGCATACATCCTCGAAGTCAGAATGGGGCTATCTTCATGGCGGGTAAGAAAAAAAAACAGTCGCATATATATATATATATATATATATATATATATATATATATATATATATATATATATATATACGCAAAAATCTCACCATTAGTGAGCCTCAGAGCTCTGGCCCTGGAATGAAACAAATCAAAAAAAAATCATGAACATTCCCAGCCATGCTAAACAACAGGCTGAACGCACAACAACCAACCAACCCCAACCAGCCAGCCACCCAACCACCCACCCACCCAACCACCCACCCACCCACCCAACCAACCAACCAACCACCCACCCAACCAACCAACACTAACCAGCCAGCCAACCAGCCAGCCAGAAGACAGGCACCCACCTGTCCCTCTCCACAGCTGAACTGGGATCCTCCACAGGGCGGGTACACGCAGAAATCCTCATCCGCGTCACTCTCACAGTCGTAGTGAAAGTCACACACCACAGTGTAGGGCACAAATCGGGGGTCAGGAGAAGACTCCCCCCGAGCTCTGCAGGGGAAGTACGGCTGCCTGTGACCCCTGCATACTCACAGCTTGCCCCCATCATCTCCTTCGGGGAAGGATCCACCTTCCAGCACGCGCTCTCAAGGTCACAGGCGAAGGTCTCTTGCGTCACGTGCTGTTCAGGACACGTCACGAGGTGGGCACGTGAGGAGTTGGCGTGTTCTGGAGCAGGCAGGGGGAAAGGTCTGTGGATGCGGAGGCGTTGCGGTGTAAACTCACACAGGTAGGCACTCTTATAGAGAGTTTCCAAACATCTAGAAGACTGAACTACAGGGGAGGAGGATGATGGTGATGTGGTTTTGGTCCAATATCCACAACTTTGTTCTTCGTTCTGCGGAAGACTCAGTGGCAAGAAGTAGTTGATGGAACCACTCTCCCATCTCCAGGTGTTCTTGTACCTGTAGGTAGGCAGGCAAAGTACACGGTGTGCAAGACCAATGCACGTGTGCAGAAATACACCATGGTCACATCGCCTTACCCCTCCGAGGCACACACACGCGCGCGCGCGCGCGCGCACACTCACACACACACAAGTTAAATCCTGTACCGCTTTTCGTAAGAGTAGGCCATCGTGTGCCGGTGGGAACAGATGACAATATTTACAAAACTGCATACACACGGGGACCGGATGAAAAAAGCACATGATTGCTTATTCTGTTATCCTCGATATAAAAGAATAAATAAATAAATAAATAAATAAAAACACACACACACACACACACACACACACACACACACACACACACACACACACACACACACACACACACACACACACCACACACACACACACACACCAACACACAGCAACAGGAGACTCGAAGGTGTTAGATGTCCCTCCACCAACCAACAACAGCAGCTACCCCATCTTACAGGAAGAAGTTGAAAGTGCTATAAAATCACCAAAGAAAGGGAAGTCATCAGGAGAGGACAACATTCCATCAGAGCTGGTCAAGGCAGGAGAGACCATGATAGAGGTGTTACCCACTATCTGCAATAAGATCTTGGAGACAGGGGAGTGGCCAACACCTTGGACACAGTCCCTGAGTGTCACTCTCCTGAAGAAAGGCAACTTACAACTAGTCAAGCAAAGTCATGCTAAGAATCCTCCTGAACAGACAAAAGCCTCAAGCTGAAGAGATCATCAAAGATGAGAAGGAAGGCTTCAGAACAGGATGATGCACAGCAGAACAAATTTTCAAAATTAGAATACTCTGATAAATACTTGCAACACCAGCAAGATCTTAACCACGTCTTTGTAGACTTTAAGAAGGTGTATGACAGTCTAGCATGCAGTTCTGTGGGCAACAGTGAGGCTGTGTAACATCAATGCCAACATGATCAGAACCATAGAATGCCTCTATAACAAGGCAGCCAGCACAGTATACTATGACAGCAACATAGAAGACTGGTTCTGAACAACAATTGGAGTACACCAAGGATGTATGCTCCTGTCCCCTTACTTCAATGTCTCAGAGAGAATAATGGCTAATGGGCTTGACAATTATGAGGGAACAGTGAGCATTGGAGGCAGGACAATTACAAAGTTACGTTTTGCCAAAGACATCAACAGCCTAGCTGGAGAACAGCAAGAGCTAATAAAACTGGCAAATCACCTTGATGAAGCCTCTTTTGGTATATGGCATGCAGATCGGTCCAGAAAAACCCAGCTGATGACAAATAGTGCCACTGGCATCAGCACTGACAATTATGGACGGCAACAAAATTGAGACCGTCCATAGCTTTAAATATGTAGGAGCTATTGTATGGATGAAGGATCAAAACCTGAAATCGTCTCCAGAATAACCCTGACCAAGCTGCAATGACCAGACTGAAAGTCCTCTGGGATGACAAGAACATTGCCATTAGTTTCAAGATCAGACTGATGCATTCCTGATCATGTCCATTTTTGTACACATGTGAAACATGGACGATAACAGCAGACATTGAAAGAAGAATACAGGCAAAGAGATGAGATGCTTTAGCAAACTCCTTAGTATCTCATACAGAGAACACATAAATAATGAGGAAGTGAAAACCAGAATTATAAAACGCCATCGATCATATGAAGAGCTCCTGACTTCAGTGAAGATATACAAACCTAAAGTGGTACAGGCATGTTCCACGAACATCTGGATTGGCCAAGACTGTCCTACAGGAACAGTACAAGGAGGGAGATGAAGCGACAGACAGAGGAAATAATTGAAAGACAACATCAGAGAGTGGATATTCCTTGAGTGGAACAACTTGCTGAAATCAGAGGACCATGGAGAGTGGAGGAAGCTGGTTGCAAAATCTTCAGTGGTGCTCCCACAGTCTACAGGACTACAGGATAGGTAACAGGTAGCAGCTAACTGCATGACGTGTTGTTGTCTGCTTGTTTCGAATCTTAACCCCAGCTAAAATGCTTTGTCACTTGTTGATGTAGTGGAAGGGCTCTAAAGGTAAAGGTAAATGTGTCCCATAACCTGTGTGGTCGTAGGGGAGCGAGGCATCAGAGAACTCAGCTTCTCTAGGGGCCAGCATGTTGAGGGCGGCGCCCATCTTCTCTCCCTTGCTGCTTTACCTTCCCTGACCCCAAAGAGGGCAGGTACCCATTTACAGCTGGGTGAACTGGGGGAACAGTACAGGAAGGGCTATAGCCTACATTAAAATGTTGTCATGCTTTGAAATGCTGTGTTGAGAGTGCCTTCATCCCTGACTTTTCATAGAACAACTGCCTCTACTGTTCCTTCATGCTACTCAGGTCAGATGACTTGTGTACATGTAAAAATGACACTTCATGATGCAGCTAAATAGTGTAGGTTTAGATCAGCTGAATATTCTAGACAAAAATAATGCATTTAGACAATTTAAGAAAGAAGACCCCTCCCCCAATGAACACCCCCCCCCCCACTCATCCCCCCCAGTAACCAAACATTACATGATTTCCAGAAAAGGTTGCCCGATGTTTATGTTGTTGGCCTTCAGACCAATCCACACTTGCACACCAGTCAGAGAATGTTCCAGAAGTTTTGTGACATCAGTCCACTTCTGTCTGGTTTCCAGACTA
>CM060327.1:12182979-12185795 GCA_030674155.1 Stramonita haemastoma | reverse complement strand
AACCATGAAGAGAATTTCTACTTCACTGATGACATCGCCCTTTTATCCAGAGATATCACAACCATGAAGAGAATTCTAATTCACTGATGACACTACCCTTTTATCCAGAGATATCACAACATGATTAGAATTCTAATTCACTGATGACATACCCTTTTATCCAGAGATATCACAACCATGAAGAGAATTCTAATTCACTGATGACACTACCCTTTTATCCAGAGATATCACAACTATGAAGAGAATTCTAATTCAAGTAGCTGCTGCAGGAAACAAGGCAGGACTGAAACTGAATGCCAAAAAGACCAAAGTCGTGCTCATAGAAGGGTCAGCTAGGAATAAATAAAATATAAAAATAAATAAAATCAGAGCTGGAAAACCTGCAAACTTCAAGGATGTGATCTCTGTCAAAACCAACTCAGGATCTTGCAGCAAGGACATCAGCTCAAGAATAGGCATGGCCAGGAAAAAAATTGGTCCAGTCGAACAAACACATGGAAGGACAGAAGCATACCAGCAAATATGAAGGTAAGAATTTTATGCTAAGCCTGGACTATGAAGAAAGATGAAAGAAAATATGATAAAGGCAGCAGAAATGGGGTTTTTACAAGTAAAAATTGACAGACAAAAAGAACCAGTGACAGTGTGTTCAAGTTAGTATATCCATGAGCCATTACGCCCCCCCCCCCCCCCCCCCCCCTCCATTTTTCCCTATTCCAGCAGACTAGAACATGCAGTCTCCCATTCCTAGCATGCTTTTCTGACAACGCTGCCCCCTCCCTCCTCCCTCAAACCCCAGAAAATTATTTGACCACTGCTGTCAGCTTGTACCAAGGTATCTACCTGTCTTTGTGTCCACATGAGGGGCCAGGATTAAGAAACAAGGTTAGTGTTAGGGTTAGGGCTGGTGTTAGCAGTAACAGTCAGCATGCATTGGGGTAGGGGCTGTTGGTCTGTCGTCAGTCTGAATGCATGTGGACACAACAGCAGGTAAACACAATGGTACGTAGCTGTAGACGCAGTGGTATGGAGAATTATTTAAATCTTAATTTACCAATTCTGCCAGCTGCTGTTTGGATTTTTTTAGACAAATTTCAGTTCTGCTATCAGCAGAGTGGTTTTCTTCCCATGTTATTTTTTAATAGCTGGTTTTGTTTAATTTTGAAAAATATTTAACCCAAAATAAAAATTAATGGTGAAGTCCAGAATAAACATGAGAGAAAAATACTCTTTCCACTATTCCTCCCCCCTTTTTTTCCTGTATTTCTAGCAACCTAATAGTACTAGTTACGGCTCAGAGGATAACATCCCCCCCCCCCCCCCCCCCCCCCCCCCCCCCCCCCCCCCCCCCCCCCCCCCCCACTGTCTATCTTGCTGACGCACTATTACGATCTGCAGTTTGCTGATGACATTGATCTCCTTAGAAGCATAAACAATGAACTCCTAATAACTTTTATGCAAGCTAGAAGAATGAGCTAAGAATTATGGCGAATGCACGCAGAACATTTTGCGCACATGTTATATCCTGTTCTTTTCGTAATAGAAGGCCATCGTGTGCCGGTGGGAACAGATGACAAGATTTACAAAAGACATACACGTGGGGACTACATGTAAAAAAAGCACACGAGTGCTTATTCAGTTATCCTTGATATAAGAGAACAACTAAATAACTAAATAAATAACTAAATAAATAATGGTATCATATGCAAGCTAGAAAAATGACTTAGCATGTGTGGTATGAAATGCAAGCTAGATGAATGAGCTAACGTTTAAGGTATTATATGCAAGCTAGAAGAATAAGGTAACACTTCTAGAATTATATGCAAGAAAGAATGAGCTAACGCTTATGGTATTATATGCAAGAAAAATGAGCTAACACTTATGGTATTATACGCAACAAAAATGAGCTTATATTTATGCATTATATGCAAGAGAGAATGATCTAACGCTTACAGTAAGGAAATCAGTGCAAAGAAGAGAGCAAAGTAGATAGTGCCAATGACATTTTATTTAGCATTATAAGTAGTCCAACAACTTGAAGAAAATCTTTAATAGACTCTTCAATTATCTTGGCTCCACACTGACCAAAGATGGCTCCTCTCCACCTGAACTAAGGATCAAACAAGCCCTTGCAATCTCGGCCATGGCAGAGCTAGCCAGGATTCAGAAAAGCAACCTAACCCAACATACCCTGCCTCCTCTCCCTCAACATCTTTCTCCTTGAACACTCTCCATAAAAGAACACCTCTCCTATAAAATGAACACTTTTCCAATAAAATGAACACCTCTCCAATAAATGAACACCTCTCCTATAAAATGAACACTTTTCCAATAAAATGAACACCTCTCCTATAAAATGAACACTTTTCCAATAAAATGAACACCTCTCCAATAAATGAACACCTTATAAAATGAACGCCTCTCTTATAAAATGAACGCCTCTCTTTTAAAATAAACACCTCTCCTATAACATGAACACCTATCTTTTAAAATGAACACCTCTCCTATAACATGAACACCTATCTTTTAAAATAAATACCTCTCCTATAAAACTGAATGTACTCTTTCCTCTTTCACAAAATACCCCTTTCACACACATCCCTTGCACACCACCTTACTTAGGATGAGACCATAACTGTGGTCCTGTATGTAAATGCATGCAGAAATCTTGTGCACATGTTAAAACCTGTTCCGTTATTTAGAAGAGTAGGCCATTGTGTCGGTGGGAATGGAAGGCAAAATTTACAAAAATGCATACATCCGTGGCCTGAGTGTAAAAAAAAACCCACACAAGTGCTTATTCCATTATCTTTGAA
>CM060327.1:12172979-12177979 GCA_030674155.1 Stramonita haemastoma | reverse complement strand
ACAAAGGGGTAGACATTTTGACAAAAGAAGTTGAACACAAAACTGTAAACAATGAAAATAATGGTGGCACTGTCGTGGGTGATTTTCCAAAGAGACAAACTACTTCAACTTTTTGTACACCAAATATACTAGACAAAGTTCTTGGGCTTTCAGAGCATAAAATATATACATACCCAAATGTCTCAATTGGTTAACATTTTCACTATTTAAAAAAGTTTGAAGGCACTGTTTTGCAATCGTGAAGTATTTTGACAGGTATTTCTCTCTGAAGTCTGTGAACTTTGTACAATCAAATAGAAAATGGATTTCAGTTTCAATTTTGTCATATAAAGGGCACTTTTTAGATTTATCCTTATATCTGTTATTTACATTTAAATTACTAATTCCAAGTGAAGTGGCTATGTGTTTTGGCCAAGATAAATCATTGTTGATTACTGCACCTATCACTTTGTGTGAAACTACTTCAATTTGTTGTACATGGATAAATACTGGCACCAATGAAGAATGCAGTTTCTGTGTTTTTTTGCTTAGTGTTATAAACATACATACATTTTTTTATATTTTTTAAAGTAAGTGACACATGATTGAGTTCTGTTCATTTGAGTGTGTGTGTGTGTGTGTGTGTGTGTGTGTGGTGTGTGTGTGTGTGTGTGTGTGTGTGTGTGTGTGTGTGTGTGTACTGTGATGGCGCGTGAACTATGACGGTGTGTGTGTGTGTTAAAGAGAGAGATGGGAGGGGGAGAGAGAGAATGGGGGAGAGAGTGAGTTTGTGTGTGTGGAGAGAGAGAGGAGAGAGAGAGAGAGAGAGAGAGAGAGAGAGAGGAGAGAGAGAGAGAGGAGAGAGAGAGAGAGAGAGAGAGAGAGTGTGTGTGTGTGCGTGTGTGTGTGGGCATGTGTGTGTGTGTGCATGCGTGCATGCATGCGTGTGTGCGTGCGTTTGTGCATGTGTGTGTGCACACGGGCGCATGCGTGTGTGCATGCATGAGAGAGAGTTTACTTGCTATCTAGTAATGACTTGTTATGTGACGTAGAGAAATGAAGTAATCAGCATAGAAGATATACACTCATGTACTGTTTGTCAGGGTTTCACTTTTTTTCCTGTTCTGTGGTTGTCAAAAAATAATTTTTATCACTAAATGTATATTTTTATATCTGGGGTCAAAACACTTATTTTTAAAAAGGCATATAGGCAGGTCTCCTAAAGGCAAAAAGACTCCTGATATTTCCTAGAATTTTCCCTCGACTTCCAGGCTCGTGTACACATCCTATATATACTAAATGACTATGTTAATTCACTGTGCATGAGTACTGAGTATGATATCTTGGAATCCATTACATTTTTGTCTCAGGTGTACCCGTTTTCAGAGATGGGGTATCATGTACATTCTGACTGCGGTACAGACCATGGTGTTGCAACACTTATGATCTAACTTTTTTTTTAAAATGCAATCACTTTTTCTAGACAGTGGTGCTGATAAGAATTTCATTAATTTTAAGAATTCATTTTAAAGGCATTCTTTATGAAAGCAAGATTTAAGAGCTGGCCAGTGAAACAAGTACAGTACAGACAGAGAAGAGTAAATAAAACCATACCTGTTCAGTACCCGATGACTTGTCCACAGCAGATTCTTGGGCACTGGATTCTGGCTCCACAGCTCCTGAAAGCAGTAAGTAGCTTCAGTATGCTCGCAGACTACAACAGTTCCATTCAAACACTTACAGATG
This sequence comes from Stramonita haemastoma, assembly GCA_030674155.1. Lineage (NCBI taxonomy): Eukaryota > Metazoa > Mollusca > Gastropoda > Neogastropoda > Muricidae > Stramonita > Stramonita haemastoma. The sequence continues at coordinate 12,176,254 of CM060327.1, read as the reverse complement.
TTTACATGTACATCGGTATATTAACATTACTCTAAGGAACTGTCTTCTAACATTCAAAACTGCAAACTTTATTTATGAATTTTTTTCTTTCATAATTATAATCAAGTATTTGTATTCTCAATTTTATTGTCTGATTTGAATGCAGTAAATTGCTTTATTGTTTTGTCGCTTTATCACTCTGAAAATGGAGACAAAAATCCTCACCTGCACAAAACAATCTCCTCACGGTAAATGCTTTTCTTTTTTAAGGATTCATTTGATGGAATTTTAAAAAGCTATGGATAGGGTAGCACACCGGTGGTGTAATGTGAGACACTGGCCTATTATCTGAGACAAGTGTTATTTTGATCTTTCTGCTGATTGATTTATCTGACAATGTACACTTGACATCTCCACCTACAAAAAGCAATCTTCATTTTCTTGTGCAAAGTATTTAATAACAAAAAGTTTTGTTCATGGAAAAGGAGAAAAAGATCTATACTTGCAATGTATTCAAGAAGATTATTATTTCACCTAGAGACTATACAGCGCTGTATATAAAGAAATCTACTATGTACAAAACAAAAAGCTTTCCTTTTAACCTGGGGTTTGTCCAGAAGTTACCTTGATCCTGCTTCCTGCAAGCAAACACAATGCCAGTATACCACAACTCACCAACTCAGCCACAACTTTCTTTTCATCTTAAGAAAGTGACCCCTGCAGTTACTGTACTCCATTCTTTGCTTAACATGACATTTTCATTCCAATGCTAGAGCTCCATTGTAGTATTTTTTCCAGTATAAAAAATGTATTAATGAATAAACACTTGCATACCTGATAGTCAGAACTCAGCAATAGTTCTTTACCACAAGCCATGACAAATAAAACATATTAAAAGTATATAAACATTTATTCAGGGATAACAAGGACAAAGCAAAAGACCTGTAAAATCAATAAACTAAAGGTAGTGGAAGAGTGTGGTCGATAAGAGCTTCACTTTACATAGATTTTCATCAAGTGATGTTTAACTACAACTTATGTTATATTACTGCTTATACATTTTTAAAATCCAGGATTAAGGGTTATTTTTTTCAAATCCAGAGTTTGTATTACAGAGCAGACTGAAGTCTTCTGACGACAAACTATGGACTTCGGCAGCTACTCTGCTGACACACTGATCGTATCTTATGGGATTACATAAGTTTTCTAAACGAAACACATGATCTCTGAAGAAGACAGAGTGACAGAGAGTAAGAACAGAGAGACACAGAAGGAAACACTAACAAACAAGAAGTGAGGGAAACATGACAGAAAATGCCGAGGATGACACACTGGCACAGACACAGATAACTGCTGCATCATAGAGAGAGATCAATGACAAACATCTATCTACCTGATCATGTTCTGGACACTGACATGGGGATATGCTGGATGGCGTTGTGTTCCTTGGCATGTGACTCCAGTCCAGTCGTTCCTGTAAGCACGTAAGCAGTCATCAGTTATGAGGAAAATGCTGAAGGCTTTTTGCTGAAATTTTACATGCTTTCAAGACATGGTCACATGTTTTGTCATTTGCTTTATTTGCTAAAATATTAAGATTACTTTTCTCTCATGCCTCTGAAGCAGAATGAATGAAAAATTATTTTTTAAAATAAAATATTGCTGCATTTTTATCATTAAATTCTTTTGACTGAAATATCAAAATGATTTAATGTTATGGTTTCGTAACAAAATGAATTAATGTCTCTTCACCGTTTCATATTTTGCTTCATTAGGTCAAATACCCAAGTGGGTCAATTTCACTTTATTTTTTTATTTAATTGATTGAAATATCAAAATGATTCAATGTCATGATTTTATCAAATGCATTAATGACTTCAAAACCATCACTGTCATATTTTGATTCATTTTGTCAAATACCTAAATGAATCATTTTTACTTCTTTGAAACTTTAAATGTGCTTTCATACTTATATAACCCCGCTTCTTTTTCATTTCACATACCACCTCTACATAGTGTGATCATTCCACTCCTCCAAGATATTCATGAAGGCTGTCGTTCCACCATGACGTCCATTCCTTGTCACTTGATTCAGTTCACCCCCCAGTTTCTGAAAGAAATAACACATGATGAGCTACACTGAAAATTCCTTTGCTTCCTTGGCTTACACATTACATTCATCTGATCATTTCACTTTGAACCACAATGAATTAAGAATGTGCCTTACAGATCTTTTCTTTACAGCCCTTGTAAAAATTCACAAGCATTAATTGCTTTGATAGTAAAATGACCTTAACATTTTCAAAGATTAGATCGACAACGACCACCACAAAACAATGCCATAATCTATTTGCAATCCATCCATTGCAAGCTCCCCCCCCCCACCACCAAACCAGCTCACAAATGTACACAACTGAAAATGCAAAGAAAAAATATATTGCCTGAACACTTTACTTACTGGGGTTTTTTTTATAGTCACATTGGAGGACACAGTGAAAGCTGTTGTGAGAGCCCTTTACATGTCAATGAACTAGTGACTACAAAACTGTTTTGGGGGTGAATGGATGAGTTCAGTCATTTTCTCACCTGCATTTTGTCACAGAAGTTCTCCCTTAATGCTGGCAGATGTTGACATCAGTGGCAGCAGCTCTCTGATGACAGAACATCTTCATGATAAAATGTAGACCCGCATGAAGACAGACGGACAAAAACAGTGGGTCAGAGAAATGAGGACAAAACATTAATGGTCTTCAAGCGCTCTGCGGCAACGGCTAGCATAGAGAATGTCGCAGTGGCAAGCTCTGCAAAACGCTTTGCCTGCAGCATCCAGTTTGCGAATGTGCTCGCCAATCCGCACATTTCAATCGCCAACCTTGACTTCACCATCCACCCACTCCCATTTCCATGCAGTTTTGCATCCTGTTGTCATTAGCATGATTACGAGCAATGATTGTTCTCCCGCATATTCTAGCCATTTTGAAATTTTCCACACGGCCCTCTATTGGCTTTAGCTACAGAGTCAAGTGAGTGAGAACTGAACCCTTTGACGACACTTGCACATTTGAGAATAACATCCAGTTTCGTTTTTTTCCCGAGGAAACTTTTTTCAACAAAAATCTGCTTTTAAAAAAATCAGAAATTTCCGGAAATGCGGAGAATTTTATGCTCTGATTATTATTATTATTATTATTATTATTATCATTATTATTATTATTATTATATGTGTCACATAAACAAATACATATGCACACAAGCTGTCACAAAGAATGATAGACAAAAAGACAAATACATCACAT
>CM060327.1:12161420-12172879 GCA_030674155.1 Stramonita haemastoma | reverse complement strand
TTTTCTTCCACCTTTCGAAGAATAAGCCTTTTTTATCTGGTAGGAATGGATACAAAAATTTTTTAAAATGCTCACACCGGTGATTTTTTTGAAAAAAAACGTCCCAAAATTTGGAATACACCTGTTTTAAAATTGGGGGGGTGGGGTGGTTTTTAAACAGTTGCTTTCGAAAAAGTGTCATAATTGATGGAACTTCTCGCTCTAGCAAGGGAAAAACGACAAAAGTATTCCAAAATATGTATATCTTTGCACTAAAAAAAAATTGACAGTGGTTTGTGCAGTATAAAAGTGTTTCATTGAGGCAGAAAATGTTTTGCGGGGGAATAATGGAAAACCCCAAAAAAGCTGAAAACATCAAAAGGGGTTGAAATCATGGTAAAAGCACCGGGAAAGGGGAAAGGGAGTTGGGGGGGGGAGGGGAAAGGGTGGGGGGGGGGGGGAAATGAAAAAAAATCCTAGGAGAAATTAGGGTGTAGGGGCCGGGAGGTGGATGTAGGGGTTGGGGCAAGCCTTTAATTTTATTGACATATGTTTATGCATGTTTTTTTTGATGTTTTGTGTTAATACATTTTTCCAGTTGGTGTGTTGGTTATTATATGTTCCTTTCAGGTGTTTTTGTCTATCATGTTCTACTCAGTGTTTTGTGTTTTATCTTAAAAAAAGGGTTCCAGTTGGTGTTTTGTCTTTATAATTTTTCATTTAGTGTTTTTGTTTAAAAAAGTTTTGTTTTTTTTTTTTTCCTTTGTGTTTTGGGTTTAAAACATTGTTTATTCAGTTTGGGGGGTTTATTGTTCTATTGTGTTTTTGTTTTACATGTTCCATCAGTGTTTGCGTTTTTAATGTGTTCTGTCCTGTTTTTTATTGTTCTGTTCTGTGTTTTTGTTGTGTTGGAAATTTAAAACGCTACGGGGGGGCCCTTTTTTCGGTTTTTGTTTTTTAAAATTTTTTTTTTAAGTAAATTTTTTTTAAATTTTATCATTGGGGGGTGTTGTTTTTTTTTTTTTGCCCCCCCCCAACCCCCCCCCCCCCCACCCCCCAAAAAACAAACCCCCCCAAACCCTTTTTTCCGCCACCCCGGTCTGGCCCTGGGGTTTTTTTTTTTTTTTTTTCCCCCCCCCTTTTCCCCTCTTTTCTCCTTTCTCCTCCACACACACACCATCCCCTCATTTAACTTCCCCCCCCCCGCATGATTGCAAAAATGTAACCCTAAAATAACTTAAGATTAAGATTGTTTAAAAAATTAAATGACATAAATGACCAAACACTTCCAGTACTGTACATTATGAAAAAGTTGGGGGGGGGGGGGGGGTTAAGAAAACATACATCCAAGGGGGAAAAAAATTTGGGGGTAAAACACACAAATTACCCTCTGTCAAAATAGCCCCCCCCCCTCCCCCCCCCCCCACCCCTTCCCCCCCCCTTCAACACCCCCACCCCCCCCCCCCCCACCACAGGCCCCCAACCACCTGTCAAATTTTTTTTTTAAAAAAGATTTTAAAAAATAAAAATCGAGAACATTTAAAGAAATAACAAACATTCGATTTTAACATAAAGCATAATGGGGACCAAGACCTCTCTAAAAAAGGACTAAAAATGTGATTTTTAAAACACTATTCAGGAAAAAGTGGTAAGATATATGGGGAAATTTTTAGGGGATTGAATCTTTCAAACCCAAAAAAAAGCACAACACTCAAATTATTCACACACAGGACTGTGCCCCAAAAAAAATTTAAAAATTAAAAAATTTGGGGTCACACACACCCACCACCACAACACACCCACACACACACACCCCCAACACACCACACAAACCCCCTGCACACAAATTAAAAATTCTTTTTATAATAATTTTTTAAAAAAAAAACAGACACACATATCCCGGAGTAAAAAAAATTTTTGGAAAAAAAAGGGGTTACCCTGTTGTCAAACAGACCTCTTTTTCCCCCCTTTTTCGATCTCCCTCTTTCCCTCCTTCTTCTTCTCTTCCCCCCCCCCCCTCCTCTCCCTCCATCTCCTCCCTCCTGCCTTTTCCCCTTCCCAAACCCCCCCAACCCCCTTTAAAAATTAAGAAAAAAACACAATCATTTATAACAATTTTGGGTAAAAACCCTAGATATAGGGGCCAAGGAATTTTTCATAAGGTCCAATAAAAATTGTAATTTTTGAAAAAACACATTTGGGTAAAAACATATATTTTCCAGGAGTAAAAATTAAATTTTTTATAGTCATATATATAAAATTCATATATCTTATTTTATAGTATTGTTTTTTTTCTTTATTTTTTAAAGGTAAATGCTCCATACCCAGGGGGCGTAGGGGAGCTAGGCATCAAGCCTTTTGCTTCTCTAGGGGGAGCTAGCAAGGGTGGTGCCCCCCCTCCCCCCCCCCTGCTTTACCTTCCCGACCCAAAGAGGGCGGGTACCCTTTTCAGCTGGGTGATTTGGGGCTTACAGAAGCCAAGGGGAAAAAACGGTCCCCATCCAACTAACCAGTTTTACAACCTTAATACTAAACACCTCACCACAACCCCCCCCCCAAAATTTTTTTTTTTTTTAACCCACTTTTTCCCAACCCTTCTAAATTTTTCCCCTCCCCAACCCCCCACAATCACCCTACCCTTTTTTTTTCCCCCCCCTGGTTAAACAGACACCTGTGTGAGCGGGTTTTTTTTTTATATTTTAATTTTTTGTCATCCGCTCCTACCGGCACATGATGGCCTGCTTTTCCAAAGGGGGAATGGGGTTTTAACGTGTGCGCAAATGTTCTGCTGCGTTCGCCACGGGGCCTCATTTTATAGTCTCATCCGAAGAGACATTCAGTCCGATTTTTTGGGTCAAACTGTCATCAGTAGGGGGCTTTGTAGGTGGTGTCCTGGTGTGTCAGCTCAAACGCAGAACAGAAGGTGACCACCAACATGCCCACAGCAGTGCGGGGGCTCCACAGACTGACATTGACAAGCCCCTGTCAACTTCTGATCCTGAGGAGGCAACATCCTGAATCTGGGTAGGATGGGGCGGGGTTTTACACTGAACAGGGGGCAGGAGGGCCGGCCTCTCAAATAGGAAATAAAAAAAAACCAAAAAAAAAAACCTCAAACAAACACCCCTCCCCCCTCATTGCTTTTTTTTTTTACTGTGTGTATGCGGTTTTGTAAATTTTGTCATCTTTTCCCACCGGCACACAAGCCAATTTTTTTGAAAAGCGAACAGGATTTAACATGTGCGAAAGATGTTTTGCATCTTTGCACACGGAGACTGGTTTGTGTCTCACCGGGTCTTTTTGGGGGAGGGTGGAGTCTCCACTTGAATTCCAGGGAAAATGCCTCTTCAAGGGGATTCGAACCTGATCCCGGCCCATCCAAGCATGGCCCCTAGGGGATGGGGGTAAAGTTTGGATCCCTGGGGTTTGAACCCATGATTTCTTGCTGCAAGACAGATGTGTTTCCCCAAAACAAACTGTTCCATGGTGTGGGGGTGGGTGGGTGTGTGATGTGTGTGTGGTTTGTTGTGGTTTTGTGCATGTGCGTCCCGGTGCGTGCATCGTGCGTGTTGGGGGAGGGGGAGTTGCAGATATTTTTTTAAAGACCATGATTTAATGTTAAATTTTTGTGTTTCCAGGGCTGGTACACCAGAACAGACAAACTTCAGAGCTGTTTTGGAGCCCCATGTTAAACCCCCTTGTAGATCTTTGTGAGTGTGTGGTGGGTGTTCTTTAATTTAACTCTTTCCACTAAGTAATATTAGACGACAGCAAAAAGGTGAAGATGAGTTAAGAATGAGCATGTGAGCAGTATACATTGTATGTTATAACTCTGAACTCAAAAATTTTATTGTAAAGGCCACTGGACCCATTACAATTTCACACCCTCGCTACCCCCCTCTCCCTCGCATTAATTTTGTTCTCAATCTTTTCCAAAATGCACCTGAAAACACCAAGCACAACAATTATAACATTCACCGTGGTATTGCATACATCGGTTTGGGAAATTTGTTTGGAACATTTTGGCTAACTATAAAATTTTAATAGATAAATAAAAAAAAAAAAAATGAATAAATAAAATTAATAGAGAAATTATAACTAGGTATAAATGTACACTGAAGCATAAAACCGAAACAACTTGAAAATAGTTAATCATTTTGAAAAAGCCATATTCTAAAGCAGAACGAAAAAAAGACAGAAAGAAACAAAAATGAGAAAAAGCACATGCAGCATACAAAAACACACACGCAAAGACACACACACACCAGCCACAGACACACCACCACAAAACACCCGCCCAAAACCCCCCCGCCCCCCCCCCCCCACACACACACAACCACACACACAACACACACACACACAACACACCACCCCACACACCCCACCACAGTCCTTTCTGTAGGGACACGCGCCAAAAAAAACACATTCCCCTTATTTTCTTTCCCTTTCCCCCCAAAAAACACCCCCAAAAACAAACCACCAAAAAAACAACCCACCACTTTTAAAAAAATCAATTTTCCCCAAAACCCAACAACCCAACAAAAAAAAAAAAAAAAAAAAAAAACACAACACAAAAACCCCCCAACACAAACCCCAAAAAAAAACAAAAAAAAAAAACCCCCTAAAAACTTTTCCAAACCCCTTTCAACCTTCCTTTAAAAAACCCAATCAACAAAAAAAAAAAACCAACTTTTAAACCAAAAACAAACATCAACCATAACATCACCTTAAACATTTTTACCCACAACCCATTTAAAATATTACATACCCATAAACTATCATTTTCAAAAACATTCAACCCCCCCAAAAAAAGTGCCCCAAAAATAACCTTTCACCACAATAATAATATAATAAATATAGATGCATTCGCATTTTGCATCACACCACATACACTCCCCGCCCCTGCACGCACGCCCCCCCCCCAACAAACCCCCAACACCACACACACAGGACACACAAAACCCCACATACATACATACGCCCCACATACTCAAACACACGCCCACCCACCACCCCCACACACACCACACAACCCACAACACAACCCACACACAACCCCACACCCCCACACAAAGCAAACACATACGCACCCTTTCGCCCAGGCACCACACACAAATAGAAAAAAAAAAACTGTTTTTGAAATTAGAAAAAAAGTGTTAATTGTTTCGTTTCTCTAATGTCAGAGAAATGTCTTTCTCTAATGTCTGGAGGCCCCTATCTGCCAAGGTAATGATTATGAATTATGGGACTTCAAATAATTAAGTGATAAAAAATTTTTATTATATATATTAAATATATAATTACAAAAAATGGGGTAGGGGTGGGACAACCTCAATAACGTACGAATTTGTGCTGTAAAATGATAAAAGAAGGCACTCTCCTATTTTTCACCTCCAAAGAACATGAACCATTTAAAAAAAAATGTTAATACTCTCATGGGAAAGGACTTTTTGGGGGGTTGGAGTCGGCATATGTTAACTCCGGGGGAAAATCCCCCCCGGGGAGGAAATAGTCCCCTTGAAAGGGTGGGCATCTCATGGTTGGTTCAGTTGTGACCAGTGGTCTGACTGCTAACTAACCACCCCCTGCCTGTATTGAACTGATTGTATTGGTTATTATTGTGAAGTACTTGTGATGTGAAGGATTTTTCTGTGACTGTATGTCCCTGGTAGTATTTACTGTGTTCTATGGTGACATGTGTTAGTCACTATTGCTTACTGTTGTGTCTTTGTTAGGGAAAAGCATCATTGTGACCAAGTGTCCTAGGAATCTGGTTTTCTGATGTGTGTCGCAGAAAGTTAAAATCCTTGTATCAAATTACACTTGGAGCCAGATTGTAGCAAGCGCTTTGTAATTGCCTTAGTATCTCTACATGTGCAGACAGTAGCTGATGTAATATCTCTCATACACAGCAGTGTTTGTACACGCTTTGAAAATATGGCTCTGAAGAGGAAAGCATGTGTGATGCAAGTTGTTCTAACCACTATGTATTTGTTTTCAAATTTAATCAGTGAAAATTATCCAGTGATTTTTCAATAAATTTGTTCCTGAAAATGAAACGTGACTGTAAGCATGCCTGCTGATGTTACATGATGACTGATGATACTGTGTTATATGGTAACTGATGTGTGCAAACGGTTATACTGTGTGCAGATGGTGATCACGATCAAAGAGACAGCATCACAAGACCATGTTGCACCCAGACAGGAAGAGGTTCTGTAAGAGCACTGAGCAAGTCATTGGGGGGGAGGGGGGGGGGTTGTCTGGGTGGAAATGATAATGAATATTTTGGATAGCTTAGGTTCAGTGGCAGGTATGTGTCATGAAATAGTATTTTGGATGGCTGTAGTTTTAGTAGCAGGTATGTGTCATGAAATAGTATTTTGGATGGCTGTAGTTTTAGTAGCAGGTGTATGTCATGAAATAGTATTTTGGATGGCTGTAGTTTCAGTAGCAGGTATGTGTAATGAAATGGTATTTTGGATGGCTGTAGTTTCAAGTCAAGTCAAAAAACACTTTAATCATCCTATGAAGGGCAATTACAATACTGACGGGTATATTGATACGAATTATAATCTCAAAGACCCCAGAAAGCTACAATCACAGGGAATGCCCTTCCCCTTGTGCTGCGTTCTCAACTGGCTGTAGTGTCGGCATTGGGAAATAGTGAAGTAATATTTCACACGGCTGTAGTGTCGGCATTGGGAAATAGTGAAGTAATATTTCACACGGCTGTAGTGTCGGCACTGGGAAATAGTGAAGTAATATTTCACACGGCTGTAGTGTCGGCACTGGGAAATAGTGAAGTAATATTTCACACGGCTGTAGTTTGAGCACTGGGAAATAGTGAAGTAATATTTCACATGGCTGTAGTGTCAGCACTGGGAAATAGTGAAGTAATATTTCACACAGCTGTAGTGTCGGCACTGGGAAATAGTGAAGTAATATTTCACCTGGCTGTAGTGTCGGCACTGGGAAATAGTGAAGTAATATTTCACATGGCTGTAGTGTCGACACTGGGAAATAGTGAAGTAATATTTCCACACGGCTGTAGTGTCGGCACTGGGAAATAGTAAAGTAATATTTCACACAGCTGTAGTGTCAGCACTGGGAAATAGTAAAGTAATATTTCACACGGCTGTAGTGTCGGCACTGGGAAATAGTAAAGTAATATTTCACACAGCTGTAGTGTCAGCACTGGGAAATAGTGAAGTAATATTTCACACGGCTGTAGTGTCAGCACTGGGAAATAGTGAAGTAATATTTCACACAGCTGTAGTGTCGGCACTGGGAAATAGTGAAGTCATATTTCACACGGCTGTAGTGTCGGCACTGGGAAATAGTAAAGTAATATTTCACACGGCTGTAGTGTCGGCACTGGGAAATAGTGAAGTAATATTTCACACGGCTGTAGTGTCGGCACTGGGAAATAGTGAAGTAATATTTCACACAGCTGTAGTGTCGGCACTGGGAAATAGTGAAGTAATATTTCACACAGCTGTAGTGTCGGCACTGGGAAATAGTGAAGTAATATTTCACACAGCTGTAGTGTCGGCACTGGGAAATAGTGAAGTAATATTTCACACGGCTGTAGTGTCGGCACTGGGAAATAGTGAAGTAATATTTCACACGGCTGTAGTGTCGGCACTGGGAAATAGTGAAGTAATATTTCACACGGCTGTAGTGTCGGCACTGGGAAATAGTGAAGTAATATTTCACACGGCTGTAGTGTCGGCACTGGGAAATAGCGAAGTAATATTTCACACGGCTGTAGTGTCGGCACTGGGAAATAGCGAAGTAATATTTCACACAACTGTAGTGTCGGCACTGGGAAATGGTGAAGTAATATTTCACACAGCTGTAGTGTCGGCACTGGGAAATAGTGAAGTAATATTTCACACGGCTGTAGTCTCAGATTTAGAAGGAAAAAAAAAGAAAATTCACATGGCTGTAATGTCAGCACTGGGAAATAGTGAAGTAATATTTCACACAGCTGTAGTGTCGGCACTGGGAAATAGTGAAGTAATATTTCACACAGCTGTAGTGTCAGCACTGGGAAATAGCGAAGTAATATTTCACATTGCTGTAGTGTCGGCATTGGGAAATAGTGAAGTAATATTTCACATGGCTGTAGTGTCGGCACTGGGAAATAGTGAAGTAATATTTCACACAGCTGTAGTGTCGGCACTGGGAAATAGTGAAGTAATATTTCACACAGCTGTAGTGTCAGCACTGGGAAATAGTGAAGTAATATATCACACGGCTGAAGTCTCAGAACTAGAAAAAAAAAATAATAATATTTCACATGGCTGTAGTGTCGGCACTGGGAAATGGTGAAGTAATATTTCACACGGCTGTAGTCTCAGATTTAGAAGAAGAAAAAAAAGAAAATTCACACACGGCTGTAGTGTCAGCACTGGGAAATAGTAAAGTAATATTTCACACAGCTGTAGTGTCAGCACTGGGAAATAGTGAAGTAATATTTCACACAGCTGTAGTGTCAGCACTGGGAAATAGTGAAGTAATATATCACACGGCTGAAGTCTCAGAACTAGAAAAAAAATATATCATATTTCACATGGCTGTAGTGTCGGCACTGGGAAATGGTGAAGTAATATTTCACCTGGCTGTAGTTTGAGCACTGGGGAATATGGAATATTTTACATGACTGTAGTTAATGCGCTGGGGATTAATAAATTTCACATGGCTGTAGTGTCAGAACTAGAAAATGATAAGTAATATTTCACATGGCTGTAGTGTCAGCACTGGAGAATAATAAGTAATATTTTCCATGGCTTTAAATAGAGCACTGGGGAATAATGAATATTTCACATAGCTTTAGTATCAGTACTGTTAAAAAATAAAATTTACATGGCTGTAGTGTCAGCACTGAGAAATAAATATTTTACATGCACTGAAGAATAATAAATAATATTTCACATGGCTGTAGCTTGAGTACTGGGGAATAATAAATAGTATTTTTGAGCAAAGGGGAAAAATAATATTTCACATGGCTGTAGTGTGAGCACAGAGAAATAATAAATTTTACATGACTAGTTTTAGCACTGAAGAAATGATAAATATTTTACATAGCTGTAGTTTGAGCACTGAGAAAAAATAAATATTTTACATAGCTGCAGTTTGAGCACTGAAGAAATAATAAATATTTTACATAGCTGTAGTTTGAGCTTTGGAGAATAATGAATAATATTTCACATGGCTGTAGTTTGAACACTCGAGAATGATATTTCACATGGCTGTGCAAAGGGGAATAATAGATAACTTTTCTCATGGCGGTAGTTTGGGTACTGGAGAATAATAAATAATATTTCACATGCCTGTAGTGTCAGCACTGGTAAATAATAAATTGTACATGGCTGTAGTGTCAGCACTGAGAAAGAAATATTTTATATGGCTGTAGTTTGAGCACTGGAGAATGATAAATAATATTTCACATGGCTGTACTTTAGCACTGAGAAGTAATAGATAATATTTCACATGGCTGTAGTTTGGCACTGAGAAATAATAAATTTTACATGGCTGTAGTTTGAGCTCTGGAGAAAAATAAATGTCATTTCACATAGCTGTAGTTTGAGCGCTGGGAAATAACAAATTTTACATGGCTGTAGTTTGAGTACTGGGAATAATAAATAATATTTCACATGGCTGAGCAAAGGGGAATAATAAATTAACTTTTCACATGGCGGTAGTTTGGGTACTGCAGAATAATAAATAATATTTCACATAGCGTAGTGTCAGTACTGGTAAATAATAAATTTTACATGACTAGTTTTAGCACTGAAGAAATAATAAATATTTTTCATAGCTGTAGTTTTGAGCACTGAGAAGTAATAATAAATATTTTACATGGCTGTGTTTGAGCTCTGAGAAATAATAAATATTTTACATGGCTGTTGTTTGAGCTCTGAGAAATAATAAATATTTTACATAGCTGTAGTTTGAGCTCTGGAGACTAATAAATATTATTTCACATGCTGTAGTTTGAGCACTAGAAAATAATAAATTTTACATGGCTGTAGTTTGAGCACTCAGAATGATAAATAATAATTCACATGGCTGAGCAAAGGGGAATAATAAATAACTTTTCACATGGCGGTAGTTTGAGCACTGGGAATAATGATTTGACATAGCTGTAGTGTCAGTACTGGTAAATAATAAATTTTACATGGCGTAGTTCGCACTGAGAAATAACATTTTACATAGCTGTATTTTGAGCACTGAGAAATAATAAATATTTACATAGCTGTAGTTTGAGCACTGAGAAATAATAAAATTTTACATGCTGTAGTTTGAGCACTGAGAAATAATAAATATTTTACATGCTGTAGTTTGAGCACTGAGAAATAATAAATATTTTACATGGCTGTAGTTTGAGCACTGAGAAATAATAAATATTTTACATGGCTGTATGTCAGCACTGGAGAATAATAATATATTTCACATGGCTGTAGTTTAGACATGGAGAAATAATAAAAATTCACATGGCTGTACTGTGAGCACTGGTAGAATAATAAATATTTTCATGCTAGTTTAAGCACTGGAGAAAAATAAAAAATGTTTTACATACTTTAGATTTGAGCCATGAGGAAATAATAAATATTTTACGTAGCTGTAGTTTGAGCACTGGAGAAATAATAAATATTATTTTACATGGCTGAGCAAAGGGAAATAATAAATAACTTTTTCACACAGCGTAGTTTGAGCACTGGGGAATAATAATTTCACATGGCTGTAGTGTCAGTACTGGTAAATAATATATTTTACATGGCTGTAGTGTCAGCACTGGAGAATAATAAATGATATTTCACATGGCTGTAGTTTGAGAACTGAGAAATAATAAATATTTTACATAGCTGTAGTTTGAGCACTGAGAAATAATAAATATTTTACAAAGCTGTAGTTTGAGCTCTGGAGAAAAATAAATATTATTTCACATAGCTGTAGTTTGAGCACCAGGAAATGATAAATTTCACATGGCAGTAGTTTTGGGTACTGGAGAATTAATGAATAATATTTCACATAGGGGTAGTGTCAGTACTGGTAAATAAAAAATTTTTTAAAAAAGGGGCTGTAGCCCCCAGTACTGAGAAAGAAATATTTTTATGGCTGTAGTTTAAAGCACTTGGAGAATAATGAATAATATTTCACATGGCTGTAGTTTTAGCACTGAGAAGTAAAAAAATAATATTTTAAAAGGTTGTAGTTTGGTATGAGAATTTAATAAATAAAAATTTCAAAAGGGGCTGTATTTTTTGCCTGAAAAGAAATTTAAATATTTTTACATGGCTGTATTTTGGGGGTAGGGGGGAATAAAAAAAATTTCACATGATGTAGTGTGAAGCACGGTAAATGATAAATTTTCCCTGATTTTTTTTTTAGCAGAAAAATAATAAATATTTTACTAGTGTAGTTTGGCCCTGAGAAATAAAAAATATTTTCCATACCCTTGTATTTTTAGC
>CM060327.1:12141420-12156420 GCA_030674155.1 Stramonita haemastoma | reverse complement strand
AGCATTTTAAAATACAATACTATAGGCATAATGAATGTACATATTGGAATGTATCCTGAGATGAGACAATAAACTATCAAACTATGTGTGAACATATGCAGACCATCGGCACATTAACCTGTTGCACCTTTCAGAAGAGTAGGCTATAATGTGCTGGTGAAAACTGATGGAAAAAAACCACCTCATGCACACAGGGACTGAAAGTGAAAAAAGGCACCGTATTTTCCTTCGTCCCCGTTATAAAAGAACACAACTGTCCAGCATAAAACTATTATAATAAACTGAACGCCACATGTGAAGTGAAGCCATCTATATTCTGTCGTAATATACCTACCTCCACCTGTACAAACAAAAAAGTGCCATCTGAATGGCAACTGTTGTAATAACCCATCTTCACTTTGAAATAAAGCCATCTATAGTACAACTGCCGAAAGCAACATGATGATAAACCCCCTCCATATGTGGGGTAAATCCACCATGATGAAGCTCCACATGTGAAATAATGCCACCTAAAATATGACCACCATTAACCCACCTTCACATGTAAAATGAAATCAAAAATATAACTACTGTGATAAACCCACTTCCATATGTGAAATTAAGTCATCTAAAATATAACCGCACTACTTTAATAAACCCACTTCCAAATGTGAAATTAAAGCCATATAAGATATAACCACCATAGTTAACCCACCTCCTCGTGTGAAATGAAATCCAAAATATAACCACTGTAATAAACCCTGTTCCGCATGTGACATACAGCCATCTAAAATGCAAATCATAGGCCTAATAAATTCGCAACTACATCTGAAATAAAGCTAGAGATCTACAGTACACACGTCATAATAAACCTCCCCACCCCCACCCCACAGATGATGTAAAGTCTTTAACAGACAACTGTACCACGAACCCACCGCCACATGTGAACTAAAGCCAACCATAAAACAGCTATCGTAATAAACTCGCCTTCACATGTGAAACGGATCTAAAAATGTACAAAATACAAACTGTCACAACAAACCCACCTCCACATGTGAAATAAAGCCTGGAAATGCACCCAAGAAAAAAAAAGTTATCCAATAAAAAAAATAAAATAAAAACAAATCTCGACATACACATGCAATCAAAGCATCCAATATAAAGAGTAATTGTAAAACCCATCTCTAGATCTATAAGCGAAATAAACCAATACAAAATACAACTTTCTTAGGACACCATATGTGAACCCTACGGGACGGGATAGCGTAATGGTCAGAACATTGCGCTCGCAATCAGACGACCCGGGTTCGATTCCCGTTCGAGGGGATTGTTCCTCTGGAGTTGACATCAGTGCCGACTCCACTCCTCCCAAAAGTCCTACGGATAAGACTATGAACCGAGGCCCCGTGTGCGAACGCACGCAGAACATCTTGCACACACTTAAATCCTGTCCCGCTTTTCGTATGAGTAGGCCATCGTGTGCCTGTGGGAACAGATGACACGATTTACAAAAACTGCATACACACGGGGAATGGGTGTAAAAAAGCACATGAGTGCCTATTCCATTATCCCCGATAGAATCAAATCAAATCAAGCCCATCCAAAATATACCATTGCAACTGTCGTAGTAAACCCACCATAACGTGAAATAAACCATTCTAAAATACGACTATCATAATAAATTGACATCCACATGCCAAATACAGTTATCCAATATAAATTTTGTCATAACAAACCCACCTTCACGTCTGAAATAAAGCCTTAACAAAGTAAATTTGTCATAATAATTCCACCTCCACATGTAAAATAAAGCCATTTAAATTGCAACCATTACAATAAAACTCGCCTCCACGGGTAAAATAAAACTATCCACTTTAAAACGGTTATAAGAAACTCACCTCCACATGTCAAATAAAGACTTGAAATACAACAGTTAAAAAAAAAACAACAACAACAAAACCACTGAAACTTAACCCATCTCCACTTGTGAAATAAAGCCATTTGACATACAGTAGTAGCAGGTATGTATGTCAAATGGCTTTATTTCACAAGTGGAGATGGGTTAAGTTTCAGTGGTTTTGTTGTTGTTGTTGTTGTTGGTTTTTTTTTTTGTTTTTTTTTTTTTTTTACAGTAGTAGCAGGTGGGGTGTATGGGGTGCTTAAGGAGAGGTGGTACCTTTGTAAACCTGGCAGTAGCATCCTTCGGGATGGACGGGAGCACTGGTCCTCACTTGGCACTCAACTCTCACTTCTGGGTCCGGGTCCTTAACCCACCCACACCCCGGTAACCGCTTCTACTGGCGGGCGAAACGTTGTGAGGGGCTGGTGCATTCTTAACCACCAGTAGGAGTCTTGGAGAGGAGATGGGCGCCACCAAGCTTCCTCAAGCCCACTGCAAGGACATGATGAGTAAAACAAAACAGAAAGACATGCCGGATCGGTCGAGGCCCGGATCAACAACGACCGCGCTACCCACTGCAAGTCTCCAGGGTGGGAGTGACAAGTGTGCTACTGGGGCAGAACAAACCCTAAAGCTTCCAGATAAAGGGACAACCATTGGTACATGGAATGTAAGAACTCTGTACCAAACAGGAAGAGTACAGGAACTTACACATGAATTACAGAGGTATAAATGGGACATAGTAGGGCTTGCGGAAGTCAGATGGACTGGCTTTGGAGAAACAACCACGCAAGATGGCCACAAAATATGGTACAGCGGAGAAGAAAAACTACATCAACATGGAGTAGGCTTTATTGTCAGGAAAGAGATTGTGTCAAGCATCATCAGCTGCACACCAGTATCCAGCAGACTCATCTCAATCAGAGTTTCCTGCAAAACCCCAGAATCTCACCATCATCCAAGTGTATGCTCCAACATCTGACTACGATGACGATCAGATAGAAGAATTCTATGAAGAACTTGAAAACGTCATCTCCAAAACGCCCAAAAAAGACATCCTTATTGTGGAAGGCGACTGGAATGCTAAGGTGGGACCTGATGCCTATGATACCTGGGCAGGAACCACAGGACGATTTGGACTGGGAGAAACAAATGACAGAGGACAGCGGCTGCTGGAATTCGCAAAGAAGCACAAACTGACTTTGGCTAACACACTCCACCCTCACAAGCCATCCAGAACATCAACCTGGCACTCACCAAATGGTCTGATTCATAATCAAATTGATTACATTCTGTCACCCCAAAGATTCAAATCCAGCATAAACAAGGCAAACACAAGAACATTCCCAGGAGCTGACATTGGCAGTGACCACGACCTTGTACTTACCACCATCAGGCTGAAACTGAAAGCAAAACAACAGCCAAAAAGCCCACGCATAAGATTCGACCTGGAAAAACTGAAAGACCCAACAGTGGTTGAGATCTTCCAAGCCAACATTGGAGGAAAGTTCGCCGCACTCACAGCCATCGACAATGATGTGGACACATTGGCCAACAACATCAAAGAAGTGCTAACGACAGCAGCAGAAGAAACATTAGGAAGAAGCAGAACAAAGAAACAACCCTGGGTGACAAATGAGGTTCTTGACCTCTGCGACAAAAGAAGAGAACTTAAAAAACAAAAGTTCACAAGTCAAGAAGCTTACAAGAAGTACATGGATAGCCACAGAGAAGTGAGGAAAAAGATGAGAGAAGCCAAAGAAGCGTGGATAGAAGAACAATGCAACAACATCGAAGCTGGAATGACCAAGGGAAACAGCAAAACAGCTTACGACACTTTGAAAGCACTAACGAAAACCACACAGCCTAAAGCCTCTGTTATTGAAGACAAAGAAGGAAATCTTTTAACGGAAAATAATGCCATCCTCCAACGCTGGACAGAATACTGTGAGGGATTGTACAACTACCCACTACGCCCAGATACCAACATAGTTTCTGACAAACCCCCTGAACACCAAGATAAAGACCCACCAATACTAAGGTGTGAAGTAGATGCAGCTATTAGACAATTGAAGAAGGGGAAGTCCCCTGGAATCGATAACATCCCAGCTGAACTCATAAAAAATGGAGGGAATGAAACAGCACGGCGATTCACAGAACTTTGTCAGAAGATCCACGACACCAAAGAATGGCCAAAAGAATGGACACAGTCTCTTGTAATACCCCTGCCAAAGAAAGGAAACCTCAAACAATGCCAGAACTACAGAACCATCAGTCTCATAAGTCATCCTAGCAAGATCATGCTGCAGGTAGTCCTCAACAGACTGAAAAACCAAGCGGAAAAACTCCTGGCAGAAGAACAAGCGGGCTTTAGACCAAAACGCAGCACAATGGAACAAATTTTCAATCTGAGAATTCTGATAGAGAAGCATCTCCAACACCAAAAAGACTTGTACCACAATTTCATAGACTTCAAAAAGGCCTTTGACAGGGTATGGCATGACGGCCTCTGGCAAGTACTCAGGCACTTCAACATTGACAGCTGTCTAATTGAAGTCATCAAAGCTCTGTACGAGAACGCAGAAAGTGCAGTTTTTATGAATAATCACGTGGGCGAGTTCTTCAAGACCACGGTTGGGGTTCGCCAGGGCTGCCATCTCTCACCTGTACTCTTCAACCTCTTCCTCGAAAACATCATGACAGAAACACTGCAAAACCACCACACTTCCATCTCCATTGGTGGAAGACCCCTTTGCAACCTCAGATTTGCAGATGACATTGACCTCATGGGCAGCAGCAAACAAGAACTGCAAATCCTCACAGACAATTTAACAGATCGAGCGAGCGCATACGGCATGGAGGTCAGTACAGAGAAATCAAAAGATCATGGTCAACAGCGCGAGTAATGACATCACGGAAATAAAGATGAATGGAGAAACACTAGAAGAGGTGAGCCAATTCAAATACTTAGGCTCCATCCTAACAAAAGATGGCACATCAAACAATGAAGTGAAAGCTCGCATTGCAACAGCAACATCTGCTCTAGTCAGACTCGAGAAGATCATCAGAAGCAACAACATCAGCTTCTGCACCAAATACCACCTTTACAAATCCCTCGTGATATCTATCCTCCTATATGGCTGTGAATCATGGACTCTGACAGCAGAGTTAGAGAGGAGAATCCAAGCATTCGAGAACAAGTGCCACAGAAGACTCCTCAAAATATCATACAAAGAACACAAGACCAATAACTATGTGAAAGAAGAAATCAAAAAGCGTGTGGGCCCCCAAGAGCCTTTGCTCTCCACCATAAAGAGGAGAAAGCTGATGTGGTTTGGTCACACCACAAGACACAACACCCTAGCAAAAACCATCCTGCAAGGAACAGTCGAGGGCAAGAGAAGAAGAGGACGCCAAAAGAAATCATGGGTTGACAACATCAAAGACTGGACCGCCCAACCCCTGCAACACCTCCTACTAGCCACACAGGATCGTGAAGCATGGAAAAAGATCTCTGTTGCGTCTTCTCTCATGTCCCCCCTACGTCCTTTGGGACATGGGACTGAGTGAGTGAGTGAGTGAGTAGCAGGTACCCATCCGTCTCGGAAGACTCTGGAGTTGTGCTCTAGTCTTTAGAGCGCAAAGCCTGGGTAAGTAGGCTAAGTATGGAAGGCAAACTGTTACCCATGCAGCAGACCCCCTCTCCACGCCACCGGAATGATCCATTGGAAAGGCAATGACCTATTCGAATGGTTCCAGTACCATCGCAGGAGCCACCAGAACGTAATGAAACGATTTGAAATGCAACGATTCAAATAAAACCACAACACATATGAAATGAACGCATCAAACGATAAACCATCGTAATAAGCCTATCTCTACATGTGAAAAACAGCTTTAGAACTGTCATTTTAAAAAAAAAACAAAAAAAAAACCCCACCTTCACATGGGAAATAAAACCAAAACAACTGTCAAAACCTAATAAACACGCCCCTACATGTGAAATAAAGGCATGCAAAACACAACTGTCATAATAAATTCACCTTCACATGTAAACTAAAACCATTCAAAAGACAACTCTCATAATAATTCCACCTACACATTTAAAGCCATTCAAAATACATTGGTAATAGACCCATCTCTATGTCTAAGATGAGCCATCCAGTATTATAACGATTTTTTGTTGTTGTTGTTGCTGCTGCCTCGTCTTCTGTGACGTTCCCGCCCTGCAATTCCCACGCCGCTCATTTCAATCTCCCCGCCACAGCCATACCCTGATTCGTTGTGTCTCATCCTCGGATCGGCAGTCCACAGGGAGCACATCAATATTAGGCCGCCGTGGGGCCACTAGCCAGAGGGGCCCTGCACTTCTGCTGGGTCACTTTGGTGGTGTTCAGTGGTGCCTGTTCTGAGCTAACATACGCAGGACACTACCTACTAAGCCCCCTACTAACGACAGTATTAGCTCAGTCGCGGATCCAGACTGAGTGAGTCACCTACCCGAGGTGGCGCTCACCACAACAGTATATAACGATCTTAATAAACCCACAACTAGCCTACATGTGAAAAAAGCCATTCGATATGTGAACCATCATAATAACCCACAGCTACAAGTGAAATAAAGCCATTCAATATTTACATTTATATGAACCCTCATAAACCCAAACTACAAGTGAAATAAAGCCATTCCATATACAACCATCCATTATAAACCACCGATTACATGTGAAACTAAACTATCATAGAAAACCATCAAAATAATCCCACAACTACACGTGAAACAAATCCAATCAATATACAAAAATATACATGTAAAATAACGCCATTCAATATACAACAATTATAACAACCCGCAAAACACATGCAAAATAAAGCCATTCAACATACAACCATCATACTGAACCCACAACTACATGTAAGACAAAACCATTCAATATACAACCATCACGATAAACCCACGACCACACGTAAAATAAAGCCATCATAATTTATACACAACCCACGACCAAATTTATTTATTTATTTTATTCTTTTACATCGAGGATAATGGAATAAGCACTCGTGTGCTTTTTTTTTCATTCAATCCCCGTATGCATGCATTTTTGTAAATCTTGTCATCTGTTCCCACCGGCACACAATGGCCTACTCTTACGACAAGCGGAACAGGATTTAACGTGTGTGCAAGGTATTCTGCGTGCGTTCGCACACGGGGCCTTGGTTTACAGTCTCATCCGAAAGACTTCGGGGGGAGGGGGAGGGGGGGGGGAGTGAAATACAGCATACAATTGTGTTATACTCTCTTCAGGGATCTGTTGGGTTTGGGGTTTGGCTTCAACAAAGCCGGCATTTTATACAAACAGGGATTTGGTTAATTAATTATCATCAAAACAGATCGTGGATGTGATGACAACTGTCAGAAGGCATACTGACTGACCAGTCATGGCTCTCTGAGTAGACAGGCTACAAAGATCAGAGATGCACACTTCAACACAACTTTCTGACTCTATTTTACTCCGACTTTATCACAGATATCACCCTCTCCATCTCCCCTTTCACTTTGATAGAACCCTTAACCCCCCCCCCCCCCCCCCCCCCCCCCCCCGTTTTTTCATTTTTTTTGGGATGCACAAAGGACAAGCTGGCCTTAACTGCTCAGAATGGAGACTGTGTGGTCAAAGGGAAAATACCTCTACATCTTCAAAAGTAATAAAACCAATGGTTGTTTCCCTTATACCATGTACGTTACACCATTCTATCGACAGAAAAAAAATGGAAGCATCAATTAAAAAAACAAACAAACAAACAAAAAATAGAGAATAAACCCAGGAAGCAATAAGTAATAGTAATAATACATAATTATTGTTATCACTATAGTGATAATGATGATAATCATCATCTGTTGATAAAGCAAAAAAAAACAAAAAAACAACAAAAAACGCTACATACTGATCTTTATACTTTAAACTGTAATACTACGACTAGGAATATGTAGGCTATAGATTATCATGGTTTGACTCTTTCAAATCATCAAAAGACTAGGAATAATTATGCAGAATATATAATTAGCCTCTTTTAAGGAAACACGAACATACCCAGCATACATCCCGGAATAGGGGATACAGCTACCTTCATGGCTGACAAAAAGCGGTCGTATATGCAAACTCTCAGCATTGGTGAACCTTGGAGCTCTAGCCAAGAAACAAATAATTAAAAGAAATCAATGACTATGTGGCATACAGCAGTGAAGGTTCGAGGTGCATGAGAATTTTGTGCTGGAAAACAGGGGCGATATCTGGTTTTATACTCGTCCATTAAACAAATATTTTCTCTCTCTTTTTTTTTTTGGGGGGGAATGAAATTTGATTTGTTATCCTTTCAAAGTTAAAGCTCAAGTTGATCTGAAGGAGGATTGTGTGTGTGTGTGTGTGTGTGTGTGTGTGTGTGTGTGTGTGTGTGTGTGTGTGTGTGTGTGTGTGTTGTGTGTGTGTGTGTGTGTGTGTGTGTGTGTGTGTGTGTGTGTGTGTGTGAGCCAGTAGGCACGTGCACGTAGGTGGGCATAAAATACAAAAGTAAATGACAAAGAACAAAACGCCCAAAATCAAACAAACAAAAAACAGAATCATGCAACAAATCAGAAAATGACCTCACAGTCATTATCTTACTATTCAACATGATGAATTGTGACACATTATTGTAGTGAAACGTACTATTGTAGTGACACATATTGAAGTGACACATTATTAGAGTAGTGACATGTATTAGAGTAGTGATATATTATAGCAGTGACACATATGGCAGTAACACATATTATAGTAGTGACACATGATATAGAATGCCCTATTTAACTAACAGCTGAGGTCACAAAGACAAGTAACAAGGACCATAACAAACAAAATTATTTTTTAAAAAGGGGAAACATTTATTTACTCAAATAGCATAGACTCTGTTTGTATAAAAACCCTACATAACCTGTATTGCAAAACAATAGTATCAATCTTAAGAATTAAGGCTGTATCACTGGACAATAACTTATGTGTGTTGATTAGTTGTTGCATTTTCGGTTTTTCTATCTAATATATATATATATATATATTATATATATAATATATATATATATATATATATATATATATATATATAATATATATATATATATATATATATATATATGCATTTGAAACTATAAACTACACGCATTACCTTTAGAACGTAAGTGTCCCTAGTTTTAAAATGTTACTGTAATAAGACATTCTAAAGATAAAGATCGATCATCAAGCTGGTGACAGCGCCAGTTCAGAGGTCAAATAACATAACCGGCTGGTTTCAGAACAATATGTATGTAGTTTTTTTTGTGTTTTGTATTGTGTTTTTGCTGCAAGACACTAGCTACTGATCACCACGATAACGGAGATGTGACTGTCTCTGTTTCAACAGCTGGCATCGATCTCCAGACACCAGCTGACTAGATAGCAACACAAAGCGGGCAGTGTCCTCACCGGGAGTTGTGGCGAGCTCCTGTAATCCAGCTACTTGGAGGTTTGAGATGGGGACGGTTTGAGGGCAGGGGCCCTGTCAGCAGGTGTGCCATGTCGATCGGGTGTCCGCACTAAGCCCGGCATCAATATGGACTCCCCGGGGAACTCGGGGAGCCCAGGTTGACTAAGGAGAGCCGCACTGGCCCAGGCTGGAAATCAGAGCAGGCAAAAGGCTCCGTGTCAAGCAGTAGTGGGATCGCACCTGTGAATGGGCGGCTGTTGGCAGCCTGTCCGATATAGTCGGACCACATCTCTTTTGGCTTTTTTTTAAAAATCAAAATAGTAATAAGTATTTCTTTCTTTTGCGAGTGTTCTGGGGTTGTTGTTGTGTTTTTGTTGTTGTTGTTGTTTTTTTTTTTTTGGGGGGGTTGTTTTTGTTTTTTGGGGGGTTAATGTCTTTCTTAGATGCACACATTTTTAAAACAAAGATATTGTGTAGTCCAGCCATGTTGTTGTTGGGTTGTTGTTTTTTACCATAACCCCTCCCCCCAAAACTTCTTTAATTCTGTAATTTAAAAAAATTATTTATCCTTTTTTAAAAAAAATATCTGTCCTCTTTGATCTTGTTTTTGTTTTGTTTTTGGTTCCAAGCTTACCTACCTGCTTATGCCACTTTCAGACACATAGCTAGCTCACCAACAATCTTCAAATCTTTTTAATATTTGTCTGTCTTTTCTTTTTATTTCTTTGTTTTTAGAATCGTCACTTCTCCCCCTTTCTCTTTCTTCTCACTATTTTTCTTTTTCTTTCTATCCCCCCCCCCCCCCCCCCCTTCCTCTATTTTTGCTAATATGCAAAAAAAAAACACCTTGAAACACCTTCAGCACACAATAAAACCTGTTCTGCTTTCAGAAAAGTAGACCAGTGTGTACCCATGGGAACATGACAAAAGTTTCAAAACTGCATACACACAGGGTGTGGATTAAAATTAAAAAACACACCTGAGTACCTAATCCATTATCCCCGAAATAAAAGAATAAAAATAAAATAAAATGACGTTTTTACATATACCTGGATTGCTTCTTGCTTCTTTCCTAATCTTTACATATCAATCAGGCCTTTTTTAATTTTTTTGGTTTTGTGTTAAGTTTGGGTTTGTTGTTGTTGTTGTTGTTGTTGTTTGGGGGGTATTACTGTTGGGTTTTTTCTTTTCTTCTGTTCTTTTTATTTGGTTGCTAAGTTGGCTTTTTTAGGGGATGGGGGTGGGCGGGGGAGGTGGGGATGATGTCAGAATTAAATATTTACCTGTGAATTACTGTTTTCATTACTCAATTCTTTCTTTTTTTCTTATTCTTTTATATCGAGGATAATGGAATAAGCACTCATGTGTGGGGTTGTTTTTTTTTACATTTAGTTCCCGTGTGTGTGCAGTTTTGTAAACCTTGTCATTAGTTCCCACCGGCACACAATGGCCTACTCTTACGAAAAGCGGAACAGGATTTAACACGTATGGGGCGTGGGTTTATCGTGTCATCCAAGTGTGTGGTGGGGGGGGGGGGGGGGGGGGCAATTCAGGTAAAACTTTTCTAACCAGCCCCTATGGCTCAGTGGTTAGTGCCTGGAATTTCGAATTGCAAGGTCGTAGGTTCGGAACCATAAGAGTCATAGGGATATTTCGGATTCCAGCCGGCTCCTAACCAGAGTGAGTGTGCTGTGGGCTCAGTGGGAAGACTGGGACCACACAGTCGAGCTTCATCCACTTTACCGATGCAAGTCTGAGAGTGTTGCTCAAGTAGTCTCAAAGCATATGCACTTCCACAGCAGTATTACGTCATCCTCATCATCATTGATCATCATGCAATAATAAAAATTGCCTCTGATTTGGTGGCCCCTGTTGCTCTGGTCTCAGGGTGACCTCAGATTCGGTTTCCCCACACACTTCTGTGCCTGTGGTGAGTTTGTGTTAAAGCCTTCAGGGCTGAAGATTCCAGTGTTCCATGTTGGAGGGATGTTGTGGTGGTTGCCACCTGGATGGGCAACTCACTCAGGCTGTCTCCGCGACTGAGCTGATACTGTCCTATATACTCCTCCAAAAACCCTTTGGAACCGAGGCTCCGTGTATGAATGCACGCAGACCATCTTGCGCACACGTTAAAAGCTGCCCCGCTTTTCGGAAGAGCAGGCTATTGTGTGGAAACATACGACAAAATTTCCAAAACCGTATGCACTGGTGTAGATGTAGAAAAGCCTACGAGTGTTTATCCCATAATCCTGGAAAAAAAGAATAGGTAAATTAATTATATCCCGCCCTCTAATTATAGTAGTGTATAGTATAGTAATAGTAGTAGTAGTAGTAGTAGTAGTAGTAGTAGTAGTAGTAGTAGTAGTAGTAGTAGTAGTAGTAGTAGTAGTAGTAGTAACCCTATTATAGTAGTGACACGCATTATACTAGTGACACTATTATAGGAGTGACATATATTGGAGTAGTGACAGGTATTATAGTAGTGACATATATTAGAGTAGTGACACATATTACAGTAGTGACACATGTTATAGTAGTGACATATATTAGATTAGTGACACATATTAGAGTAGTGACATATTATAGCTGTGACACATATTATAGTAGTGACACATGATACAGAATTGCCCTAATCAACTATCAGCTGAGGCCACAAAGACATGTAGCAAGGACCATAACAAAATTTTTTTTTTTTTAAGGGAAACATTTTTTTGCTCAAATAGCATTGGATCAGTTTGTAATTTTTTTTAAAAGCCTATATAAACTGTTTCGCCAATTAGAAGTATCAATTTTTAGACTCAAGGCTGTATTACCAGACAGTAAGTTATGTGTATAGATTAGTTGTATTTTAAGTTTTTCTATCTAATATAATATGCATTTGAAACTATAAACTACACCATTACGTTTAGAAGTGTCCCTAGTTTTGAAATGTTACTGTAATAAGACATTCTAAAGATAAAGATCGATCATCAAACTGGTGACAGCGCCAGTTCAGAGGTCAAATAACACAACGGGCTGGTTTCAGAACAATATGTATGTAGTTGTTTTGTGTTTTGTATTGTGTTTTTGCCCTGAGACACTAGATACTGATCACCACGATAATGGAGATGTGACTGTTACTGTTTGAACAGCTGGCATCGATCTCCAGACACCAGCTGACTAGATAGCAACACAAAGTGGGCAGTGTCATCACCGGGAGTTGTGGCGAGCTCCTGTAATCCAGCTACTTGGAGGTTTGAGATGGGGACGGTTTGAGGGCAGGGGCCCTGTCAGCAGGTGTGCCATGTCGATCGGGTGTCCGCACTAAGCCCGGCATCAATATGGACTCCCGGGGGAACTCGGGGAGCCCAGGTTGACTAAGGAGAGCCGCACTGGCCCAGGCTGGAAATCAGAGCAGGCAAAAGGCTCCGTGTCAAGCAGTAGTGGGATCGCACCTGTGAATGGGCGGCTGTTGGCAGCCTGTCCGATATAGTCGGACCACATCTCTTTTTTTTTATCTTCTTTCTTTTCTTTTTATCTTCTTCTTTTTTTCTTTTTTTCTTATCCCCCCCCCCTCCCCCTTTAAAATTTTTTTTTAGAACTAGGCCTACTTAACACAGATTAGGCCTATACATTTTCCCCATTTTTTTCAGAACGTTTTTCCGTTCTTAGCTGGATACATGTCTAACAATATATTTTGCAGTTCATGTTTCAACCTAAAAAAAAATAAAAAAATAAAAAACCAACTTGCCCCCCCCCCCCCCCCCCCCCCCCTTCCTTTGAAAAAAACAACACTTTTCATTTGACCTGTTAATAGTTTACTTTCATCCTTGTTCATGCTTTCTTTTCTCTCCTCCTTTTTTCAGTTCTAACATAAATGGTAGGCCATTTTCACAGGCACATAGACACTCACCTACAATTTCTATTTCCTTCCATTTAAAAAAAAAATTCATTTGTTTTTGACTGTGTCTTTTCTTTCAGGGGTTCTGTTTGTTTGTTTCTTTTTTTTTTAGGGCGAGAGGGGTTCTCTTCGCTTTCTTTTTTCTATCTCATTCCCCTTTCACTTCTATACAAAACCTCTTCCCTGCTCTTATAGGCATATATACATTTTCCTAACACTTTAGTATACCAATTCTGCAGCAGTTCGTGATTTCTTTAAAGGGGTAGATGGGGGTAATGTGTGTGTGTGTGTGTTGTGTGTGTGTGTGTGTGTGTGTGTGTTTTGTGTGTGTGTGTGTGTGTGTGTGTGTGTGTGTGTGTGTGTGTGTGTGTGAATCACAAGTTCCTGGGTCACAGAAACTCCTGTTATTTTCACAAATATAGTTGGTTTAAATTCTTCTCTTTTTTTTTTTGACTCAGGAAACCTGTCGTCTGCTAACCTGCTGACCACAATACATCAGTGAAGGGTGAATGGAATAGGAACACAAACAATTCTCATAATTTTGATGATCCATTCCAACATTTTTTTAAAACCTGACACCAGTCTATATTCTCATCCCTCAAAACAACCACACACTGCGCGTGCGCTATGAGGGCTGGTTGGCTGAGGAATATTGATTTTCATGTCAATGTATAGGACTGGTATCTCTCTCTTCATCCTTTCCTGTTTTACTTTCACTTTCATGCCATGCTCTCAGTGTGTGTGTGTGTGTGTGTGTGTGTGTGTGTGTGTGTGTGTGTGTGTGTGTGTGTGTGTGTGTGTGTGTGTGTGTGTGTGTGTGTGCGTGTGTGTGTGTGTGTGTGTGTGTGTGTGTGTGTGAGAGAGAGAGAGAGAGAGAGAGAGAGAGAGAGAGAGAGAGAGAGAGAGAGAGAGAGAGAGAGAGAGAGAGAGAGAAGAGAGAGAGAGAGAGAGAGAGAGAGAGAGTTGAATAGGAAGTGCCAGTCCTGTATGTTTTTCTTTGTATTTCTTTTTTTTTCTTTATTCTTTTATATCGAGGATAATGGAATAAGCACTCATGTGCTTTTTAAATTTTTATTATTTTTTTTATAAATCCAGTCCCCGTGTGTTTGCAGTTTCGTAAATATTGTCATCTGTTCCCGCCAGCACACAATGGCCTACTCTTACAAAAAGCGGAACATGATTTAACGTGTGCACAAGATGTTCTGCGTGCGTTCGCACACGGGGCCTCGGTTTTCAGTCTCATCCGAAAGACTTTTGGGGAGAGTGGAGTCAGCACTGATGTTAACTCCAGGGGGAAAAAATAATTTCCTCGAACGGGAGTCAAATTGCGAGCGCAATGTTTCTGACCATTATGCATCCCAGTCCCCTTGTATTATGTATCAAGTACACTGGCATGAAATGGTACACCTAGAGTAAGTTTGTACGCTTTATGATCTACGCTCTGATATGAGGCTTCTTTAGCAAAATACTTTGGGGCGGGAGGAAGAAGGTGGGATAGCCTAGTGATTAGAGCCTGTACAGCGATTGCGTTTTGACGGCTCGTGTTTGAAACCCTAATGTTGACGGGCTACCTGAAGATGTGACAAAACAAATATGGGTTTGGCTATGGGAGGAGATTGAGATGAGCGGCGTGTGAGCAGGGGGACGGGAGCTTTACAGAGAATGAGACAGTAAAAATTAAAAACAAATCCTCGACGGCCATGTCCAAAATATCAGTAACCCACCCGGAATTGAGGAACTTGCA
>CM060327.1:12108513-12141320 GCA_030674155.1 Stramonita haemastoma | reverse complement strand
AGTCTTGTCCTGTTCTGGTGTACCAGCCCTGGAAACACAAAAATTTAACATTAACTCATGGTCTTTAACAATATCTGCAACTCCCCCTCCCCCAACACGCACGAAATGCACGCACGCGCACGCACATGCACACAAACACACCCAAACACACACCCCAAAACCCACACACCCACCCACACCCCACACCATGGAACAGTTGTTTTGGGAAACACATCTGTCTTAGCAGCAAGAAATCATGGGTTCAAACCCCATGTGGATCCAAACTTTACCCCCATCCACTAGGTGCCAGTGCTCTGGATGGGCCGGATCGGGTTTTCGAATCCCATTGAAGAGGACATTTCCCCTGGAATTTCAAGTGGAACTCCACCCTCCCAAAAGACCTTCGGATGAACTACAAACCGATGTCTCCGTGTGCAAAGCATGCAAAACATCTTTCGCACATGTTAAATCCTGTTCTGCTTTTAAAAAAAAATTGGCCATTGTGTGCCGGTGGGAACAGATGACAAAATTTACAAAACCGCATACACACAGTAAAAAAAAAAAGCACATGAGGGGGGAGGGGTGTTTGTTTGAGGTTTTTTGTTTGGTTTCTTTTCATTTCCTCATCCTCTGAGATGTCCTGCCCTCCTGTTCCTCCTCTGTTCAGTGTAACTAACCCCTGCCCCATCCCTACCCAGATTCAGGATGTTGCCTCCTCAGGATCAGAAGTTGACAGGGAGCTTGTCAATGTCAGTCTGTGGAGCCCTGCACTGCTGCTGGGTCACTGTGGTGGTGGTCACCTTCTGTTCTGCCTGTTCTGAGCTGACACACACAGGACAACCACCTACAAAGCCCCCAACTGATGACAGTTTGACGAAAAAATCGGACTGAATGTCAGTCATTCGGATGAGACTATAAACTGAGGCCCCGTGTGCGAACGCACGCAGAACATCTTGCGCACACGTTAAAACCCCATTCCACCTTTGGAAGAGCAGGCCATCATGTGCCGGTAGGAGCGGATGACAAAATTATATATATAAAAAAAAACCCAGCATGCACACAGGTGTCGTGTTTAGACACCATCCCTGAGGGGAAAAAAAAAAGGGTAGGTGCTGCACTTGTGGCGACGCGCTCTCCCCGGGAAGAGCAGCCCGAATTTCATGCAGAGAGGTCTGCTGTGACATAAAGTGGTATAAAATAAAAATAAAATAAAATAAATCAGGTAGGGGGCAGGATAACTCAGTGGTCAAGCGCTCGCTTTCCCCCCAGTCAAGTTAAGCAGTGTAAAGCGTGGTTACAGTTTGGATGGGTGACCGTTTGCGTGCCTTGGCTTCTGTACAGTCCCCAAATTCACCCAGCTGTAAATGGGTACCTGCCCTCTTTAGGGTCAGGGAAGGTAAAGCAGCGAGGGAAGGAGATGGGCACCACCCTTGCTATGCTGGCCCCTAGAGAAGCTGAGTCTCTGATGCCTAGCTCCCCTACGACCGCCTAGGTCATGGAGCACCTTTACCTTTTAAAATAATAAAGAAAAAAACACATACATATATATAATAAGAAAATATGTATATATATATATGACATATAAAAATTTAAATGTTTTACTCCTGGATACATATATGTATTTTACTCCTGAATGTGTGTTTACAAAAATTACAATTTTTATGTGGCACCTTACTGAAAGATTGCCTTGGTCCTCTATATCATATGGTTTTTAGCTCTAACTTGTTCATAATCATGATTGTGTTATTTTCTTAAATTATTAAGGTGGTTGGGGTATAGGGTAAGGGAAAGGCAGGAGGTGATGGAGATGGGGGGAGAGAGAGGGGGAGGGGTGATAGAGATAGAAAGAATGGAGGGAAAGAGGAGATCGAGAAAGGGAGGGAGAATGAGGTCCCGTTTGACAACAGGGTAATTCCTCTGTTTTACCAGAAATTTTTTTTACTCCTGGATATGTGTGTCTGTTTTGTTTTTAAAAAAATTATTATAAGAAGAATTTTTTAATTATGTGTGCGAGTGTGTGTGTGTGTGTGTGTGTGTGTGTGTGTGTGTGTGTGTGTGTGTGTGTGTGTGTGTGTGTGTGTGTGTGAGTGCCTAAATTGAATTATATTAATTTTTTGTGCACAGTCACATGTGTGTGAATAATTTGAGTGCTTGTGCTTTGATTAGTTTGGTTTGTAAGATTCAATGCCCTAGAAATTCCATATATCATTACCATCATTATTCCTGAATACGTGTTTTAGAAAATCACAATTTTTATGCTGCCTTTTTACTAGAAGACTGGTCTTGGTCCTCCATTATGCTTTATGTTATAATCTGATAATCGTTTGTTATACTCTTAAACTGTTCTCGACTTTTTATTGTTAAAATCTTAATTAAAAAAAAAATTATGACAGGTGGTTGGGGCCTGTGGTGAGGGAGAGGGTGGGGGTGTTGAAGATGGAGGGGGAAGGGGTGGGGGGGGGGGAGGGAGGGAGAGCTATGTTTGACAGCAGGGGAAATTTGTGTGTTTTACCACAAATTTTTTTCCCACTTGGATGTATGTTTTCTTAACCTCCCCCCCCCCCCCCAACTATTTTCATAATGTACAGTACTGGAAGACTGTCTTGGTCATTCTATGTCATTTACATTATAACACAATCTTACATCTTAAGTTATTTATAGATGTTACATTTAGCAATCATGACAGGTGGTGGAAAGTTGAAATGAGGGAGATGGTGTGTGTGTGGAGAGAGAGAGAGAGAGAAAAGAGAGAGAGGAGAGAGAGAGAGGAGAGAGAGAGAGAGAGAGAGAAGAGAGAGAGAGAGAGAGAGAGAGAGAGAGAGAGAGAGAGAGAGAGAGAAGGCAAGGCAAGGCAAGGCAAGGCAAGGCAAGGCAAGGCAAAGTCTTTTATTCGAGGATAATAGATAAGCACTCGTGGTGCTTTTTTTACATCCAGTCCCCACCCTTTTCAGGGATACATCACAGACAGAGAGAAGAGAGAGAGAGAGAGAGAGAGGGGGGGGGGGGACAGAGAGAGAGAGACAGAGAGAGAGAGAGAGACAGAGAGAGAGAGAGAGAGGAGAGAGAAGAGAGAGAGAGAGAGAGAGAAGAGAGAGAGAGAGAGAGATCCAAGGGCACATGACCAGACCTCTGTGGTGGCTGTATTTTATGTAAATGCGTGTGTGTGTGTGTGTGTGTGTGTGTGGTGAGCGCGCGCATGCGTGCGGTTGCGTGTGTTGGGTGGTTGTCTAAAGATGTTAAAAAAGACAGATTCTTCTATCTCTCTCTCTCTGAGATGCATATACAATCACACTGGACACATGTGTACTTACACTTAACATATGACATATACAAAACACACACGCAGACACAGACACTACTTACATATGCCAGAGTCCCAACTGCCGTCAGCCAAAGTCCTCAGCAATCTTCACACACCCACACTGAAACACACTGAACAGAACATGTATAACATAACACACTGGACAGAACACATATAAACGCAACACACTGAATGGAACATGTATAAACACAACACACTGAATAGAACATGTATAAACACAGCACACTGAATAGAACAATGTATTACACAAACACACGGAATGGAACAGGTATAAACAAAACACACTAACTGTAACATGTATAGACACAACACACTAACTGAAACATGTATAAAGACAACACACCAACTGGAACATGTTAAGATAAAACACAACACACTGAGTAGAACATGTATAGACACAACACACTGAATGGAACATATAATAACTCAACACACCAACTGGAACATGTATTAACACAAAACATCAAATAAAACATGCATAAACATATGTCAATAAAATATAATGGCTGCAACATAACATCCACCTCCTGGCCTACACCCTACTATTCTCCTAGAGATTTTCTTCATCCCCCCCCCCCTCCCCCCACCCTCCCCTCCCCTCAACTCCTTTCCTAGTCCCTGGTGCTTCACCATGATTTCACCCTTTCTGATGTTTTCAGCTTTTTTGTGTATCCATTATTCCACGCAAAACATTTTCTGCCTCAGATGAAACTACTTTTACTACTGCACAAACCACTGTCAATTTTTTTTAGTGCAACGATATAGCATATTTGGAATACTTTTGCTGTTTTTCCTTGGCTAGAGCTGAGAAGTTCACATCAATTATGACACTTTTAACGAATGCAACTGTTTAAACACCCCCCCACCCCCCCAATTTAAAGCAGGTGTATTCCAACTTTGGGGACGATTATCTTCAAACATCACCAGTGTGTGAGCATTTAAAAAATTGTTGTCATCCATTCCTACCAGCATAAAATGGCTTATTCTTCAGAAAGGTGGAATGAGTTTTAACGTGTATACACACAAGACTGACTGTGTGCATTTGCACACACGACCTTGGATTATTGTCTAAACCAAAGGAGTTTGGGGGAGTGGAGTTGGTACTCATGTTAACTCCAGGGAAAAAGTCTCCTCCAACAGGCATCTTGGTGATGGCTTGAACCTGGGTGGTCAGATCACAAGTTCAATGCTCTAACCACTAGACTATCACCCCCCTAATCACATGGAATAATAATAATTAAAAAAAAAAAAAGATGGAATTTATATAGCGCTAACATCTTGTAAAAACAAATCAAAGCGCTTGCTATGACGGTCTCTTGATAAAGCTAAAACACGACAAGAAAGTGAAAACTGTTTAAAAGTGTATGGTGGTAGAAATAGGTAAAAAATATCCACCCCTAAATTCCTTTCCCCCCTCCCTTCCATCCACACCCGCTTTATATCCTTGCCCTCCTTACAAAGGTCTCATACAGAAATGTTCTGACCACTAGGCTATCCCGTTCCCCACAGGGGACAGAGAGAAGCAGCAAGCTAGGCTACACAACAGGGGTATGGACAACTAAACTGAACAGACGGCTACACTACAGTGGGATGGACAACTAAACTGAACAGACGGCTACACTACAGTGGTATGGACAACTAAACTGAACAGACGGCTACACTACAGTGGGATGGACAACTAAACTGAACAGACGGCTACACTACAGTGGTATGGACAACTAAACTGAACAGACGGCTACACTACAGTGGTATGGACAACTAAACTGAACAGACGGCTACACTACAGTGGGATGGACAACTAAACTGAACAGACGGCTACACTACAGTGTATGGACAACTAAACTGAACAGACGGCTACACTACAGTGGTATGGACAACTAAACTGAACAGACGGCTACACTACAGGGGTATGGACAACTAAACTGAACAGACAGCTACACTACAGGGTATGGACAACTAAACTGAACAGACGGCTACACTACAGTGGGATGGACAACTAAACTGAACAGACGGCTACACTACAGTGGTATGGACAACTAAACTGAACAGACGGCTACACTACAGGGGTATGGACAACTAAACTGAACAGACAGCTACACTACAGTGGTATGGACAACTAAACTGAACAGACGGCTACACTACAGTGGTATGGACAACTAAACTGAACAGACGGCTACACTACAGGGGTTATGGACAACTAAACTGAACAGATGGCTACACTACAGTGGTATGGACAACTAAACTGAACAGACGGCTGGCTGTAAATGGAACAGAATGTATCAGGGAAAGTCTGTCTACAAAGCAAGGTCTGGCCTGGGACAGTCACAAAGGAAAGGATGTAAAAAAAAAAAATTTGTAAGCCCCCCCCCCCCCCCCCCCCCAAAAAAAAGGGTTCTTGTGATGCTTTGATTCATGTCGTCTGCATCTGGTCACCGCCAAATCTGAAACACGATCACACAATTCATGTTAAAGTCAAATCTTGACATGAAATAAAATCACATGTTTCATGTATAAGTCAAATCTTGACATGAAATAAGATCACACAATTCATGTTTAAGTCAAACCTTGACACAAATCTTGGATGGATCGGTGGTCTAGGGGTAATGTGCCTGCCTAGAAAGCAAAAAGTCTCTGAGTGTGCAGTGGTTCGAATCCCGTTTGGGCCCAAAACCATCAGTGGTGGTCTGGGTGTTGGTCTTTCGGATGAGACGATAAACCGAGGTCCCGTGTGTTACACATCATTATTTAGCACACTAAAAGAACCCCACGGAAACAAGGGGGCTGTCCCTGGCAAAATTCTGTAGAAAAAAAGCCACTCTGATAGTCAAACAAAATTAATACAGTTGCAGAGACAAGAAAAAGAAAATAATAATGAGTAGGCGCTACACTTGTGGCAACACGCTCTTCTCAGGAAGGGCAGCCCCAAATTTCACCCCATATAGAAATCTGCTGTGACAGTAGTGGTATAAATAAATTAAAAAATAAAAATTAGTCCATCTTGCTCTGGGCTATGGTAAAAGTCTTCAGTGCATAGCAGGTCTGATGTCCCAAAATATTTCCTTTTCCTTTATCTAGCCAGTCTAACAGTTCAGGTTGTTTTGTTCAGTTCTTTCAAAAATACTCTTTCTTTTAGTTCCGCTTCTTCTTAGAAGTCTTCTGTAGAACCCCATCTCTGCACTTGGAAGTCTTCTGTAGAGCCCCATCTCTGCACTGCAGAACCACATCTCTGCACTTCGGATTCTGCTTTCTTCATCTGCAGCTTCAGGTGTCCTTCCTTCACTGCCATGTAAAGCACTGGGGCCAAATTAGCGTTCACTTTTTAAGTGTGATTTCATTTCATAAATGCCTGTCATTTCAAATAGTAAACTGTTCCGTTCAGTTTGTCTCCACTGCCACTGTCATCAGTAGGAGTTCCATGCAATGCCACCTGGGTTCACCATCTCTCTCTGTCTCTGCTGAGTTCTATGATCTCCTGTAGCCCTCCCAGACCACTGACCTCAGAGATGAGCCAATGCAGGAGACTCCCCTTGGGGCTATTTTTCCTTTGTCTAATATTCTTATGGGAACAGATGTTAAATACAAGAAAACACACACAGATGCACACACACAACCACCTACCTACCCCCCCTCCCCCCCCCCCACACAGATGCACACTCACAACCACCTACCTACCCCCCCCCCCCCCCCCCCCCCCCCCCCACACACACACAAGCATCCCTACTGGGAAGAGAAGTAGTCACTCTTCAATTTCTTTCTCTACTTTTGTTTGTTTGTTTGTCTGATTATTATAGCCCTATAGCATCAAGAAATGATGCTATGGGTTTTTCTCATTTTTTTCTTCAGCTGATTTTGTTTGAAACACCCCTTTTGCACCAAGAAACTTGAGCTATGGGTTTTTCTCTTTCTTTGGATTTGGCTTTTTTTCTATTACTTCTATAATAATAACAACAACAACAACAAAGGGCAGCATGGATTGGGTTTTGTTCTCTGTTATTTCCTTGTTTTAGTTTACACTTTAATACCCCCATAGCATCAAGAAATGGACACTATACACTGTTCCTTTATTTTATTTTATTTTGTTTTGAATACCCTTATTGCAGAAACTTACTGGATTTTTCTGTTTGTATTTTTTGTTTTGTTTTTAATAACCCTTTTGTAGATAGCAGACAGTGGATTTTTCTCTGTGGAGTTTTGTTATGTTTTTGCAATGTTTTTAATACCTTTATTGCATCAAGAAATGGATGCTGTATTTTTCTCTCTCTGTTTATTATCCTCCTTCTGTTTGATATTTCTATGCTGCATCAAGAAATGCACATGATGGTAGTTTTTCCTCAACAAAATTTACAATTAAAAAAAAACTGTTGACATAAGCAATCAATGTGTAATGCAATTACAGCACACTTATCTCGCATCAGTCAGTCCACAGCTAAAACTAGCGCGCTATGTCTTTGTACCCCCACACCCCTCCCTTTCTTTTCAACCCTCCCCCCACCACTGTGTCTCAAACCATGCATGCTCGCGCAGACGGCCTAAGAGATTTTCCCCAGATTTGAACCCCTCAAATGTGATGAACACATTGACTACAAACAAAAATATTGAAGGAAGTTTAAAAATGAAGCATTAAGATTACAATCCTGACTTTGCCAAAGTCAAACCAAATGAATTGAGAAGGAAAACTGCAATCAATTTATGCCACTAACACAAAAATTACCGCTCTCGATACTAAATGAAGAAGAGCAACCTGACAGGAACATCCAATCCAGCTGTTATTTTTTTGTTGTAACTCCTACACAATATCGAAAAATTGATTCAAATTTACTTATTCATAACAACAAGAGAACAGTGCATTCAAGACACTTGGATATAGCACTGAAGAATATCACAAACATATCACAAAGCGCTGAAAAGTTGGAAATCAAAATCCGTGTGGTCACTTTTCTCCACTGTAACAATGGAAAGGATGCCTCCCTAACTTGAAGGCGGGAAGTTGGACCCT
Organism: Stramonita haemastoma; assembly: GCA_030674155.1. NCBI lineage: Eukaryota > Metazoa > Mollusca > Gastropoda > Neogastropoda > Muricidae > Stramonita > Stramonita haemastoma. The sequence goes on along the minus strand of CM060327.1, from coordinate 12,133,023 downwards.
TCCATGTGGTCAGTGCATGAGCTAAGATTAGATCATCAGGGTTCCTCAACTACCAGCGTCTAAGAGCAGCGAGAAAAGGGGGGGGGGGGGGGGGGGGGGGGGGGGGGGGGGGGGGGGGGGGGGGGGGGGGGGGGGACTGCCTTGTGAAGACACACTACCATGGGCAAACAATGCATGTGTACAGCCAGGGAAAAATAGTGGCACTGTATTGTGGTGATGCTTTCCCCTTGAGACAGGAGCCTTATTTTTAAAAAGAGAAATCTATAGTACTGTGGTGTGATACTACAGAAAGCTCTTTGACAACCATAACAACAATAATAATCATGATTACAAAAATTATCATTACTATTGTTAGTTAATAATGATAATAATTCAGTAACCATTATCATCATCACTACCATAATGATATATAAGTAGTAGCAGAAGTATTAATACTATCAGCATTTTTCATAACATTAACATTATCAATGTCATGACAGTCTATTGTCATGAACAAAACACACAAAAGAAGCCACCTTTTTCTTGATGAAGTTGGGCCCTCTCCTCTTTCTTCTTTGGGGTATCCCCCCAATAATAATATTTTAAAAAACCTACCAAAAACAAACCCCCCAAAATACCCCTGACCAACCAAACAACCAACCAACCAACCAAAACCAACACCCCCTCCCCCACCTTCAATGGTTAGTTTTAATACAAGTACCTTTTCAGAAAAAAAAAACCAAAATTACTGTTTACTTACAGTTGTATATTACAAAAATACAAAACTTGATTTAAAGAATTGTAAAACCTCTCCACATGGTTAAACCATATCACAAGATGAACAATACCAAAAAAAACACTTGCTTTAAAAACAACAACAATAAACCCACCAATACACCAAGTGTCAACACAGTGACACAGTATTCTACAATATCTTGGAGTTAACATTATGCCAGTGATAACAATTATTACCATTAGCACGGTAACACAATATCCCATAGCATTTCCGAACTAAAAACAACAACAGTAACATCATTACAATTAACATAACGACGCAATATTCCACATCCGTAAACATATGTCAATAATACCATCTCACAGGCACCTGGGTGGTAGGTAGACACAAAACACACATGTCATACATTGCTTTCAATAGACAATTGTTTTGAGAAAGGGTTATTTTTTTTCCCCTTCTTTCTTTTTTTAAAATATATTTTCTTTCATTTTTTCCTTTTTTTTTCTCCTCTCTTTTTTGTTATCTTTTTTCTTTTATTTTTTTGGTTTCTTTTTTCATTTTTTTGGTTTTTTTTTTTCATTTTCTTCTTTTCTCCTTTTTTGTTTCTTTTTTAAAAAATATCTTTTTGAGGAGGAAGATACTGCTGTACATACAATAAATTCCATACATGCATCATTCACTTTCCTTCCACTTCCCTGCATAAATAGTAATTTCCCCAGAAAACACTTCTTTCAACACTACCATGTTCCAAAGCAACAATTCAAATAAGGTCACACAGATCATGAAAACAGGACTGTCCATTTGACAGATTAAAAAAAACAACAACCCTAAAACAAACAAACAAAAAACAACCAAGTCATCTGATTCAGGCAGAATGCCATTTCTATCACTCGAATTTCTCTTTCACATTCAAAAACCCGAACTTAAAAAACAACAGGGATGGTTGGACAACTCACCAGGTAAGAAGAAAAAAAAGAAGAGAAAAACAACCCCTATCCTGGTGAGTGTCTGTCCCATGTTTGTCATTTTCATGCCACTTCCATTCACAACAAACAAAAATAACAATACACTATTTTAACAGACGGAGCATAAGCCTCACATGCAGACACTTTTAAGTTTTGTACAATCACACTGAGAGAGAAAAAAAACAGCAACATGAATTTGATAATATGCACATTCCCCCATTATCATCAATGGGGAAAAAAATTAGGAATCTATTCAGGTTAAAAAAAAAAAAGTAGTGTTCATACATTTGCACTTTTTTCATGGATAGAACAAATGTGGATATTCCCAAAATATCTTATGTGTACACACAAACATACAATTATACATACATACAAACAAACATACATACGCACAATGGCATACTCTCAACCTTTTTCATCCTTTTCTCTCCCACACACCCCAGCACAACCCACACCCCTTTTACCTCTCTCCCCCCTCTCCCCCCATTCTCTCTCTCTCTCTCTCTTTCTCTGTGTGATTATATGAAGCATATAATTCAACTTGGAAAAATTATGCAAGCTGACTGCTGACTGTTTACAAAATCTTCCTAAGGTTTTGTGTAATTTTCATGGACTTGTTCCAACTTTTGGTCACTGAAAATCAGTTTGACTTCCATGATTATTCCTGGTTGCATTGCCAATGATACAGTGTGTGCACACACATGCACACGCTAACACACACACACAAGAGGAAGAATTTAGTCACATCTCCTCTTACCTATTCTACCCCCCCCCCACAAAACACACAGACACACACACAAGGAGGCATTTAGTCACATCTCCTCTAACCTATTTTATACCCATTCCCACAATACACACACACACACACACACACACGAGGAGGAATTTTGTCACATCTCCTCTAACCTATTCTTTACCCATCCCCACAATACACACACACACTTACACACCCACACAAACATACACACAAGGAGGGATTTAGTCACATCTCCTCTAACCTAGTCTACCCCTATCCCTCAACACACACACACACACACACACACACACACACACACACACACACACACACACACACACACACACACACAAGAAGGCATTTAGTCACATCTCCTCTAACCTATTTTATACCCATCCCCACAATACACACACACACACATACACACTTACACATCCACACACACACAAGGAGGCATTAAGTCACATCTCCTCTAACCTAGTCTACCCCTATCCCCTCAACACACACAAAGAGACTTTAAGTCACATATCCTCTCTCGTAGTGTAACCCCCCCCCCCCCCCCCCCCCCCCCCACAACACATTAAATCCCATTTCATATCATTATATCCCCCCCCCCCCCCCCCCCAACTTTTGTTCAATCTCAGATACTGATGAGATTGTGTTCCTTTCATAAATTCCCAGAATATTATCTCTCCCCTTCTCTTTCTCTCTCTGAAAAAAGAAATCTAAAAAAAACTCTTTCAAACTATGATGCTGATACAGCACAAAAAGAAAAGCAAACAACAGACACCATTAAAAGAAGAAAAAACCCAGTTAAACTGCATATTAATTTCCATCATAGAATCACAATTAAAAGAGAAAAAAACCCAGTCAAAATACATATTCATTTCCATCATTTGATCACAATTAAAAGAAGGGAAAAAAAAACTTCAGTCAAAATGCATATTCATTTCCATCATTCAATGACAATTAAAAGAAGGAAAAAAAAACTTCAGTCAAAATGCATATTCATCTCCATCATTAAATCAAAGATGGTTTTGGGCGTCACTTTCTGACAAACTTTGTCACATATGTCCAATAAAATATTTTCATAAATATCAAAACCTTTTGATATCAACACAATCCATATTATAACTACCAGACAGCCAATAAGTAGTAAAAAAAATAAAATAAAAAAATAAAAAATAAATAAATAAAAAAAAAGTCCACACACACACACAAAAATACACTAACCCAAAAAGTAAATTCTCAACCAAATAAATAAAATTAAACAAACAGCCAACTCCAACACACATCTACATTCTCAATATTGCGTAACTGACAAATCAGGAGAGTTATGCAAGCTGACTGATGTTGTTTGCAAAAACTGCCTAAGTTTTGAGTAATAATCATGGACTTGACCAGTTTTGGGTCACTGTATCAGTCGGACTTGCATGACTTTTGCAGGTTGCCCATCATACAGAATACACACACACACACACACACACACACGGAGGAATTTAGTCGCATCTCCTCTAACCTATTCTACCCCCTTCCCCACAAACACACACACACACACGGAGGAATTTAGTTACATCTCCTCTAACCTATTCTACCCCCATCCCCACAACACACACACACACACACACACACACACACACACACACACACACACACACACACAAAGAGGAGGGATTAAGTCACATCTCCTCTAACATATACTATCCCCATCCCCACAATACACACAGACACACATAAAGACACAGACACACAACAGACACAGACACAACAGGAGGCATTAAGTCACATCTACTCTCTCATAGTGTACCCCTTCCCCCCACACACAACGCATTAAATCCCATCTCATATCATAATTTATCACACACAACCCTCCATTTTTGTTCTTGAAATCCCAGATACTTATCAGATAGTGTTCCTTTCATAAATTCTATCTCCTCTTCAAGAAAAAAATCTTTAAAAATGTTTTCAAACAATCTCTTTCAAACTATGATGCTGATACAGCACACAGAAGAAAAGCAAACAACAAACACCATCAAAAGAAGAAGAAAAAAAAACCCTACAGTTGAAATGCATATTTATTTCCACTATTAAATCACAATCAAAAGAGGGGGGAAAACCCCCAGTCAAAATGCATATTCATTTACACCATTAAATCACAATTTAAAAAAAAAAAAGCACCCAGTTAAAATGCATAGTCATTTTCATCATTAATGAAAGATGGTTTTGGGCATCCCTTTCTGACAAATGTTGTCACATATGTCCAATATTTTCATAAATATCAAAACATTTTGATAATTTTTTTTAATATCAACACAATCCGTATTATATATAACTAACTCACTGCTAATAGATTAGAAAAAAGTTCACACACACACACAAAACCCCAAAATACACTAACTAAAAAACAAATTTCTAACCAAATAAATAAAAATAAAACAGTCAACTCTACACACATTTACACTCTCATAGGGAGGCATTTGGTCACATCTCCTCTAACCTTGTCTACCCCCCCCCCCCCCCACCAAATTACACACGCATGCACACACACACACATATACACACAAAGAGGCATTTAGTCACATCTCCTTTTACCTATTCTACCCCCATCCCCACAACAACACACACACACACACACACACACACAAACACACACAAACACAACACACACACAAACACACACACACGGAGGCATTTAGTCACATCTCCTCTTACCTATTCTACCCCCATCCCCACAACACACACACACACACACACACACACACACACAAACACACACACACACACACACACACACACAAGGAGGCATTTAGTCACATCTCCTCTTACCTATTCAACCCCATCCCCACAACACACACACACACACACACACACACACACACACACACACAACACACACACACACACACACGGAGGAATTTAGTCACATCTCCTCTTAAGCTATTCTACTACCCCCATCCCCACAACACACACACACACACACACACACACACACACACACACACACACACACACACACACACACACATACAAGGTGGAATTCAGTCACATCTCCTCTCTCCTAGTGTACCCCCCCCCCCCCCCTCCACACAACGTCGTATTAAATCCCATCTCATATCATCATTATTCCCCTCCCCCACACACTTTTGTTCAATCTAAGATACTAATCATATAGCGTTCCTTTCATAAATTTCCAGAATACTCTCTCTCCTCTTCTGTTTCTCTCTTTAAGAAAAAAATCTTTAAAAATGTTTTCAAACAATCTCTTTCAAACTATGATGCTGATACAGCACAAAGAAGAAAAGCAAACAACAAACACCATCAAAAGAAGAAAATAAAACCACAGTTGAAATGCATATTCATTTCTATCATTAAATCACAATCAAAAGAAGAAAATACCCCCCCCCCCCCCCCCCCCCCCAAGTCAAAACGCATATTCATTTACACCATTAAATCACAATCAAAAGAGAAAAAAAACAAACAATCAAAATGCGTATTCATTTTCATCATTAATGAAAGATGGTTTTGGGCATCCCTTTCTGACAAACGTTGTCACATATGTCCAATATTTCATAAATATCAAAACATTTTGAAATTTTTTTTTTTATATCAACACAATCCGTATTATAACTAACTCACTGCTAATAAATTAGAAAAAAAGTTCACACACATACACAAAACCCCAAAATACACTAACTGAAAAACAAATTTCTAACCAAATGAAAATAAAACAGTCAACTCTACATACATTTACACTCTCATAAACTGCATAACTGACAACTCAGACAAGTTATACAAGCTGACTAGTGGTTGTTTGCAAAAACTGCCTAGGCTTTAAGTAATAATCATGGACTTGACCAGTTTTGGGTCACTGATATCAGTCGGACTTGCATGACTTTTCCAGGTTGTCCATCATACAGACTACACACACACACACACACACACACACACACACACACACACACACAACAAAGAGGAGGCATTTGGTCACATCTCCTCTAACCTAGTCTATCTCCCCCCACCACCACCAAATTACACACGAACACACACAAACACACACAAGGAGGGATTTAGTCACATCTCCTCAAAGCTATTCTAACCCCCATCCCCACAACACACACACACACACACACACAGACACACACACACACACACACAGACACACACACACAGACGAGGAGGAATTTAGTCACATCTCTAACACCCCCATCCCCACAACACACACACACACACACACACACACACAAGGAGGAATTTAGTCACATCTCCTCAAAGCTATTCTACCCCCATCCCCACAACACACACACACACACACACACAGACACACACACACACACACACACACAGACCAGGAGGAATTTAGTCACATCTCTAACACCCCCATCCCCACAACACACAACACAACACACACACACACACACACACACACACACACACACACACACACACACACACACACCCGGAGGCATTAAGTTACATCTCCTCTCTCCTAGTGTACCCCCCCCCCCCTTTCACACAACGCATTAAATCCCATTTCATATCATCATTATTCCCCTCCTCCGCACACTTTTGTTCAATCTAAGATACTGATCATATTGCGTTCCTTTCATAAATTCCTAGAATACTCTCTCCCCTTCTCTTTCTCTCTCTAAAATGTTTTCAAACAATCTCTTTCAAACTATGATGCTGATATAGCACAACGAAGAAAAGCAAACAACATACACCATCATAAGGAGAAGAAAAAAAAACCCCAGTCATAATGCATATTCATTTCCTTTATTAAATCACAATCAAAAGAAGAAAAAAAACCACAGTCAAAATGCATATTAATTTCCATCATTAAATCACAATCAAAAGAAGAAAAAAAAACCCAGTCAAAATGTATATTCATTTCCATCATTAATTAATGAAAGATGGCTTTGAGCATCACTTTCTGACAAACGTCGCATATGTCCAATATTTTCAAAAATATCAAAAACATTTTTATATCAACACAATATGTATTACAACTCACTCACAGCCAACAGATTAAAAAAAAAGTTCACACACACAAAATACCCCCAAAATACACTAACCAAAAAACAAATTTCCAAACAAATAAATAAAAAAACAAACAGCCAACTCCTACATGCATGGAATTTTTAAAAACCATTAAAAACATATATTGCATAACTGACAACTCTGAAAAGTTATGCAAGCTGACTAGTGGTTGTTTGCAAAAACTGCCTAAGTGTTGAGTAATAATCATGGACTTGACCAGTTTTGGGTCACTGATATCAGTCGACTTGCATAAATTTTCCAGGTTGCCATTCATACAGAATACATGAATCCACACACACGCACCCCCCCCCCCCCCCCCCCCCCCCCCCAACACACACACAAGGAGGTTATATTTACATCTACTTTCACCTAGTCTACCACCCCCCCCCCCCCCCCCCCAAATTACACACACACACACGTACAAGGAGGCATTTAGTCATCTCCTCTAACCTATTCTACCCCCATCCCCACAACAAACACACACACACACACACACGAGGACGCATTATGTCACATCTCCCCCCCCCCCCCCCTCCACCCATTAAATCCCATCTCATATCATCATTATTCCCCTCCCCCACACACTTGTTCAATCTAAGATACTGATGAGATAGTGTTCCTTTCATAAATTCCTAGAACTATCTCTCTCCCCTTCTCTTTCTCTCTCTAAAAAAAAAATCTTAAAAAAAGTTTTCAAACAATCTCTTCAAAATAATGATACTGATACAGCATAAAGAAGAAAAGCAAACAACACACACCATCAAAAGAAAAAACCCCAGTCAAAATGCATATTCATTTCCATCATTAAATCACAATCAAAAGAAGACAAAAACAAACAGTCAAAATGTATATATATTTCATTAATGAAAGATGGTTTTGTGCATCACTTTCTGACAAACATTGTCACATAATAATGTTCAATATTTTTATAAATATCAAAATTTTTTGATATCAACAAAATCCCTATTATAACTAGCTCACGGCTAATAGATAAAAAAATGTTAAAAACCCCCCAAAACTTCACATTCAACACCCCCTCAAAAAACCCCACAAAAAACAAAACACAAACCAAAAACCAAATTTCCAACAAAATAAATAAATAAAAACAAACAGCCAACTTCTACACACATCCTTACTCTCATATATTGCATAACTGACAACTTAGAAAAGTTATGCAAGCTGACTGATGGTTGTTTGCAAAAACTGCCTAAGCTTTGAGTAATAATCATGGACTTGACCAGTTTTGGGTCACTGGTATCAGTCAGACTTGTACTTTTCCAGGTTGCCCATCATACAGAATACACACACTCTCTCTCTCTCTCTCTCACACACACACACACACACACACATGCGCGCGCACACGCACACGCACACATGAGGAGGCATTCAGTCACTTCTCCTCTAACCTATTTGACCCCCATCCCCACAACACAAACACACACACAAACACACACACACACACACACACACACACACACGGAGGTATTTAGTCACATCCCCTCTAACCTATTCTACCCCCATCCCCACAACACACACACACACACATCCACACACACACACAAGGAGGAATTAAGTCACATCTCCTGTCTCCTAGTGTACCTCCCCCCAAAAAAAAACAACAACAACAACACCCAACAACAAAACAACCCACCCCCAAACACACACACAATGCATTAAATCCCATCTCATATCATCATTATTCCACTTCCCCACAGGCTTTTGTGTCAATCTAAGATTCTGATCAGATAGCATTCCTTTCATAGATTCCCAAAACACTCTCTCTCCCCTTCTCTTTCTCTCTCTAAAAAAAAAAAATTCTAAAAAAAAAGTTTTCAATCTCTTTCAAACTATGATGCTGATACAGCATACAGAAGAAAAGCAAGCAACAGACACCATCAAAAGAAAAAAACCCAGTCAAAATGCTTATTCATTTCCATCATTAAATCACAATCAAAGAAGAAAATAAAAACCCAGTCAAAATGCTTATTCATTTCCATCATTAAATCACAATCAAAAGAAGAAAATAAAAACCCAGTGAAAATGCGTATTCATTTCCATTATTAAATCACAATCAAAAGAAGAAGAAAAAAAACAACAGTTGAATTGTATAGTTCATTTCCCTCATTAATTAAAGATGGTTTTGGGCATCCCTTTCCAACAAACATTGTCACATATGTCCAATATAATATTTTAATAAATATCAAAATATTTTGATATCAACACAATCCATATTATAACTACCTCACAGCCAATAAGTAAAAAAAATGTTCACACACACAAAAAAGAAAATACACTAGCCAAAACACAAAATTCCCAAACAAATAAATAAAAACAAACAGCCAACTCCTACACACACGTGCACCCTCATATAATTATTGCACAACTAACAATTTAGAAAAGTTATGTTAGCTGTCTGATGGTTGTTTGCAAAAACTGCCTAAGTTTGGAGTAATAATCATGGACTTGACCAGTTTTGGGTCACTGATGTCAGTCAGACCTGCCCAACCATTCCAGGTTGCCCAACATACAGAACACACACACACAACACACATTTACCTGCACGCACACACACACACACATTTACCTGCACGCACACACACACACACACACACACACACACAAAGAGGAGGAATTTAGTCACATCTCCTCTAACCTACTCTACCCCCATCCCCACAAAACACACACATACACACAAAGATGAGGCATTTAGTCACATCTCCTCTAACCTATTCTGCCCCCATCCCCACAACACAAGCACGCATGCACACACATACATACACACAAAAGGAGGAATTTAGTCACATCTCCTCTAACCTAGTCTACCCCCATCCCCACAAAACACACATGCACACAATCACACACACGAACATACACAAACATGAACGTCTGCATGTACGAGGAGGCATTAAGTCACATCTCCTCTCTCTACATCCCCCCCTCCCCCAAATCAACACACACACACACACGCACACACACACACACACACACACACACACACACACACACACACACACACACACACACACACACACGAAAACCCCCAAATCAATATATTTCTTTCCATCATTCAACATGGTTTTGTTCATTACTTCCTGACAAAGATGTCATAAATGTAAAAACAACATTTCCATGGATACCACAGCTTATTTTCTATTCAACCAGTCTGTATTAGGACTCACTCATGACACATCATTAGATCAATTGAAAAAAAAAAAGAACAAAAACCCAAACCCTACACACACAATTCATGTAGATTCACAAACATGTGCTTGATTTTTCCAGGTAGCCCATCATACACGGTACAACCTCATAATCCCTGCCCCCTCATCCAACATGCACACTCACACACTGTTCTTCAATCTGAGCTACAAATCTGATATCTTTTATTTTATAAATGTTCTACATATCCCCCCGGCACACACTTGCTCAAAAAGCCAACAAAAGTTAAAAACAAAAAGTAAAGTGAAAATGCTCTTTTTCACTCAATCTACACAAAAGTATAATACCAATACATCATCAAAATAAAAAAAATAAAAAAAAGAAAGGCAAACAACGCACAGACAACAAAAAAAGACCCCACCGCCCAACATGCACGTTTCTTTCCATCATTCAACAAGGTTTTGGTCATTCTGACAAAGATGCCAAATACCTAAAATATATTCACATCTCCACATATATCACAACTTATTTCTATTCATATCTGACAAAGATCCCAAATACCTAAATATATTCACATCTCCACATATATCACAACTTATTTTCTATTCATTCTGACAACAGATGCCAAATACCTAAACATATTCACATCTCCATAGATATCACAACTTATTTTCTATTCATTCTGCAACAGATGCCAAATACCTAAACACATTCACATCTCCATAGATATCACAACTTATTTTCTATTCATTCTGACAAAGATGCCAAATACCTAAACATCTCCACATCTCCACAGATATCACAACTTATTTTCTATTCATTCTGATAAAGATGCCAAATACCTAAACATATTCACATCTCCATAGATATCACAACTTATTTTCTATTCATTCTGACAAAGATGCCAAATACCTAAACATATTCACATCTCCACAGATATCACAACTTATTTTCTATTCATTCTGATAAAGATGCCAAATACCTAAACATATTCACATCTCCACAGATATCACAACTTATTTTCTATTCATTCTGACAAAGATGCCAAATACCTAAACATATTCACATCTCCACAGATATCACAACTTATTTTCTATTCATTCTGACAAAGATGCCAAATACCTAAACATATTCACATCTCCACAGATATCACAACTTATTTTCTATTCATTCTGACAAAGATGCCAAATACCTAAACATATTCACATCTCCACAGATATCACAACTTATTTTCTATTCAACAAAACCTGTAGCACCACTAACTCCAAGCACTCAAGGAAATAAAAAAGAAGAGGAAAATCAATTTGAAAAAAATAACCCCCAAAACCTACACACATTTGCATGTAGATAAATTTACAAATATATACATGCATAGCGCGCACGCACACACATATTTTTCTTTAATCTAAGATACTAATCAGATCTTTCATTTCATAAATTTCACATACTCCCACCACCTCCTCTCAAACACCTCCCCCCCCCAAAAAAAACCCCCAACAAAACAAAAAAAACAACCCAAACCATTGAACCCCCTTCCCCCCAAAAAACACACACCATCAAAACAAACAAACAAACAAAAAGTAAAACAGAAACTACTGCTTTTCATGAAATCGATATCAAACTATAATGTCAATACATCACCAAAAGAAAAAAAAACAAACACACACACCAAAAAAAAAAAAAAAGCCCTCCTAAACAAAACCACAAATTATACATATTTCTATCCATCATTCAACACGGCTTTGGTTTTTACTTTCTCTGACAAAATTAATACATCACATACGTGAATATGTTAACCTTTCCATGAATATCCCATATTTCTATTCAACACAGTCTGCAATACAACTCACAGCACATACATGAATAAATAAATTTGAAAACTTGGGATGGTATGGGATGGGACAGGATAGGACAGCATGGACCGGGATGGAATGGGATGATATGGTACAGGATGGGATGGGATAGGATGGCACAGTATGATACCCTACAATATGGATGGTATGGAAGTATGATGTAGCTCTATACTTCAGAACACAAGAGAGCAGTGCCATACCATTACACTACACAGTAAGTTTTTCTTCGTGAAAATTAAGCTGCCCTGCCCAAGACAGAATATAACCACAGTACAGTGTCACATTTTTTCCCTGTTTAAATCTTGCTTACGCTTGTTTGGATACTAACAGTTTTTTCAGCACAATATGGAATGGAATATTCTATTGCTGAAGTGAATTTTTCACCACTAAAGCCCAAAATGTGACGTCACCAAAGCCAAAAATGTGGTCACCACTAAAGCCCAAAATGTAATAAAGTCACCACTAAAGCCAAAAATATTATAAAGAAAGTTACCACTAAGCCAAAAATGTGATAAAGTCACCACTTACACCAAAAATGTGATAAAGTCACCACTTACACCAAAAATGTGATAAAGTCACCACTAAAGCCAAAAACGTGATAAAGTCACCACTTACACCAAAAATGTGATAAAGTCACCACTAAAGCCAAAAATGTGATAAAGTCACCACTAAAGCCAAAAATGTGATAAAGTCACCACTACAGTAAAAAATGTGATAAAGTCACCACTAAAGTAAAAAATATGATAAAGAAAGTCACCACTAGAGCCAAGACAGTCACAGAGACAAAGATGCCATAAAGTCACCACTTAAGCCAAGAATGTGATCAAGTCTCTACTAAACCCAAGAATCATGAATGTAATAAATAAAGTCACCAATAAAGGCAAGACTGTGATTAAGCAACCACTAAAGTCAAGAATGCGATAAAGAAAGCCAGTACTAAAGCAAAGAATTTCATAAAGAATTTCACCACTATCTAAAGCCATGAATGACATAAAGAATTTAACTTAAAAGTCACCACAAATTAAACATTTGTCATCTGTTATTCTGTGCCTGATTGGAACTTTAAACAATGTTTTTTTTAACACTTAAGTTTATCTTCAGTTTATTGTCATTGTTAATGAGAATACTTTTGATAGTCAAGCCTGGATTTTCAAGGATCTTCAAGGGGATGTTTGTCACAGGTTGACAACTTGGTCATTTTCAAAAAAGATTCAAAGTCTTCACTCTGGTACAGTTCTTTTAAAAATAATATTTTAGAATCTGGTATTTCTTTTAAAAATAGTATTTTAAGTCTGAAAATTGCAATTACAGAACTGTGTTTAAAATGGAAGGAACATCACCTATGTGTTTGTTTGTTTCTTATGAATCCTTTTCTCTTTTCTTATTTTTTTGTTTCTTGCCTGTGTTCCGTTACCCCCCCCCTTCTGTTCTGTTCTTTCATTTTTTCTTTCCCAGCCTCTAATTTTGTTGTTGCTGCTGCCATTTTTGGCTTGATCACCATTTCTTCATTTTGTTCTTTCTGCTTGTTGATGATTTTGCTGTTTGTTCTGGAGTTTCTACCACTTTCTTTCTGGTTATGAACCTGCTTCTGTCTTCTTTGCATTTTCTTCTTTTTCTATACTTTTTCCCCCTCGTTTTTATTGTGCTTTTCCTTTTCAAGTTTCTTTATCTTGTACTTCCTCTCTTTCTTTGGGTTCTTTAGTTTGTTTTTTTGCATTTTCTTATGTTTCTTATTCTTCTTTTTCCAACTTACAGTTCATCTGATCTAAACAAAATGCAAACATTAAAAATGAAGAACTTGGAAAAACACGTAAAAACAAAAAAAAAATCATCATCTTGGTAACTGCATTTCCCACTTAAACCTACTTAAAATTTTTAAAAAAATAAATCTATTTAGCTGAAACATTCCCCTTTTCTCTTACAACCCCCCCCCCCCCCCCAACAGATCCATGTTTCCCGTCCCTATTCTTGCTCTCACAATCACTAACACCCTAAACTTAGCCATAACCTTTCTCATGCCTCTTCCCACATACAGCTAGCTAGCCATCCCACCCCTTCTAACATGTTTTTCCTCACCCCCCCCCCCCCCCCCCCCCCCCACTCTTCCACAACCCAAAACGCAAGAAACCCAAACGGTTTGTTTGTGTGTCACGTCTTGTATCGTCATATCCATGTACCTTTTGTGTCCACATGTGGGGCCAGGTTTAGATGATAAAGGTTAGTGTAAAGGTTAGTGTAAAGGTTAGTGTTAGCAAATAACATTAGTAACTGGTAAAGGGCTGTTGGTCAGCTGGCTTGTCTGCCTGTTATGTATGTAAGCATGTGGACACAATGGTACATGGACAGAATGGTACTTAGCTTTTGACACAATGGTTTGGAAGTTTTCTTTAAATCACAAATCGTCCGACCTATCAACAAGCCATGGTTTGAGTTTTTAATGACAGTTTTCCAGTTTTGAACTCAGCTCAGTGGTTTCCGGCAGCCTACCTTTGTTTACAAATAGGCTCTGGGTGTTTTGAAAAGAACCAAAGTTGATTAGATAAATGAATGATCAAGCCCAAAGGTACGATTATTTCTTGCTTATTTCTTGCACTTCTACACTGTTAAATTGCAATTTTTCAGCCCTGAAATCAGCAATTTCCTGCATACTGTACTTTTGAAAAATCATGCCTGTTTCCAAAGAACCGAAGATGACTCAATGAAGGAAGATAGTTATCAGCCCGAAATTAAACCACAGGAGAAAAACATCCTCTTTTATATGCTAGCCTTTTTCTATTCCCAGTTACCAATACATACATGTATCCCACCCCTTTCTCACAACTAACAAATAAACCTAGCAGCTAATCTAAGGAAAAAGCCCCTCCTTCTATAATTATCAGTTTCCCTTTAGCACCTCTTCTACAAAATGAACAATGATTCCCCTCTTGTCTCCCCAAAAATTATTTACATAAAACACGCACATGCTCACATGCATTCACACACACACACACACACACACACACACACACACACACACACACACACATCTACCGTGCATGCATACCAATGTGTTTTATCACATGTACAGTGAAAACACTTTTGTTTGTTGATACTTTGTTAAAGTATGATGCCCTTCAATGCTTTTGTCCTTTACATAAGTTTCAATACATAGTTTTCACCTTGCTTTGTCGTTTTCAACTCTGAATAACAAAAAATTTAAACCCATCCAACTGAGCGATCGGAAGACGACTTCCAGAGACTTACTGTGTATGTGCCAAATCAATTTTTACCTCCTTGGAGACCTTGTCACCTGCAAGTCCTTGTTTGCTTCGTCCACACACTCAATTCAGTTATATTCAATCCAAATATTTTATCATTTCACAGAGCAATTCACGCTGGTGACAAGCCACACATAACAGTAAACATGTAAACATAACATCACAGAAAATACCACAACATAGCCTAGTATCCGAACATCAGCTCGCATCATCAATGTAACCCTGCGGCCACCCTGCTGTGAAACACCACACACTCTCTCATGGAATTAAGCCTTTAATTATTTTTCTGCACAAAAATGTGATCTTTATTTCATCATCATCCTTAATGAGAATACCTTCGATAGACAAGCCTTGAAATTCAAGGGTTTTAAAGGTCTTTATCACAGGTTGTCATTTTAAAACAGATTTATGGTTTTGAATCTAATATTCCTCTTTTCTTAATTAAAAAATCTGAAAATCGCACAAATGGAATTGTGTTTAACTCTCTTGCATTCAGACTCTCTGAACACAAATTGCCTCTAGGTTTCGCATTCCATCACGAAATCAGGTCAGGCACACATGCTCGCTCGCTCGCCTTTTCCTCCTTCTAAGTACATACCAGCAGCTATGATTACTTCCAGACTCACAGCAGGCTTTGTACCTCTGGCTTGAAAGAGCTTCAGCAAGTGGTAGCGATCAGTGAAGGTCAATGCGTGATGGAAAACTACTGTGTGTAAATCCCGGCATATCCTGGATTGGGATTCAGGGGAGGGGATAATTTAATCCCGGCAAATCTCAGGTTTAACTTAAATAAAGCATGCCTACTCTTGCCTCCGGACCCAACCCCTTGGATCAGAAAGAATGGCTTTAAGATGCTACTTTTTGTATGAATTTATTTTTAACTATTTATTTTGTTAAAAGAAGTTTATACTTTAAATCACAGGTAATCGTGACAATTGCATTTTGCTATCACAACCCTGCTGATGAGTAATATCAAGTACTGATTAAGTTCAACAGTCGGCACAAACAAAATATAAATGTTTAACCCAAGTCACTCTCAATACAGTTGATTCTTTGGTGTCTCACTGCTTGCAAATGGTTCAAGCACAGGGGCAGTATCATCTGCTACCCAACCTTCAGTACTTGCGGCATTTGCCTGCTAGAGTCTATGTTTGAAAAAGGTGTTTTATTTACTTACTTATTCTTTCTTTCATATCAAGGATAATGGAATAAGCACTCATGTGCTTTTTTTCATCCAGTCCCTGTGTGTATGCAGTTTTGTAAATATTGACATCTGTTCCCATCAGCACATAATGGCCTACTCCTACAAATAGCGAAAAATTTAACGTGTGTGCAAGATGTTCTGCATGCGTTCCCTCACGGGGCCTTGGTTTATAGTCTCATCCAAAAGACTTTAGGGAGAGTGGAGTCAGCACTGATGTTAACTCCAGGGAAAAATCCACTACATCTCCAAGTTCAGTCTTCTCCACCTCACCCAGTTCAAAATCATTATCTTCTGCCGTCCACTTCATTCTGATGCTCCCCCAAATCAGAATAACTCTTGTAGCCCAACGCAATGGCAGAATAATCATCATCAACTAATTAAGCAAGGCCATTTTGCTCACTCATCTTGACAATGAGACTTTAAGGGGGACCGCGGCATAGGTTTTCACCAAAAAAAAAATAAAAATGACTTTTGGGATTATGGTTGCATTTGGTCAAGTAATGTGTCAACTTTGCTTTTCAATCACTCATTTTGTTTGTTTTGACCGATTTCAATGCAAATAAAATCATTTTCTGAGGTAGGGGTGGGTGAATTTAGAGCAATTGTGGCCCAAAAACGCGAAGTTTGCATCAGTTTGGAGATCGTCGCGCTTGCCGACCAGTTTCGCTACCCCCCCTTGTTTGGTATCAATGTGAAGGTCATTCACTGACCTACTTTCTGACATCACCTCTCAATGGATAATTTCACTCACGGAAACACACGAAGAGCAAATCCGAAGGAACCCGAGAGGCATTTTCTACAGGCATACGGTTGAGTCGAAGTCTCTGATTGGCTTGTGGCCGTAAAAAAATAGCTGATTGGTTCTAAGAGTCATGTGACTTTTATCCAAGATGGCGGATGTTTACATCTCGAGTCTGTTCGATGCACGCATTCGACCTGTTTTCAGCCAAAGTTTTTTACTGAAAGTCTCAAAAATGCCAAAATATGCCGAAAACAAGTGTTGGACTACCAATGCCTTTGGTAGAAAGAATGAAAAACGGAAGAAACGGAAAATAGACTGACGATCGCTGGCTGGAGTGGTGACCTAGTTTTGCTGTGCCATGCACATCAACTCGCGATGTTGCCGATAACCACTCGCTTACTTCATTAATGCGAAAATTGAAGTTTTTCTCCGAAAAAACGTGTATCAGTGGCTGACAGCGACACTAGTTTTGATATAGACTCGATGCGCAAGAAAAATAAACCGATCCGCGGGCCCGCAAATTCTCAAACGACAGAACATCAGTGATGTGTCACCCTTGGAAAGTTGGGTGACAACATAAAGGTGCACAAAGTGAAATTATAGCTACATTTTCCATCGATTTATTACTATTTTGGGAATATAGCAGGGCACTTTTTTTCCCAATAAGTTATGTGTTGTTGGTACTTAGCAGGAATACAGTACTGAGTAGTGCCTGAATTTTTGGTTTGCAGTCTCTGACAAGGGTATTCAGTATACACTCACTTTTTTCCCATATTCTCAGTTTGATTTTTTATTCAGTTGTTTGTTTTTAGAGGCAGTTTAATGATAATTCACAAAAGAATTGTTTTTACTGAGTTTGACACAATGAATGGTGTTAGAAAAGAAAAACCTTCACCCATAATTTTTCTTCTCTGCCCCCCCCCCCCCCCTTTTTAAAATTTTTTTTTTTTTTTACTTTCTCCTGTATTTTCCACAATCACACAGTTGTTTTGCATTCTGTTTTGCATCCTCACACATCTTAGTTATCACATTATCAACAATATATTCAAAGCTGAGATGAATAAGACAGTCAGCCTGCAGTCTGGAGGCGAGATACTTTTCCAGCAATATTGTGCTTGCTGGACTGGATTTTGTGGCAGTGAGCAATGCAGAAGTGTTTGTAGATAAATCAGACATTCTCAGAGTGAAAACAGCCACTAGAAAATCATCTGATAGGGCCAAAAAGAAGAGGAAAAAAAAAAAGAAAGTGTAATGCATGCGGAACATGAACATAGCCAGGCAGGCAAAGAGGGGGGTGTATGCCCCAGGAGCCTCCTGAAAAATTTATTCTATGAGAAAAGCTGTTTCTAATCACTCAGTAGTGTTGGCCTATTGTTATTTTACCATGCATAATTTTTTGGTAATGTTTAAACATGATTTTCATTGATTAAATTGTTAACTAAATCTTTACGGGCATTTTTCTCAAAACGTGGTTTTTTGGCCGCAACTGTTATTTGGCCCACCTGTAACTTCTAACCTAATGAAAATAATCCACTGAAATTTGGTATGCTGGTGTAGAAATGTGTGCTGAGTGCAATGAGACAGTTTGAACTCTGTAGCTATTACAGTTTTTCAGTACCATGAAATAAAAATTTGAAAACTGGAGCAAAATTTTTTTGGCATTTTTGAAAAAAAAAGAAAAATATATTTTATGAACTAAACTATATTTTTTTGTGATCATTGCGCACAGTGATGTCAAATCAAACAGGAAAAATGATAAACTTCATCATGCATTGCATATTTTGAAAGCAGCAGATGGGCCAAACACTGACCCCTATTTTTTTGGAAAAATTATCACATTATCATATCTGTTGGACTTACATACTTCAAACTTTGCACAGATAGCTTTATTAATGCACTTAGTATGTGTACCAAATTTCATGCAGATATCTTTAGTAGTTTCTGAGAAACAAAATTTTTTAAAACTGACGCAGTGGTCCACCTTAACTCACCAGACAATCTCCAACGTTGGAAGAAACTTACCTGTACAAACATCCAGGGCTAAAATGATGGGTTATGGAAACACCAATGTACCCAGCATACATTCCTGCAATCAGAATATGACTTCATTCATGGTGGGCAAAAATAGTCGCACACACAAAAATCTCACCACTGGTGAATTCCCCTTGAAGCTCTAGCTGAGGAACAATTTACAAACAAAAAAATGTATACGTACATCATTTCTGACATGAACAGCTGATATCAGCAAAGCATAAGGTCAGTCTGCAGCAGTAACTAGAACCACATCCCATCAGTGGATTGGCGGTCTAGAGGTAACATGCCTGTCTGGAAAGCAAAAAGTCCAGGCTGAAGTGTGTGCTGGTTCAATACCCTTTTGGGGCTCAAAACTTTCCCCCATGCATTAGACCATGAGTGGTGGTCTGGGTGATAGTCTTTCGGATGAGACGATAAACCGAGGCCGATGTGCTAAACATAATTACTTAGTGCACATGAAAGAACGTACGGCAACAACAGAGTTGTCCCTGGCAAAACTCTGTAGCAAAAAGCCACTATGATAGGGAAACAAATACAGTTGCAGACAGAAAAGTATCTCAGGGACTGAGCTGTCCAATTGATGAACATAAATGAAAGGAAGGAACATCCTTATCCTGTGACTTTTTTTTTTGCTGAAAAAAAGTTGTGTGGCATGTAGATATATATTTAGTTTACAGGCTAAATTTCTCAACCTGGCATCATGAACTGGAGTACACAGTAGAGTGGCAACCTACATAGAATCTACCCTTCATGACAACATGTATACACTCTAGTCTAAGATACCTGTCAAACATCTGTCAACCACCTACCTCTCAACTGTCTCTCATGAAGCATCAGTTAAGCCTCCTCTCCTTTCTGATCCTCTGCATTTCATCAAAAGTTGTGGGTCTCCTCTGTCACGAGCCTATAGTACAGAAAGCAACACAATTTATTCATTAGTGCAAGTGTCTATTGATGGGTTACCTAAGTCTTCTGGTACAATCATCAGAAAGAAAGGCAAAATATCATGGTTATCCTCACTTGTTTTCAGCATTATTTGTTGTCAAATCTTTTCAGATGGCTAGAATGAGATGCCTTGAACAAGGCAGCATATCTAAAATTTTCAAAAAGGTGAATAAAATTCTTGTACAGTGGAATAATTTCCTTTTGTGACTTTTTTTTTTGCTGAAAGAGTTGTGTCACATGTAGATATATATTTCAGTTTACAAGCTAATTTTCTCAACCTGGTATCATCAGCTGAAGTACACAGTAGAGTGGCAACCTACATAGGATCTACCCTTCATGACAACATGTATACACTCTAGTCTAAGATACCTGTCAAACATCTGTCAACCACCTACCTCTCAACTGTCCCTCATGAAGCATCAGTTAAGCCCCCTCTCCTTTCTGCTCCTCTGCATTTCATCAAAAGTTGTGGGTCTCCTCTGTCACAAGCCTATAGTATAGAAAGCAACATAATTTATTCGTTAGCAAACATGTCTACTGAAGGGTTACCTAAGTCTTCTGGTATAATCATCAGAAAGAAAGGCAAAACATCATGGCTATTCTTACTTGTTTTCAGCATTATTGTCAAATCTTTTCAGATGGCTAGAATGAGATAACTTGAACAAGGCAGAATATCTAAAATTTTCAGAAAGGTGAATAAAATTCTTGTACAATGGAATAATTTCCTTTCGTTTAAAAAGAAGTTGTTTTACCATTTTATAGGATTATTTTAAATGAACTAAAATTTAACAAAAAAGCTTTAGCTTTATAATACTGAACTTCATGTTAGATTCTAAACCATGTACCCAATGGGATAATATTAAATATATTTAAGCAAAATCCATTCACATAATTATTGTGTTGAGCAATTAATATTTAAAAATATTAATATATACTAGAAAGTCATGTTTGTTCATGTAATAGCCTGAAAGTAAAACAGAAAAAGATTCATCATTCAGTGACTCCCTGTGGCTCCTTTAGCAATTATGGAAGAAGTCAGTAAGTCACAGGGAAAATGGCATATCAGTGAACTGCATAGTGCAGTCATACCACTTACCAGTCACCAATTATCTCAACACATTGGTGCCACTGCAGGGCCTAGCAAAACCAGCCACTTCCAACTGCCTCCCCCCCATCTAAATGATTGTAATTTTCCTTGAAAATGTTCCATTATGTGAAAATGTGTTCCATTATCCTTGATATAAAAGAGCAAAATAAAATTAAAGTAAAAATAAAAAATAGCATGTGCCTGTATTACAGCTTCTAAAATTCATGTTACCTTCATCATCTCTTCTTCCACGGCCATCCCCTCAACTTTCCCAGCAGACGGATGTTTATCGCTCCCGCGCACAGATAAAATTTTTATCTAAAGGGCCTGGATGACTGGATCTGGATCGTAGTGTTCACAGTACACAGTATCCAGTACCTACTGACCAACCAACCGTTTTCACTATTTGATAGCACTACTCGGTGGTGAAACATGCAGCAATAAGAAAATACATCGTTAGGATTTCTAATAATCACAAAGTTAACAGAACACTGTAATTTACAAAGCAGGGAATCAGTATTTACCATTTTGTAGCTTTACTGAGTAGCTTCTCACCCGGCCACCTCCATGACCATCGCGCAATATTACCACATGGTTTGGTGTCTGAATACCGGAAACGACGTAAGCATAGGCATATTCTACAAAAACAAAGGAGAACAGTTGGGTTTTAAGGATTCAAAGGCTTCTGCTTTGTGTTTATAAACTTATTTCCAATTTGTGGTGCGTAGCAATTATGTTCTGGCTAGCTTCCAACTGTAGAAATTGCTTGAAGTAAAGAAAAAGTTTCTCTCTCTCTCTCTCTCTCTCTCTCTCTCTCTCTCTCTCTCTCCTCTCTCCTCTCTCTCTCTCTCTCTCTCTCTCTATATATATATATATATATATATATCCTAGTGGTCAGAACGTTGCACCTGCAATTTGACCACCCTGGTTCAATTCCCGTTGAAGGGGATTTTTTCCCCTGCAGTGCTGACTCCACTCTCCCCAAAAGTCCTTTGGATGAGACTATAAACCGAGGCTCCGTGTGCGAACGCACGCTGAACATCTTGGGCACACATTAAATCCTGTTCCGCTTTTCTTAAGAGTATGCCATTGTGTGCCGGTGGGAACAGATGACAAGATTTAAAATATTGCATACACACGGGAATGGATGTAAAAAAAATAAAAAATAAAGCACATGAGTGCTTGTTCCATTACCCTCGATTTAAAAGAATAAACAAATAAATATTTTAAATAATCTAATATCAGTGGCATAGCTGAGCTTTAGAAGTACTGAAGGGCAGTGTGTGTGTGTAGTAGTACTTCAGTTTAACTCCTTCCACTAAATAGTGATATCAGACGTGTGTGTGTGTGTGTGTGTGTGTGTGTGTGTGTGTGTGTGTGTGTGTGTGTGTGTGTGTGTGTGTGTGTGTGTGTGTGTGTGTGTGTGTGTGTGTGTGTGTGTGTGTGTGTGTGTGTTGCTTAGAGTCAGTGATTGTTGACAGTTATGTACTGTCTTATATTTTTTGTGTTCAAGTGAATTAGAAAAAAAATAATCATCTGGTTTAAATCAGCCACGATTGTTCTTGATACTTTCTTTACAGCTAAACATAACTGTAACTTCCATGGTAGCCTAATGCTGGAGAGGACAACTAGCTGCAGCAGAGCTATCTGATTTAGGGACTGTATTATTTAACCTACCATCACCACCACATTGGGTAGTTCTGCTTCGAAACTGGGTCGTTTTGTTAGGGTTTGTTTTTTGTTTTGTCTGAAAGTGTGAATATTGTACACAGATTCTGTTTACAGTCCTTCCGTGCCCTGCGCTTCTCTCCTGGCGAGATTCAGAAACATGGTATTGAATTTATACAGGTTTTTTGTTTTTGTTTTTTTGGTGCCTACATTTATCAATTCAATGTTCCTTGTGGTAATGCCAAAAGGAAAAAAAAGAAAGCATTAAAAAAAAAAGAAGGGGAGGGGGTAAGTGGTAGGAGAGGGGTAAGCTAGCATTGACATCACTGCTCTCTGGCTGGTTCCTTCCTTTCTTCCTTGCCAGTCGTCTGGTCTTAGAACTTTTTTTTTTTTTTTTTTCATTTCCGTCTAGGGCATTGGAGTTTATTGAAAGGTAAAAGTCGCATATGCGACTGTTTGTCCAATGTTAAGGTAACCCATTCCAACAACGGAAATAGCATCTTTAATGGGTGGCCTTTGTCAGTTACGGGTAGACCCCTATCCCTCAGTTTACTATTGTGACACCGATTGTATCACTAGGTTACCATGGTCACAACAACCACCTGAAGGGCAAATGAAGATTATGTTAAGTGGGGTCAAAGGCTCTAGAAATTACATGGTTTTGTTAATTACATAGAAAAGAAAAGAAAATTTACGTTGTTAGGCTATTGTAAAACGATGGCATTAGCTTTATAAGCATCAATGATAATAATAATAAGAAGAAGAAGAAGAGGAGGAAGAAGAAGAAGAAGATGAAGAAGGAGAATGATAATAAAAATAAATTAAATCTGTCATTATCAAATCGTCTCTATTCTCATACAAGTCTTTCAGATGAGGCTGGAAAATGTAGTCCCATAGTGAATGATCAAGTAACTTCTTGCAAACATATTGATAGCGTTCGTGCACAAGTCAAGTCAAGTGAAAATTTTATTTCCAGATGGTACATTGAATAAGCATTGACTTTCTTTTTTTCATCATGCACAGACAGGTCAAACAATGTTTACATTCTGCAAGCAGACTAGGCTAGCCTAGCCTAAGACTGCATGGCTCAGCCAGTCAGCATGGGGTA
>CM060327.1:12088513-12103513 GCA_030674155.1 Stramonita haemastoma | reverse complement strand
GCTCGGTTTATATTACCGGGCTGTGGGGAGGAAGGGTGTTTGTTAGTGGAGACCGGTATACCGGGCGCCGGGATGGAAAGGAAGAAGTCTGCAGAACGGAAAACCGGGCTGTGGGATTGAAAGAATTAATTAATGTCATTGTCGGAGGAGAGATAGGCAGGAAGGGAGTGGAGGGGTGGGGTGAGGGGGGAGGGGGAGAGACAAAAGCTTTAGCCTAGTGGCCTTGCTTTCATTTTCCTGTACGTCCTAGTGTAGGACGTAATTAAAGAACTGAGATTGTGTTTGTTTGTTTTCTACAACAACAACAACAACAACAACAAGAAACCCCAAACAAACAAACAAAAAAGCCAGCCCCCACTCCTCCAATAATTATAAACAAACAGCCCAAGTGAAAACAATCCTCTAAATCATACCGGGACAAAGGAATACAACGCATATGGTTGAAGGGGTGGGGTGGGAAATGTAACACTTTTTCTTTTGTCAAACTGTTATTTTAAAAAAAAGGAAAAGACAGAAAGAAAACAAGGAAACAAACAAAAAAAGGAAGACCGACTCTATGAGGATTGGACACTTGGGGAAAACACACCAAAGCAAATCAGAACAAAACAAAAATCCATTTTCAAGCAACTTCCCCATTACAGTTTAATTAGAAAAAAGATCAGGTTAAGGAAAAACACCCAACAACAAACAGAGAGGTATGAAAGCAGATACCCCCCCCCCCCCTCTCTCCCCTCTCGCTCTAATGTGGTCTCAAGTTTATTAATCTTTAAAAAATCTGGTGTCAAGGCAAAGCCTAAGGCAGACAACCTAGCTCTGAACAGGAGAGGAAAATAGGCGTGATTATTGCTCTTTTCGAAGGCGTTGAAACTATCAACGATGCAGGAGTGTGACACAGCATTGTCCGTTTTAAGATCATGGAGAGGTCGTCTTTCTGTGTGGACTGCTAACGGCTTGTGTGCCAATGTTTCCAATGTGCGTGCGTGCGTGCGTGCGTGCGTGTGTGTGTGTGTGTGTGTGTGTGTGTGTGTGTGGTGTGTGTGTGTGTGTGTGTGTGTGTGTGTGTGTGTGTGTGCGCGCGTGCGTGCGTCTTCTTTCATTTAACGTCTTTTCACATTACGTGATATTAGACAAAGTTTCCCTATCAGAGTGGCCTTTTCCCACAGAATTTTGCCACGGACAACCCTTTTGTTGCCTTGGGGTCTTTTACGTGCGCTAAACAATGATGTGTAACACATGGTACCTCGGTTTATTGTCTCACTGGAAAGACTAGCACCCAGACCACCACTCATGGTCTAATGGATGGGGGAAAAGTTTTGGGCCCAAACGGGATTCGAACCACCGCACGTACACTCCGACTCGGACTTTTCGCTTTCTAGTCAGGCGCGTTACCTCTAGACCACCGATCCACTGGGCAGGAAGGTCTAGTTCAGGCCTATGGACTGCAGGAAGGTCTAGTTCAGGGCTATGGACTGCAGGTAGGTCTAGTTCAGGGCTTTGAACTGCAGGAAGGTCTAGTTCAGGCCTATGGACTGCAGGAAGGTCTAGTTCAGGGCTATGGACTGCAGGAAGGTCTAGTTCAGGGCTATAGACTACGGTAAGGTCTAGTTCAGGGCTATAGACTGATTGCAGGAAGATCTAGTTCACGGCTATGGACTGACTGCAGAAAGGTCTAGTTCAGGGCTATGGACTGCAGGAAGGTCTAGTTCACGGCTATAGACTACGGTAAGGTCTAGTTCAGGGCTATAGACTGATTGCAGGAAGATCTAGTTCACGGCTATGGACTGACTGCAGAAAGGTCTAGTTCAGGCTATGGACTGCAGGAAGGTCTAGTTCACGGCTATAGACTACGGTAAGGTCTAGTTCAGGGCTATAGACTACGGTAAGGTCTAGTTCAGGGCTATGGACTGATTGCAGGAAGATCTAGTTCAGGGCTATAGACTGCAAGAAGGATTAGTTCAGGACCATGGACTGCACGAAGGACTAGTCCCCAGCCAAGGACTGCAGACCGGCAGAGTGCTGCTTGCTGAGGTGGGCCACCAGGATCCTCTGCAGACGCAGCTCCTGCGCCCTGCGCCTCTTCTCCAGCGTCACGTTGAGGGTGTAGAGGAAAGGGTTGAGGGCGGAGTTGAGAGGCAACACGAAGATGGCCATGAAGACGTTCACCTCCCCGGGAATGGTCACTCCAGCTGCTGCCAGCACCCCGCACACACCGATGGGGAACCAGCACAGAAAGTCCGACATGGCGATGGACAGCAGACGCCGGGCGATGACAGCGTCCTTGGACTTGCTCACGTTGCTGGGTTTGTTTTTGGCCTCTGAGGTCTGCCGCGAGAAAGCGTTGGTCTGGACAGACCAGTAGATCAGGAGCTGGCCTACAGCGATCAGCAGAAAGAGGACCAGGTTGCAGACGATCATGACACTGAAGGAGTAACCGTGACCCTGGAATTCGTTCCGGGTTACAGGAAGCGGTATGCAGATGCCTGTTTGCTGGTAGAACTCCCACTGTGACGTCATCGGGAGGAGAGGAACGGTAGCCAAAACCAGTCCCAGGGTCCAGATGACGCCACATGCAGCGTGTGCTGACGTCGCCCTGAAGCGGACCTGGCTGAAGGGAAAGCGAAGGACGAGGAAGCGATCCAAGGTGATGAGGCAGATGAGGAAAGCCGACACCTCAGAGGACACGAAGGACAAGAATCCAGCGATGACACATGCTGTGCTGGTCTTCCAGGCTCCCTCCCTCCACACGTAACTGCCCGCATACACTCTGTCAGCCACACCCACCACGGCAAGGTACACGCCCATCAGTAAATCAGACACGCACAGATGAAGGACAAACACAGCAAAACCGATCTTCACGTTCTCAGACGAGGAACACAAACGGTACACGAAACTGCCCAAGTTGCCCAAGATGGCCAGCACAGCAAACGCGGCAAGGGCGGTACGGTAAAGTCCGGACTTCAACAAATCGTCACACGACGAGAGTTCATCAGCAGGGGCCAGACACTCGCCACGAAAATTCTGCGGTAAAACAGCGGAACAACACAGCTTGAAGTTGCTTGCTGACACAAACTGAAGCTTCCACAGGGTTTGCATGAAGTCTGGCGTGAACTCGGACACAGGACAGTTCTTCAGGTGAAGACTGTGAAGGAGGTGGAACGCGGCCTGTCCCTGTAGAGACCTGATTCCGCTGTCAGACAGATCCAGATCCAGCAAACGGGGCGTTCTTTCCGACAGAAAGCTCAGGTTGAACACACCCACGGGGACCTGAGAAAGGTTCAGGTGCAGAAGAGAGCGGAGCTGGTGTGTCCCTTGCAGGTGGAAAACACTGTCCTGCAGAGGGTTACCTGCCAGACTCAACCTTTCCAAATGAGGCATCCTCACAAAACAGTCCAGGTTGACGTGACGTAGCAGGTTGTGGCTCAGGTCCAAGGTGTGCAGGTTTGGAAGAAGGAAGTCTGACAGGTTTCTCCAGCCACAGGCCTGCACGCCCAGGTGAATCAGCGTCACGTTGTGGAGAACATCCCCTTGCTGAACTCCGCTACCCTTCGCCTCCAGGTAACGCAGCTGGCGAAAGGAGGTCAGGTCAAAGGTGTGGGTGCAGGTCAAGGCCAGCCCGTGACACAGACAGGGGTCAGGGCAGGTCAGGTCACACAGCAGCTCATCGTCACGTTGGGGGCACTGTGGCCTGCCGTCACACAGGTGATCGGTGTGCAGACACAGGGTCCGATCCCGGCCCCGACAGCGGTAGAAGCCAGGACACCTGTAGTTCGTGCAGCCACCTTCGTCCTCATGACCCGGGCAGTCGTTGACGCCGTTACACCTGGGGAACAGGATAGTGGTTAGAGCTTTGCGATTTGTACTCGTGATCTGCTGACCCGGGTTCGAAACCTGTTCAAAGGGATTTTTCTTCCTGGAGTTAACATCAGTGCCGACTCCATCTCCCGCCCTCACTACCCCCTCCAAAAAAAAAGTCCATGGGGTGACGTTGTAAACCGAGGTCCCTTGTGTATGAATACACGCAGAACATCTTTCGCACAGGTTAAAATTGTTCTGCTTTTCAGAGGAGTGCAGGAACGGATGATATATTTTTTTCTTTTTAAAAACACGGGAACTGGATGTAAATAAAAGCACATAAGTGCTTATTCCAACATCTTCGAAACAATAGAACAAAAATATGTCAACCCCACCCCCTACCCTACCTCACCCCACCCACCTGACGTAGACAGGCAGACACAGGTTTTCCCCAGGGCACTTGAAATGACTGTCAGGACATCCAGGGCTGTCTTCTGCCACCACAGTAGTCAGGGTGAATCCCCCAGGCCTGTCAAAGTTAACGATACTCAGGGTACCAGGGGTGATGGGGAAACTCCACCTTTCCTGTGTGTTCAGAGAGTGAGGGCATTCCGCTTCATCCTCGTTCGTCACGCAGTCAGGGAAGCCATCACAGTACTTAGTGTAGTCCACACACTGAACAGAAAGGTAAAAGGTAAAGGTGTCCCATAATCTATGTGGTTGTAGGGGAGCTAGGCGTCAGAGACCTCAGCTTCTCTAGGGGCTAGCATATTGAGGCGGCGCCCATCCCCTCTCCCTCGCTGCTTTATCTTCCCAGACTTTCAAGAGGGCAGGTACCCATTTACAGCTGGGTGAACTGGGAGGCTGTACTTAAGCCAAGGCGCGCAAACGGTCACCTATCCAAAAGGTAACCACGTTCGATGCTGCTTAACCTTAGCTTGGGGAAAGCGAGTGCTCTGATCACAGAGCTATCCCGTCCCCAAAGGAGTTGGGAAAAAAGTGAGTGTACTGTCATCAAACTATTGCTAGGGATGGCACAGTTGAAAACATTTACAAAACTATACATCCTGGGACTGGATGCCAAAAAAGCACTTGAGTGCTTATTGTATTATCTTCGAAATAAAATTAAAACAACTGCATCAATAGTTTATACTCAAGCGACATTATATTCCCTTTGATAGTTGTTTTTATGTCTGATATACAAGTGGATTTAGTAGCCGAGCGTTTCTGTTTTTGGTACATCAGTCACTATACTAAGATCATGTGCAAACTACAAACACTCACTCACACACACACACACAACCACACACACACACACACACACACCACACACACACACACACACACACACACACACACACACACACACACACACACACACACAAACACACACACACAAACACACACGTACACACGTTTTATTTCTACACAGAACTATTGCCATCCATATTTTCAGTGGCGGAAGTGAGTGTGGCTAGGAAAGTTGAAGAGTGAAAGTACCCATGTCAAGTGCTTTGAGCAGGTTTTCTGAAGACATGCTCTATGTCAAATAGTTATCGTCATTGTTTTTAGTTTTGATGATTACAGTTATTATCATTGTTATCAAGATTGCCAGCTTGAGAAAACTATGCCTTTCTTGTTCTTTTAAAAGAATGTCAACATTCATGGCCTTTTGACGGACTCCATAGCCGGAGTAGTTAGGACTGTTGGACTTTCATCCCATAAGTCCATAAATTCCTGGGTTGAAACCTCGGCGGCGTCTGGTGAATTAAAGGTAGGGATTTCTACGGTCTCTTCGGTCAACTTCAAGTGCAAACCTGCCAGTGCCTTCATTCCCTTCGTGTATATACACACACAGACAGTCAAATATATTAAAGACCCTCTAATTTGCATCACTGTTTGGTGGGTTGGAAACGCGAACTCACCCAGCATACATCATCAAAGTCGGAATGTGGCTCTCTTCCTGACCGGTACAAACAAACCAGTCATAGTGTATATACGCAAAAATTTCACCACTGGTAAACTTCGGAGCTCTAGTCCAGGAACGAAACGAACAAAAAAAAATCACGAAAATTCCCAACCATGCTAACCAAAAGACTGCACGCTCACCAACCAACCAACCAACCAACCACTCAACCACCCACCCAACCAACCAACCAACCAGCCAGCCAGAAGACACGCACCCACCTGTCCCTCTCCACAGCTGAACTGGGATCCTCCACAGGGAGGGTACACGCAGAAATCCTCATCCGCGTCACTCTCACAGTCGAGGTGAAAGTCACACACCACAGTGTAGGGCACAAAACGGGGGTCAGGAGAAGACTCCCCCCGAGCTCTGCAGGGGAAGTACGGCTGCCTGTGACCCCCTGCATACTCACAGCTTGCCCCCATCATCTCTTTCTGGGAAGGATCCACCTTCCAGCACGCGCTCTCAAGGTCACAGGCGAAGGTCTCTTGCGTCACGTGCTGTTCAGGACACGTCACGAGGTGGGCACGTGAGGAGTTGGCGTGTTCTGGAGCAGGCAGGGGGAAAGGTCTGTGAATGCGGAGGCGTTGCGGTGTAAACTCACACAGGTAGGCACTCTTATCGAGAGTTTCCAAACATCTAGAAGACTGAACTACAGGGGAGGAGGAGGAGGATGTGGTTTTGGTCCAATATCCACAACTTTGTTCTTCGTTCTGCGGAAGACTCAGTGGCAAGAAGTAGTTGATGGAACCACTCTCCCATCTCCAGGTGTTCTTGTACCTGTAGGTAGGCAGGCAAAGTACAAGGTGTGCAAGACCAATGCACGTGTGCAGAAATACACCATGGTCACATCGCCTTACCCCTCCGAGGCACACACACACGTGCGCGCTCGCGCGCGCGTGCACACACACACACACACACACACACACACACACACACACACACACACACACACACACACAAGTTAAATCCTGTACCGCTTTTCGTAAGAGTAGGCCATCGTGTGCCGGTGGGAACAGATGACAATATTTACAAAACTGCATACACACGGGGACCGGATGAAAAAAAGCACATGATTGCTTATTCTGTTATCCTCGATATAAAAGAATAAATAAATAAATAAACAAACACACAAACACACAAACAAACACACACACACACACACACACACACACACACACACACACACACACACACACACAACACACACACACACACACACAGCAACAGGAGACTCCAAGGTGTTAGATGTCCCTCCACCAACCAACAACAGCAGCTACCCCATCTTACAGGAAGAAGTTGAAAGTGCTATAAAATCACCAAAGAAAGGGAAGTCATCAGGAGTGGACAACATTCCATCAGAGCTGGTCAAGGCAGGGGGAGAGACCATGATAGAGGTGTTACCCACTATCTGCAATAAGATCTTGGAGACAGGGGAGTGGCCAACACCTTGGACACAGTCCCTGAGTGTCACTCTCCTGAAGAAAGGCAACTTACAACTAGTCAAGCAAAGTCATGCTAAGAATTCACCTGAACAGACTCAAAGTCTCAAGCTGAAGAGATCATCAAAGATGAGAAGGAAGGCTTCAGAACAGGATGATGCACAGCAGAACAAATTTTCAAAATTAGAATACTCTGATAAATACTTGCAACACCAGCAAGATCTTAACCACGTCTTTGTAGACTTTAAGAAGGTGTATGACAGTCTAGCATGCAGTTCTGTGGGCAACCGTGAGGCTGTGTAACATCAATGCCAACATGATCAGAACCATAGAATGCCTCTATAACAAGGCAGCCAGCACAGTATACTATGACAGCAACATAGAAGACTGGTTCTGAACAACAATTGGAGTACACCAAGGATGTATGCTCCTGTCCCCTTACTTCAATGTCTCAGAGAGAATAATGGCTAATGGGCTTGACAATTATGAGGGAACAGTGAGCATTGGAGGCAGGACAATTACAAAGTTACGTTTTGCCAAAGACATCAACGGCCTGGCTGGAGAACAGCAAGAGCTAATAAAACTGGCAAATCACCTTGATGAAGCCTCTTTTGGTATATGGCATGCAGATCGGTCCAGAAAAACCCAGCTGATGACAAATAGTGCCACTGGCATCAGCACTGACAATTATGGACGGCAACAAAATTGAGACCGTCCATAGCTTTAAATATCTAGGAGCTATTGTATGGATGAAGGATCAAAACCTGAAATCGTCTCCAGAATAACCCTGACCAAAGCTGCAATGACCAGACTGAAAGTCCTCTGGATGACAAGAACATTGCCATTACTTTCAGGTGAGACTGATGCATTCCCTGATCATGTCCATTTTTGTACACATGTGAAACATGAACGATAACAGCAGACATTGAAAGAAGAATACAGGCAAAGAGATGAGATGCTTTAGCAAACTCCTTAGTATCTCATACAGAGAACACATAACTATTGAGGAAGTGAAAACCAAAATTATAAAACGCCATCGGATCATAATGAAGAGCTCCTGACTTCAGTGAAGAACTACAAACCTAAAGTGGTACAGGCATGTTCCACGGACATCTGGATTGGCCAAGACTGTCCTACAGGAACAGTACAAGAAGGGAGATGAAGCAACAGACAGAGGAAATAATTGAAAGACAACATCAGAGAGTGGATATTCCTTGAGTGGAACAACTTGCTGAAATCAGAGGACCATGGACAGTGGAGGAAGCTGGTTGCAAAATCTTCAGTGGTGCTCCCACAGTCTACAGGACTACAGGATAGGTAACAGGTAGCAGCTAACTGCATGACGTGTTGTTGTCTGCTTGTTTCGAATCTTAACCCCAGCTAAAATGCTTTGTCACTTGTTGATGTAGTGGAAGGGCTATAAAGGTAAAGGTGTCCCATAACCTGTGTGGTCGTAGGGGAGCGAGGCATCAGAGAACTCAGCTTCTCTAGGGACCAGCATGTTGAGGGTGGCGCCCATCTTCTCTCCCTTGCTGCTTTACCTTCCCTGACCCTAAAGAGGGCAGGTACCCATTTACAGCTGGGTGAACTGGGGGAACAGTACAGGAAGGGGTATAGCCTACATTAAAATGTTGTCATGCTTTGAAATGCTGTGTTGAGAGTGCCTTTATCCATGACTTTTCATAGAACAACTGCCTCTACTGTTCCTTCATGCTACTCAGGTCAGATGACTTGTGTACATGTAAAAATGACACTTCATGATGCAACTAAATAGTGTAGGTTTAGATCAGCGGAATATTCTAGACAAAAATAATACATTGAAACAATTTAAGAAATAAGACCCCTCCCCCAATGAACACCCTCCCCCCCACTCATCCCCCCCAGTAACCATACATTACATGATTTCCAGAAAAGGTTGCCTGATGTTTATGAGGTTGGCCTTCAGACCAATCCACACCTGCACACCAGTCAGAGAATGTTCCAGAAGTTTTGTGACGTCAGTCCACTTCTGTCTGGTTTCCAGACTAACCAGTGTGGCGCCATACTGCTGGCACCGTTTGCTGGTATCAAACCACGATTGCCACATGGACCGTGGCTGATGATAGATGAAGCATCGCCCACCTGCCTCTACCTGCAACAGGGAATGTACGTAACACACAATTGAGTCAGGCGCAATGAAGATGCCACATTACAACACATGAAATATGGAAGTTCTGGTCAGTTATCAAGGTGGAGAATCACAAAATTTAATGTCCTCCCCCTCCCCTTACCATGCATCGTGTAGTCAGCTCCTATCCCAATCGCTGGTTGTAGTGGTTAGAGCATTGTGCATTGCACTCATGATCTGGTGGCCCTAGGTTTGAACCCCTTTGAAGGGAATTTTATTTACCACGGAATAAGAACTTCAGTCATTAATCATCATGATGGGAAAAAAAGCTGTAGCAAGAGCAAACTACACAGTAAAAAACTGTCATAGGTCTGAAAGAAATAGAAAGTAGGCATAACATTGAAAGGAAAACAGTGGCAACGACTGTAATCTAGATACAGCTTAGAAAGCTTGCACATGAAACTCTATTTACTCGTCTTTGATCAATTCTTTTTTAGAAATAAGGCATGTCTACATTGAAAAAAAAAAACAAAGATGGAAAACCAGTTCTACCTTCTCGACTCCACATTTCTCAGACTTGTAGGGGCACCGGCTTTCATCTTCAAGTTCCTCACACTGAGGCAGCAGGTCACAGGGAAAGTGCTCAGAAAGACCAGGCCACACGGCCTCAGAACAGTTCCACGTTGTCCCTCTTGCGGCACCTGCTTACTGCCTTTCTCAGACTGATGGTGAATACGTTCAGGTTTCAGGTCAGGTCTATGGAAAGAATACCTCAGTCTGAAACCAGAGGAGCTGGAAAGCTGGTGACCGGTGAAATAAACTGACAGGGAGGTGTCTGTCTCCTCCTGTTCCTGGGCAAAGTCATCAGGGAAGAGGAAGGCTCCAGGGTAGTAACGTCTGCCCACAAAACACTTTCTGTTATCAGGCTCTGTGTGAGAACTCATTGAATGGCAGTAGAGGTCCTTGAGGTGGCATTGTCCAGGAAAGAGGGACAGCTTGTCCCATGGCAGAGCTCCAGACTGAGGAAGCCCAGGAAGAGGACGTGGTAGTCAGAAGGAGTGAGAACCAGGCAGCTCCTCATGTGTGGCGGGTAGTGCAGGGACCCATTCCACCCTGGGGTCTGCAGGTAGCCTGAAGAAAATCATCAGTGTTGATAGTGTATGGTGTCAGTATACAGCGTATATTATTAGTATTGGTATTTGAAACATGTGTCTGTATACAGCCTATACTGGTATTTGAAACATGGTGTCTGTATACAGCCTATACTTAGTATTGTATTTGATACACGGTGTCTTATAAAACAGCACAGTCAGTATTGTATCTGTAAAAAAAGCCCTTACCATCGGTAATAACATTTGATATACAATAAAGCTTGTTTTCCCTTTTTTGATGTTCGACAAAGATTGTGTCATTACCATTTTATGTTCAATAATGATTGTCATCGTCATTACTATATTTATATCCAATAAATATAAAATAAGTATTTTTTATAACCATTTGATAATCAATAATGACTGGCAAAGCGGTTTGGTATTCAATAAAGATTGGCAATGCCGTTTAATATTTAATAAAGATTGGTAATGCCATTTAATATTTAATAAAAATTGGCAACACCATTTGATATTTAATAAAGATTGGTAACACTATTTGATATTCAACAAAGATTGGCACCACCATTTGACATTCTACAAAGATTTGCAATACCTTTTGGGATTCAACAAAAATTGGCACTACCATTTGGTATTCAATAAAATTTGGCATTATCATCTGATATTCAATACAAATTGTAGTTACCATTTGATATTCAATACAAACTGTAGTTACCATTTGATATTGAGTACACAATTGAATTACCATTTGATATTCAATGAAAATTGCAATTACTATTTGATATTCAATGCAAATTGCCTTATCATTTGATATTCAATATAGATTGTAGTTATCATTTGAAAAAAGATAGTTATTAACATCTGATGTTCAGTAAAGATTGTCGGATGCACTGGGACTGACTCATCAGGCACATAAGGGCAGCACAACGCACTTTGCTCACATGACAGACAACAATAGTTTCTGTTTGAACCTCCGACAGGGACAAAAAAGAAGTAACTAAAATAAAGCGTTGATATCGTTCCAATCTGATGTCATATCTATTTGACATCATACCAATGTACATGTCATATCTAGTTGATATTTCAATCTGCATGCCATATCTATTGAATATCATTCCAATGTACATGTCATATCTATTCAGTATCATTCCAATCTGCAAACCATATATGTTGGATCGAAAGGAGAAAAACATAGGTACATACATACATCATTGATGAATGAGGACTAGGAAGAGGATTAATGACTCACCAGAAGTTG
Source organism: Stramonita haemastoma (assembly GCA_030674155.1). Lineage (NCBI taxonomy): Eukaryota > Metazoa > Mollusca > Gastropoda > Neogastropoda > Muricidae > Stramonita > Stramonita haemastoma. The sequence continues at coordinate 12,091,839 of CM060327.1, read as the reverse complement.
GAGAGAGCTGATGGCGTTCCAGAGAGGCTCTGTCAGACTGATTCATGACGGAGAAATACAGAGAAAGTTCCAGATTGGTAAAACGTGCTGACACATACCGCCATGATTTTAGTGTTTGCACTTTGATCCTAACGCTATGGGTCACGCTGCACACTGTGTCAGCGGGCGGCCAGAGAGCTAAGAAGCAATCCCTTTGAAAGATCTCCTGTCTGGTGGTGTTAACGAAGTCCTCCAACAAAAACTGTGCATAGCGACATTTCTTTACCCGGAAACAGAGCGCTTTGTCAGGCGGAGTCTGCAGAATGACTCGACACGGGAAAAGAGACTCAGTGTCATCCATGTTCTGAAAAAGCAGGTGACCATCAGTTTCTTCAATGAGGATTGAATGGTGATGTTCTTGTGTCCCGCATGTGGACATGTTGAAAGTGACGGTGTGGAAGAGGTCCACGCTGTTGTCAGCAGTCGGAGTGTGCAGCTGTGGCTGACTGGTAAGCGTTGTTAGAGCAGTGTCGCTGTGGCCCCAGTGCTGCAGTGTTCTGTCTGCAGTCTTCACACTTCCCTGTGACACTGCTGCAGTCTGTGTGGGGCTGCTGGTGTCTGCCATGTCTCTGTGGACTGCAGGTGGGGAGGTTGGATGTCTGGTCAGGTGGACAATGTCCGTCCTCCCAGTGATGGAGATGGTCAGAGTGGTCAGCACACCCCATACTGTCCGCAGCGTGACGTTCTTCTCCCTGACCATGCTGCTGCCTTCTCTCTCTCTCTCTCTCCTCTTCTACTCTCTCTCACTCTCTCTCTCTCCTCTCTCTCTCTCTCTCTCTCTCTCTCTCTCTCTCTCTCTCTCTCTCTCCTCTCTCTCTCTCTCTCTCTCTCTCTCTCTCTCTCTCTCTCTCTCTCTCTCTCTCTCTCTCTCTCTCTCTCTCTCTCTCTCTCTCTCGACGGCCTGTCAGTACAGCTACTGACAGTTTGACGTTTTTAGCTAGTTTGACAGTACCAGTTTAAATCAGTGACTGTTAATCTGACACAGACAGAGTGCAGTATATACTGTTGCACATACACTTTGATTCGAGTATTTTATCAATGACTGTCAAAGCTGACAAAGAAGAAGTTGAATACATTTACTGTAGGATATATTTTGATAAAAGCTCTTCATCAATGACTCATAAATACGGACACAGGCAGGGTTGGGTACATTTACCGTAGGAAAGATTTTGATAGAAGAATTTTAATCAATGACTGTTGATGGACGTCATAGCCGAGTTGTGAAGACAATTTGACTTCAGTACCATGGGTTTCATGATGTCATGGTTTAAATCTCGGCGGCCTCTGGTGAATGAAGGGTGAGGATTTTTACGATCAGGAGATCAGTGCAGACCTGCCTTAATATCCTCCGTGTATATTTACATACAGAAGATCAAATGTGCACGTTAAAGATTCTGCCATTCATGTCAGGATTAGGTGGGTTATGGAAGCACGAACGTAGGCTACATGTACACAGCATACGACCTCGAAGTCAGAATGCGGCTAGCTTCATGGTGGACAAAAACGGTCGCATACATATATACAAAATCTCGCCAGATTGGTGAACCTCGAATATCTGGCCGAGGAATGGAAAAACCAAAAGCACAGAAGAAACATAACTAAGATATAGACATTTTTATAACTTGAATGCAGGGTGATTTTGGACGAAAAAGAAACAGAAATAACACCAATTTGTGAGTTAAGGACACAGACAGTTATTCTGCTTATAAGACCAATAATGTCCAATGAGGAGCACAATAACTCGTCTTCTCTATCTAATCTATAGATGTTGTGTGTGTGTGTGTGTGTGTGTGTGTGTGTGTGTGTGTGTGTGTGTGTGTGTGTGTGTGTGTGTGTGTGTGTGTGTGTGTGTGTGTGTGTGTGTGATACAGTGTGCGTGTCTTTGTGTGTGTTTTGTGTTAGTGTGTTAGTGTGTGTGTGTGTGTGACACGGTGTGTGTGTATGTGCGACAGAGTGTGTGTGTGTGTGTGTGTGTGTGTGTGTGTGTGGTGTGTGTGTGTGTGTGTGTGTGTGTGTGTGTGTGTGTGTGTGTGTGTGTGTGTGTGTAAGTGACATCCATAGTTCTCCATGCCCAGCACAGATCGTTGCAATGTCCGAACATGAACCGGTCAGAAATAACCATGGCTCTCATTGATGGTCAACAAGAAGAAGGGTGGCGGGACGGTTAAGACGTTCAGCGTGCCTAACAAGTAAACTGTGATGTTCTGGGTTCAATTCTCATCCTAGCCCTTACTTTCCTGTTTGACGAAAAAATCGAACTGAGTGTCAAAGTCCTTCGGAAGAGACTATAAACCGAGTAGGCCCCTTGTGCTGACGCACACAGAACATGTGGTGCTCACGTAAAAAAAAACAAAAAAAAACCCTTCCGCCTTTTGGAAGAATAGGCCATTTCGTTCCGGTAGGAATGGATGAAAAAGTTCTTAACAGCGCGTACAGACAGGTGTAGTGTCTAAACACACTCCCCGAAGTTGGAATGCACCTACCTAAATGATGAGGGGCGGGATTTACTATTGGTAAACCTCGGAGCTATGGTCAAGGAACGCAAAAAAACAAAAAAGAAACCAAACCCATCCTAACTACTCTCTCTCTCTCTCTCTCTCTCTCTCTCTCTCTCTCTCTCTCTCTCTCTCTCTCTCCTCTCTCTCATCTCTCTCTTCTCTCTCTCTCTCTCTCTCTCTCTCTCTCTCTCTCTCTCTCTCTCTCTCTCACAGATAGATAGATAGATAGATAGATAGATAGATAGATAGATAGACAGATAGATAGATAGATAGATAGATAGATAGATAGATAGATAGATAGATAGATAGATAGATAGATAGATAGATAGATAGATAGATAGATAGATAGAAACACGAAATCTGATGATCTAAAAGGTAAAGGTAAAGGTGTCCCATAACCTATGTGGTCGTAGGGGAGCGAGGCATCAAAGACCTCAACTTCTCCAGGGCCAGCGCATTAAGGGTGGCGCCCATCTCCTCTCCCTGGCTGCTTTACCTTTTTTGGCCCTAAAGAGGGCAGGCACTAATTTTCAGCTGGGTGAACTGGGTGAACTGTACTGAAGCCAAGGCGCGCAAACAGTCACCCATCCACTTAGTAACCACACTCAATGCTGCTTAACCTTAGCTTGGGGGAAAGCGAGTGCTCTAATCATTGGTCTATCCTGACCCATAGCAAAACATAAAATCGGATAAACAAGCTGTTTGTATGATAATTATCGTCAAAACAAAATGAAGGCAATTTCTTCTCAGTTTAGAAGGAAAGAGGCATTGTCGATACTTCCACAGTTG
>CM060327.1:12071013-12083513 GCA_030674155.1 Stramonita haemastoma | reverse complement strand
AAACTCTCTCTCTCTCTCTACACACACCACACACACACACACACACACACACACACACACACACACACACACACACACACACACACACACACAAACTCTCTCTCTCTCTCTCTCTCCTCTCTCTCTCTCTCTATATATATATATATACACTCATACATACACACACACAATTAGTACAACCACAAATGCTGGTGTAGTATTAAAAAAAAACCCATTTAGTCAACATGCACATAATAATATATATATATATATATATATATATATATATATATATATATATATATACGCATATACACCCACAAACACACACACATATACAATTAGTAGAACCACAAGTGCTAGCCTACGTATTAAAAAACCCAAGTAAAGCCAGCCAACAGGCGCATTACTACAGAAGCGCGAACACACGCATGTTATGATTGCGCGCGTGTGTGCGAACACGCATGCACACACACATAGACACACACACGCAGACACACAGACACAGACAGACAGACAGACAGACACACACACACCACACACACAAACACAGACACACACTAATACCCCCCCCCCCCCTCCGACACACACACACACACACACACACACACACACACACACACACACACAACTAATACACACACAGACTTACACACACAAACACAAACACACACACACACACATAACACACACACACACACACACACACACACACACACACACACACACACACACAACACAGATGCATACTTATGCACAAAAGCACAAACTGACATAGACATCCGTTTGCTCTCGCCTGCACGCGCTCACACACACATACACACACAAAAACACACACACATACGCACTCGTGCGCACGCTCGTGCACGCACGCACGCACGCACGCACACACACTCACGCACGCACGCAAGAACACACACAAGCACACACGCACACACAACACACACACACATGCACACACACACACACACACACACACACACACACACACACACACACACACACACACACACACACACACACACAGACGCATACTTATGCACAAACGCATAGAGACACATACACATCCGTTTCCTCTCGCCCGCACGCGCTCACACACACACACACATACATACATACATACATACATACATACATACATACATACATACATACATACATACATACATACATACACACACTAATACACCCACCCACCCACCCACCCACCCCACCCACCCACACACACACACACACACACACACACACACACACACCTCTCGATACCCCCCCCCCCCCTACACACACACACACACGCATACACACAAACCACACAACACAAAGACTCCATCAAAAATATAATAATCCTTGTGTTTGTTCATCTCTTCTTAAAATCAAATCCATCAGTGAAGAGCAGAAGTCCAAACGGGTTGACGTTTTGCGACGGAGGTTGTCGCTGTCCCCTCTGTCCTGAACGGTTATTGTTGTTGTTGTTGTTGCGGTTGTTGATCATAGATGACATCAACAAACCAGGACCCAGACCATCCCCTAAATCCCCCAAACCGTCCCCCAGATCCCCCATGCTGTCCCCGAAGGAAGAGAACGCATCCCCACTCAACCCTTCCAGACTTTCCGAGCTGTCGCCCACAAATCCTGCCCCCAGCTCACCCAAACCTTCTACAGAGTCAGACACATCTCCTCCTCCTCCCCCCATCTCCATACTGCTGCTGCTGCTGCTGCTAGCGCTCAGGTCCTCCAAGCTCTCCCCGACCCCTCCGAACGCAGGCTCTATGCCTTCGCTCACCGCTTCCAAGGAATCGCTGAGGTCGCCCATACCACCGGCCATGTCTGCCGAGTCCATGACAGGCAGGTCAGCGGGGTCGGAGAGGTCGGTGCCTTTGTCCATCAGGTCTTCAACCGTGCTGGCCACGTCCTGGAAAGCTTCGGTCAGCGTCTCACTGCTGAGGTCGGAGCTGGCCTGTTTACAGTGTGGGTAGAGTGGGAGTGAGTTTATTTTACTTGGGTTCAGTTAGGTGTCCCATAACGAGTAGAAAAAAAAATAATACCCAGATATCTACAGGCATTCACAACAGTCATTTCAACGCCATCATACACTCACTTCTCTCTGGCTGCCAAAATCCCACCTTTTCTAAAAAAAACAATTATATGACTTTTGTTCATATTGACTGTTAACTGTAATTCATTTGGTACATTCTTTATTAATTGTTAAGTTGACATTGCAGACCAACAACAGTTTCTGACAGCAAAACTATACCGTCAGCCAACAGTAAAATGAATATTTCTTCGAAATCAACTGTAAATCTTGCGCCATGTCTTCCCATTTCAAAAAGTTGTATTGCTAATTCATTTATAAACAACGAAAACAAAATCGGACTTCAAACATCACCCTGTTTTACTCCTCTCGTGCAGTTTATGTAATCTGTAAGTTTGTTACCAGATCTGACAACACCATACATACTTCTTATACATCTAAACTGTGAGGAAGAGAGAGAGAGAGAGAGAGAGAGAGAGAGAGAGAGAGAGAGAGAGAGAGAGAGAGAGAGAGAGAGAGAGAGAGAGAGAACGCAAACGAAATGCAAACACAAACGCAAAGGCAATTTTATTTAACGAGGGTAATAGATTAAGTAACAAGACTTTTTTTCATCCAGCCCTCAAAGAAAAGAAAAATAATTCCAAGAAAAACACAGCAATTGATACAAACAAACATACACAAACATGGATACCAATAATGCAAAAAGAAGGAGAGAGAGAGAGAGAGAACTCGAACTCGAACTCGAAAGGTTTATTCATGAAAAAAGGCCACTGGCCCATACATGAAGGGGGTTGCCGAATAACATAACAAAAATTGCTTTAAGCTGACACACAACACCATTCCATGCCATGGAAACCACAGCATTGATTTGTAATGTACATCGAGACACGACACTCTTTACAGTCGGATATGTTACGGCATTCCGAGCCTTTCTTTTGTCCAGTCATTGTCACACACCCTAGCCAAGACAGCGATGTAATAGTTCTCTAAGTGTCGCCAAGTCCCTTGAAGCACGCGAAAGGGTCTCCGTGTGTAGTGTGTTCTGGATTCGCTTCCCATTCCGCAAACTGGCGAGTTTGACACGTTCCTCTTTTAACATGTTTTTCTCTTGCTGTTTGACAAACCAGTACACACATACTGGCTCAGTGTCTGGTTGCATGCGAGCTGGATCACAATGTCATCTGACTCACAGGTCACAATATCTTCACCATCTGAATGATGTAGGACAGATTTTCTAAAGTGTGTATTTCTTTGTCTATCTCTCAGCCTTTTCTGTACCGATCTATCAGTTAGAGTAGCCACATACTGTTTGACATTTCCTTTGTCGAATGCACCAACAATATTATCATTGTTCACCTCAGGCTGCAAAACACACATATCAGCACAGTCACTACAATCAGACATACAGGGAGGTTCTAAATCAACCGATGATAGCAACTTAACTGATGTTTTTGTGTTGATGTCCTGTGTGTGTGCTGTTGGTAGGTCTACTCTATGCGTATCTGCGCATGCTGCATTCTGCTGTTCTACACTTTTGTCAGGTGGACTCGAGGCACTGAAGACACAGTCACTTTCACACACAACACTTGCCTGCTTCTCTTTATGCTTTCGAGAGCGTTCAAAATCCCTGCGGGTTTGGGAGTAGGATTTTTTCCTATAGTATTGTACTTGTGTGCTGCGATTCACTATTGGATCCGCCATGTTGGTTGACACTGCTGTGTCCACTGGTTTCAGTCGCAAGACAAAAACCACGCTGTCCCCTTCTCCTGCCACTTTCCAGCTGGAAACTGCATTGTCAGTCAGCAGGGCGCCTAAGGTCCTCTCCACAGCCGCTGGAAGTCCAGTAACTGGCATTTTTGTATGAATTACGAGTTTTACTGTAGCTCACAGAAAATGTACGCCCTGTCCACTTCGCGTCTCGTGACCAACCCGAGAGAGAGAGAGAGAGAGAGAGAGAGAGAGAGAGAGAGAGAGAGAGAGAGAGAGAGAGAGAGAGAGAGAGAGAAGAAGAAGAAGACAAACAAGTAAGGAAACAGGATATACATGTTACACTAATACATCTTGGGAAGGAGATATGTTATATCATATTGTTTCATCAAAAGATTATGATACATTGTTTTAAATTTTGTCAGATTAGTTTCATTTTTTAATTGGGATGGAAGCCTATTCCACAGCCATCCCCCAGAATATGCCAGGCTTGATTTAAATAGGATAATCTTAGGTAGAGGTAGATTAATCAAATGAGAGTGTCTAGAATTATTTACTGTAAAAATGCTTTGTAATAAGGATGGGGCATTTCCATGTAAGATCTTATGCATCAAAACTCCTTTGTTAAAAAGAAGCTTGGATTTAAGGGGAAGAATATTATTCTCCGAATGGTCAGCTACTGTTAAAGAAGATGATTTGTTTAAGATAAGCTTTATGGCGCGTTTATGCACTCTCACTATTAATTTAAGGAGATTGTTGCTGGCCATATCCCACAGTGTAGATGCATAATCAATAGAAGTTTGAATGTAAGAATAAAAGAATATTTTTCTGGCATGCAGAGTTAGGAAATTTTTTATCTTACCGAGTTGGTATACCTTTGAGGCAATGGTTTTTGACAGTTTTTGGATGTGGGCAGACCATAGTAGGTTGTTATCAATGGTTATCCCTAAAATTTTGTGATTTGAGACTTCCTCTATTTTTTCATTGCCAATATAGAGCGGTGGTAGATCGATATTAAGGTTCTGTCGTTTCTGTGTTGTGGAAATGAGCATAAAATTGGTTTTCTTTGGATGAAGTGCCATGTGGTTTATTTCAGTCCATTCCAGAAGCACATTAATATCTTCTTGCAAATTGCGGAAGACTTGAGACGAGTTAACATGGTTAATATCAATAGTGGTGTCATCTGCAAATAAGTCACAGGAAGCTTTTGTAAATAAAGGGAGATCATTAATGTAAACAGAAAATAATGCGGGACCTAGGATAGAACCCTGTGGTACACCAAATTTATTTGGTAGAAAAGAGGAACAATATTTGTTAACATAAACTTCTTGTTGTCTGTTAGAAAGGAAGGAAGATATAAGCTTTAAGGCATCAGAAGATAGTTTATAATATACAAGTTTCCTTATTAGCAGATTGTGGTCGATAACATCAAAGGCCTTTGCAAAATCTATAAATAAAACTCCTGTAAATTCTTTTTTGTTTACATTAACTAACCATCTGTCTATAAGTTTAACAAGGGCAGTGTGGCATGAATGATTTGCTCTGAACCCAGACTGATTGGGGTGTATAAGGCTATTTTCATTTAAATGAGTAAGTAGGCATTTATTAATGTGTTTCTCTAATGGTTTTGAGAGGACAGATAAAATTGAGATGGGTCTATAATTAGAGGGATCAGTTCGATCTCCTGATTTATACAAAGGAATAATTTTACTGTGTTTAAACATAGTTGGAAAGGTATTTTTGCTTATGCAAAGATTATAGATGTAAGTCAGTGTCTCTGCTATGACTGGTGCAGCTAAATTAAGAATTTTGCTATTCAAACCATCTAAGCCACAAGTTGCCGTCTGCTTCATACTTTTCAAAGCGGTAAATACTTCGTGTACGCTCATGCATGGAATTCTTAGTTCGGAATTAATATTTTTGTTGCTGCAAAAGGCTTCTAAAACTTTTAAGTTATTAGTTTTTGATTTATCATTAGTTATTATTCTATCTGAAATAGTTGCAAAATGAAAAGAGAGAGAGAGAGAGAGAGAGAGAGAGAGAGAGAGAGAGAGAGAGAGAGAGAGAGAGAGAGAGAGAGAGAGAGAGAGAGCGCTCTCAGAACATTGACTTCAGATACAGGCATATACACATAAACAAACAGATAGATGTCTACAGTTCTTCGTCGAACGCTCAGACAGCAACTATTGCTGTCCGCCATATGAACAAAAATACGTTGCGCTGCCGTAAAACGCCCGACAAGTCAGGCCCAGCGCAGCCGAGACTTCGGCATGGAGGAGAATTTTTAAAAAAATCTTTTCAGTCTTTTTCTTAAGTCTTTCTAGATAAAACAACAGGAGAATGGACCAAGAATGCAGAAAACAGACAAGAAGGTGGTGACAGGAGGAAAAGGAACAAGACAGACACAAAGAGAAGGATAGAAAAAAGGGAATTCCTAGCACAGATCTTCCAGGAGGTGGGGATGCTATTTATACTGACAGGCTCCTGGCATTCCCGTGGGGAGGGGGGGGGGGGGGGGGGGGTCGAAGATGTATACGGGTTGACACAGACATCATAGACATAATAAATACTCAGAGATGGACAGGAAGAACAAGGGGGACGGGATAGCGTGGTGGTCAGAGTGATGCGCTCGTGATCTGCTGACCGGTTTTAAATCTCGTTCAAGAGGATTTCTTCTCTGGAGTTAACATCAGTGCCGACTCCACTCCACCAAGGAAGTTCTTCGAATCAAACTATAAACCGAGATCTCGTGTGCGAACGCACGCAGAACATCTTACGCACACGTTAAAACCCGTTCCGCTTTTCGAAAGAATAGGCCATTGTGTGCCGGAGGGAACGGATGAAAAAATTGATAAAACTGCATACACACAGGGATTGGATGTTAAAAATAAAAAAAAGCACATGAGTGCTTATTCCATTATTTTCGATATAAAATAATAAATAACAAATAAATACATATAAAAAATAAATAAATAATATACGGAAAGGCCCCTGGCATCATCACAGAAAAAGATGTAGCCTATACACGTTGACACAGACACCACAGACACAAATAGTGAAATACTCAGAGACAGAAAACAGATACAGACATACAGACAGATATAGACAGACAGACACACAACAGATAGACACACAGACAAAGAGAATCAGACAGTATCAGAATAAGGCTACGGCCATAGTAAACCGGCCCGTCCCTTGTTTTGACGGCCGTCTCTTTGACGGGAGAACGGATCCGTCAAAGCGGCCATAGGCTACGGCCATAGTAAACCCGGCCCGTCCCGTTGTTTCGACGGCCGTCTCTTTGACGGGAGAACGGATCCGTCAAAGCGGCCATAGTCAACCCGGCCCGTCTCTTTCTGACAATATGGTCACCCCGAGACTGCGAGTGACGCAAAAATGAGGCTGCCGCGGTGACGCAAATCGATAGAAAATAGTTCGACATAAGAAGTGTTTTTACGTAAAATCTCCCCCCAAAACTTTTATCAAAACCATTGGAATGTAATCGGGAAAGGTTAATTTACTAGTTTGTGTAGTCAGAATTTTTGAAGCACCATAAATAAGTTTTTCTTGATTATTTTCCTTTCTGTCGACCCGGCAAACGGACGTGTTGCTCGAACGTCAAAACGACGGGTTAAAAAGAACGGGCCGGGCCGGGTCTACTATGGCCACGCTCAGCCGTTTTCAGTGACGCCACAGAGTAATTCAGCCGGGCAGCATTTTTCACCCGGCCCGTCGTTTTGACGGCGTCAAAACGACGGGTTTACTATGGCCGCGGCCTTAGTCAACCCGGCCCGTCTCTTTCTGACAATATGGTCACCCCGAGACTGCGAGTGACGCAAAAATGAGGCTGCCGCGGTGACGCAAATCGACAGAAAATACTTCGACATAAAAAGTGTTTTTACGTAAAATCTCCCCCCAAAACTTTTATCAAAACCATTGGAATGTAATCGGGAAAGGTTAATTTACTAGTTTGTGTAGTCAGAATTTTTGAAGCACCATAAATAAGTTTTTCTTGATTATTTTCCTTTCTGTCGACCCGGCAAACGGACGTGTTGTTCGAACGTCAAAACGACGGGTTAAAAAGAACGGGCCGGGCCGGGTCTACTATGGCCACGCACAGCCGTTTTCAGTGACGCCACAGAGTAAGGCTACGGCCATAGTAAACCCGCCTGTCCCTTGTTTTGACGGCTGTCTCTTTGACGGGAGAATGGATCCGTCAAAGCGGCCATAGTCAACCCGGCCCGTTTCTTTCTGACGATATGGTCACCCCGAGACTGCGAGTGACGCAAAAATGAGGCTGCCGCGGTGACGCAAATCGACAGAAAATACTTCGACATAAAAAGTAAAAAGACATAAAAAGTGTTTTTATGTAAAATCTCCCCCCAAAACTTTTATCAAAACCATTGGAATGTAATCGGGAAAGGTTAATTTACTAGTTTGTGTAGTCAGAATTTTTGAAGCACCATAAATAGTTTTTCTTGATTATTTTCCTTCCGGCAAACGGACGTGTTGCTCGAACGTCAAAACGACGGATTAAAAAGAATGGGCCGGGCCGGGTCTACTATGGCCACGCACAGCCGTTTTCAGTGATGCCACAGAGTAATTCAGCCCTGCAGCATTTTTCACCCGGCCCATCGTTTTGACGGCGTCAAAATGACGGGTTCACTATGGCCGCGGCCTAATTCAGCCGGGCAGCATTTTTCACCCAGCCATCGCCTCAGAACTGACCAGAGCAGCAGCGGCCATGACCTTGCCCGCAGTGTTGTCCGGGTCGGCGTGACCTGGCTGACCTTTTTCCTGGCGCTGGCTCCGCTGACCATAGCTTCAGCAGACGACATCTTCTCTGACCCTGACCCCTGCACACAGGCAACAGCAGTGCCACAGCTACGTCACTCCAACCCATTCCTTGATGTTTATAGCCCCGCCGACCACAAAGGTCACACCGGAAGCAACGTTTTCATTTTATTTATGTGTTTATGTTTGTTTTTTTTATATCGAGGATAATGGAATAATCACTCATGTTTTTGTGTGTTTTTTTACATCCAGTCCTCGTGTATATGCAGTTTTGTAAATCTTTTTATCTGTTCCCACCGACACACAATGGCCTACTCTTACTAAAAGCGGAACAGGATTTAATGTGTGCGCAAACTGGTCACATACACAAAATCTCACCATTGGTGAACCTGGGAGCTCTAACCAATTAAGAAAAAAAAAACAGGAGTATTTGTTACTTCATTCTCAACAGGCTCCTATTTTGGAACTATTATTTTTTGTACCCACCTTCTTTCTTTCCTTCCTCGCTAGATAGCTCCTAGGTTTACCAATGTGAGATTTTGCCTATGCGACCACCCCCCCCCCCCTCCCCTCCACCATCTAGGTAGCAGTATTTCGACTTCTGAGACGGTGTCTAAACAAGACAACTGTGTGCATGCTGGTTTTTCTTTCTTTCTTTAAGAGATAAAGAGAAAGAGAGGAGAGAGAGAGGAGAGAGAGAGAGAGAGAGAGAGAGAGAGAGAGAGAGAGAGAGAGAGAGAGAGAGAGAGAGAGAGAGAGAGAGAGAGAACTAACTAGTGACACACAAATCAAATTCAATATAGAGCTATAAAAATGAACGTCTGCTCATTGTAGATAAAATACACATAGTTTATATAATTATACTGTAATGATCAATCTCTGTGAATAGCCTATGTATTCACAAAAATGAATAACTACACAGTATAATTAAAAGACATACTAACTAAACTGAAAACATTGAGATATTAAATAACATTTATCGAGCTCAATAATAATCAACTTTCAGAATAAAACTGAAAACATGAAATATGAATACGGCCTTCATCAAGATAGGAAGAGAGAGATAGACAGACATATAGACAGACACAGAGAGAGAGAGAGAGAGAGAGAGAGAGAGAGAGAGAGAGAGAGAGAGAGAGAGAGAGAGAGATATGGTGATATATATATATATATATATATATATATATATATATATATATATATATATATATATATATATATATATACAACATGATGAGTCTGGTTCAGTATCTTTGATGCATCAAGTGAAATTGAAGGCGATTTTTGAAGGTTGCCAATGATTGGTGCTTTTTAATTAAATCGGGAAGGGAGTTCCACAGCACAGGGCCTGAGTATAGTAAACTAGACTTGAACAAGTCTATTCTTGGGATTGGGACACTTGGCTTTTCACTATTTCTGGAATGATTCATTGGGAACTTATCTCTTAAGGATGTGGGGACAGCTCCTGCCATTATTTAATACATCATTATGCCTTTGTTATATTTTAGTCTTTGTTGTAGGGGGAGAATACTTAACTGAGTGTAATCCACTTCAAGTACGGTTGTTTTCTTCAGAAGGATAAGTTTGAGAGCACGTTTATATAGGCTTAATAACGGTTTCATAGTGTTTGCACTGGCAGAATCCCAAAGGGTTGAAGCAGAGTCTATTGAGGATTGTATATAAGTTTGAAAAAATAATTTCTTTGAATGGTAGTCAAGGAAATGTTTAATTTTTACTGGAGTGAAGTAGGGGCGCTGCATGTCTGGATTCCTTTTCCTGTTGGTGATTGACTGGGTCATGAAGAAGACGACAGACGGCGAAAGAACAGGGATCAGGTGGAATTTCACTACCATGCTAGAAGACTTCGACTTTGCAGATGACCTAGCTCTTTACCATCGGCCATGAACCATCTACAGCAAAAAACAGCCAAGCTAGAAAACAATGCTGCTAAAGTAGGCCTGAGGATGAACGACAAGAAATGCAAAGCGATAAAAGCCAACAGCAAGAGCAAGGAGAGGCTGAAAGTCAGGGGGAATGATGTCGAAGAGGTGGACAGTTTCACCTATCTAGGGGCCAACGTGACAAAGGATGGAGGAGGAACAGCAGATATCAAAAGAAGGACAGCCTTGGCAAACGCCCAGTTCAAACGCCTGTCTAACATCTGGCAAGCTGGAGACATCGGCAGCAAAACCAAAACCTCCCTCTTCAAGAGCTTGGTACTCTCAGTACTTTTGTATGGATGTGAAACCTGGAAGCTCACAAAAGGAGAAGAAGAAAAACTGGACACCTTTCAAACCAAATGCCTCCGGAAGATTTTTAAGATTAGATGGCAACAGCACATTTCCAACAAGGCAACCCTTCAGATGGCAGGGGCAGGGAAGATAAGTACAGAAATAAGAGGAAAGAGATGGAATTGGATTGGCCATGTCCTAAGAAAAGATCAGAAGAAAGACTGTGCTGTGGCCTTCGGATGGACACCAGAGGGAAGAAGGAAGAGAGGCCGCCCAAAGACAAACTGGCGAAGAATGGTGGAGGTGGAGCGGAATGCTGCTGGATGGAGCTCTTGGAGCGCAGCACGCAGCGCAGCTACAGATCGCAACCAGTGGAGAAATGATGTCCAGGCCTTATGTGCTTTCTGGCACGGAGAGAATTAAGGTTAAGGTAAAGGTATACTCTTTTGGACAAGTATTTGCATAGATGAGATATGTGGTAGAACTAGCTGAGGTTTTCATCCATTATTATTCCTAGAACTTTGTGATGAGAGGTTTGTTCGATTGCTTCCTTTCTTATGTGGATTGGAAACTGTTTATGAGGTAAATTTTGTCGCTTTTGTCTGGTGGTGATCAGCATGCATTTTATTTTTTGGGGGTGAATAGACATGTGGTTCAGTTCTGTCCATTTGACAAGATCATTACAGCTTTGTTGTAATGTGGTTGCAAGAGAGTCAATGTCGTTATGGCTCGTATGTATGGTTGTGTCATCAGCAAAAAGTTCACATTTGGATTTTATATGTAGCCAAAGGTCATTTATGTATAATGAAAAGAGAATTGGTCCTAGTATTGATCCCTGTGGTACTCCATAATGAATGGGTTTTAGATTGGATGTGGATGTAGTTGTTGAGACACACTGTTGTCTGTTTTTAAGATAAGAAGCAAGTAGTTCTAGACTATTTGATGATAGATTATACAGGGCTAGCTTTCTGATGAGAAGTGTATAGTCAATTGTATCAAATGCTTTTTTGAAATCTACAAACAATACTCCACAAAATTTATTTTCATTAATGTTTGACAGCCAATTGTCTATGAGACTAGTGCTCTGTCTGTCTGTCTGTCTGTCTGTCTGTCTGTCTGTCTGTCTGTCTGTCTGTCTGTCTGTCTGTCTGTCTGTCTGTCTGTCTGTCTGTCTGTCTGTCTGTCTGTCTGTCTGTCTCTCCTCTCCTCTCTCTCTCTCTCTCTCTCTCTCTCTTCTCTCTCTCTCTCTCTCTCTCTCTCTCTCTCTCTCTCTCTCTCTCTCTGAATGTGTCACCTATTGTCTAAAAATGTTTGCTATCTATATTGAGAAAAGTTCTATTCATATTTTGTACTCTCTATTTTAATAATCATGGGTATTAAATGTAATTGATATTGTGTAAACTCAATTAATTATCCATTTAAGTAAACTGAATAACTATGTCTATCATGATTAGGATAGGGTTACCAATGTGATCTTATGACCATAATCATAAGACTAAGTGAGGTGTTAGCATATAATTATATGGACCAAAATATGTGCCTTACAGCGATAGATTCCTCTTGTGTTCCTCTTGTGTTCGGCTAAATGATTTTATCTGAAATTCTAGGCATAAATTTCCTTTAGAATGAAATTTATTGATGACATGCAGGCGAACCTGTGAGTGAGTGTGTGAGTGTGTGTGTGAAAGAGAGAGAGGGAGAGGGAGGGAGAGAGAGAGAGAGAGAGAGAGAGAGAGAGAGAGAGAGAGAGAGAGAGA
>CM060327.1:12053513-12066013 GCA_030674155.1 Stramonita haemastoma | reverse complement strand
GCACGCGCACGCACGCGCGCGCACACACACACAAACACAACACACACACACACACACACACACACACACACACACACACACACACACACACACACACACACACACACGGGACGGGATAGCCTAGTGGTCAGAACATTGCCTGGCAATTTGACGACCCGAGTTCGAGGTTTTTTTCCCCCTGGAGTTAACATCAGTGCTGACTCTACTCTCCCCAAAAGTCATTCGGATGAGACTGTAAACCGAGACCCTGTGTGCGAACGCACGCAGAACATCTTGCGCACACGTTAAATCCTGTTCCGCTTTTCTTAAGAGTAGGCCATTGTGTGCCGGTGAGAACAGATGACAATATTTACACAACTGCAAACACACGGGGACAGGATGAAAAAAAGCACTTGCGTGCTTATCCCATTATCCTCGATATAACAGAATTAACACACACACACACACACACACACACACACACACACACACACACACACACACACACACACACACACACACACACACACACCTTATTGAGAAGGCAAGCAAGCAAGGCAGATTCCCAGAAGAACAGAGATATGAGAGAGAAGTAGCTGCCAAACAGCCATTTACATCGCATCACCGCGTTCTTAATTTTTAATTTTTTTTTTTTCGTTTTTGGATCCTATGTCCCTGCTTCCCTCTCTTTTATTCCTTCCTCTTTTCCATTGACAATTATTAGTTCTCTTTCATTCCCCAATTTACACTTGCTATTGCTTCTCTTTCATCCCAGGTTCCTCTTGTCTGTTTCTCTCCTTCATTCCCGGATTTACAGACCAAAACACTTAGCATAATGGGGTACTTACTTTACAGACTTACGGCAGTAGCCCATATTATGTGAACCAAAGAATGACATATACCATTGTGTATGAAATTGATGTGAGAAGGTGTTGGTGACCTTGTTGACACTTCACAGTAACATGACAGATGACACAGGTGTTAAAACAGGTAAGCTGACAGTAAAAAAAAAACAAAACAGGTATGCCATCATGCACTCCATGCAGATCAGTATTTTTCTAGCCAGTTTTATGTTTCGTGCTTGTACTCACCAGCTGATGCCTCATGTACATCCCCTTGCATTGTTTATGTAAATACTCCATGAAAACTGTCACCGTTGTCACCATGATTGTCCCCATCACATCAACAGTTTATTCCCTTTTTGTAGGTTGTGTATGACTACCACACACCAATAAAGAGAGCAAGCCTCACACTATTTTGCACATTTTTTATATACAGATAGTAAGTATTTACATGTTCTCTAATTACATAGGTTTGCACTTCTGTCCAAGTATCACGTGACATGTGTATGATACACCTTGACCACAATCCGAATTCTCTCCACCTTCCATTTCCACAGCCAAGAAATAAGCCACATCTTCACACACACACACCCATACATTCATTCCAAAACCAACTAGGCCTAATTTCTCAAGCGACTAGCCTACTTTCTCACGAGTGGGGGGAGGGGGTAGAGAGGAGAGGGGAGAGCTGGAAGACCAATGCAGTAATCTGTTGGGTAGTCTGGCACTGCATTTCATTCACGGCTACTACGGTACTACATAGACGGGGTAGTGACTGAAGGGTCAAGATGCTGACAGGTCAAGATTGATGGGGCCCCTTGGGGGGGAGGGAGGGGAGGAGGGAGGGAGGCTGCCCAGCGAAAAATTCCTTACATAAACAAAGACCAAGCCAGTGGCTGACAACTGATAAGCAACTAACGAGAAGTCCAGAGCACTTGCTGCCAAGCCCGGTTTATATTACCGGGCTGTGGGAAGGAAGGGTGTTTGTTGAGACCAGTATACCGGGCGCCGGGATGGAAAGGAAGAAGTCTGCAGAACGGAAAACCGGGCTGTGGGATTATTGAAAGAATTATAAAGTAATGTCATTGTCGGAGGAGAGATAGGCAGGAAGGGAGTGGAGGGGTGGGGGGAGGGGGGAGGGGGAGAGACAAAAGCTTTAGCCTAGTGGCCTTGCTTTCATTTTCCTGTTCGTCCTAGTGTAGGACGTAATTAAAGAACTGAGATTGTGTTTGTTTGTTTTCTACAACAACAACAACAACAACAAGAAACCCCAAACAAACAAACAAAAAAGCCAGCCCCCACTCCTCCAATATAAACAAACAGCCCAAGTGAAAACAATCCTTCAAATCATACAGGGACAAGGAATACAACGCATATGGTTGTAGGGGTTGGGTGGGGTGGGAAATGAAACATTTTTTTCTTTTGTCAAACTGTTATTTAAAAAAAGGAAAAGACAGAAAGAAAACAAGAAAACAAAAAAAGGAAGACCGACTCTAGGAGGATTGGACACTTGGGGAAAACACACCAAAGCAAATCAGAACAAAACACAAATCCACTTTCAAGCAACCTCCCCATTAGAGTTTAATTAGAAAATGATCAGATTAAGGAAAAACCCCCAGAGAG
The DNA here is from genome assembly GCA_030674155.1 of Stramonita haemastoma. NCBI lineage: Eukaryota > Metazoa > Mollusca > Gastropoda > Neogastropoda > Muricidae > Stramonita > Stramonita haemastoma. The sequence goes on along the minus strand of CM060327.1, from coordinate 12,063,569 downwards.
GTATGAAAGCAGATACCCCCCCCCCCCTCCCCTATTTCTCCCCTCTCGCCCTAATGTTGTCTCAAGTTTATTAATCTTTAAAAAATCTGGTGTCAGGCATCGTAGCAAGGTAGACAACCTAGCTATAAATAGGAGAGGAAAATAGACGTGGTTATCGCTCTTTTCGAAGGCGTTGAAACTACTGACGATACTGGTGTGACACAAAATTGCCCAGTTTATGATCATGGAGAGGTCGCCTTTCTGTGTGTACTGCTAACAGCTTGTGTGCGAATGTTTCCAATGTGTGTGTGTGTGTGTGTGTGTGTGTGTGTGTGTGTGTGTGTGTGTGTGTGTGTGTGTGTGTGTGTGTGTGTGTGTGTGTGTGTTTTCTTTAATTTAACGTCTTTTCACAATACGCGATATTAGACAAAGTTTCCCTATCAGAGTGGCTTTTTTTCCACAGATTTTTGCCAAGGACAACCCTCTTGTTGCCGTGGGGTCTTTTACGTACGCTAAACAATTATGTGTAACACACGGACCTCGGTTTATTGTCTCACCGAAAGACTAGCACCCAGACCACCACTCATGGGTCTAATGGATGGGGGGAAAGTTTTGGGCCCAAACGGGATTCGAACCACCGCACGCACACTCCGACTCGGACTTTTCGCTTTTAGTCAGGACGCGTTACCTCTAGACCACCGATCCACTGGGCAGGAAGGTTTAGTTCAGGCCTATGGACTGCAGGAAGGTTAGTTCAGGCCTATGGACTGCAGGAAGGTCTAGTTCAGGCCTTTGGATGCAGGAAGGTCTAGTTCAGGCCTATGGATGCAGGAAGGTCTAGTTCAGGCCTAGGGACTGCAGGAAGGTCTAGTTCAGGGCTATGACTACGGTAAGGTCTAGTTCAGGGCTATGGACTGATGCAGGAAGATCTAGTTCAGGGCTATAGACTGCAAGAAGGATTAGGTTCAGGACCATGGAGTGCACGAAGGACTAGTCCCCAGCCAAGGACTGCAGACCGGCAGAGTGCTGCTTGCTGAGGTGGCCACCAGGATCCTCTGCAGACGCAGCTCCTGCGCCCTGCGCCTCTTCTCCAGCGTCACGTTGAGGGTGTAGAGGAAAGGGTTGAGGGCGGAGTTGAGCGGCAGAACGAAGATGGCCATGAAGACGTTCACCTCCCCGGGAACGGTCACCCCCACAGCGCCCAGCACCCCGCACACACCGATAGGGAACCAGCACAGAAAGTCCGACATGGCGATGGACAGCAGACGCCGGGCGATGACCGCGTCCTTGGACTTGGTCGCGTCACTGACCTTGTTTTGACCTTGCGGTGGTCTGCCGCGAGAAAGCGTTGGTCTGGACAGACCAGTAGATCAGGAGCTGGCCTACAGCGATCAGCAGAAAGAGGACCAGGTTGCAGACGATCATGACACTGAAGGAGTAACCGTGACCTTCGAAGTCGTTCCGGGTTACAGGCAGAGGTATGCAGATGCCTGTCTGCTGGTAGAACTCCCACTGTGACGTCATCGGAGGAGAGGAACGGTAGCCAACGCCAGTCCCAGGGTCCAGATGACGCCACATGCAGCGTGTGTGACGTCGCCCCTGAAGCGGACCTGGCTGAAGGAAAGCGAAGGACGAGGAAGCGATCCAGGGTGATGAGGCAGATGAGGAAAGCCGACACCTCAGAGGACACGAAGGACAAGAATCCAGCGATGATGCACGCTGTACTGGTCTTCCAGCTCCCTCCCTCCACACGTAACTGCCCGCATACACTCTGTCAGCCAACCCACCACGGCAAGGTACCGCCATCGTAAATCAGACACGCACAGATGAAGGACAAACACAGCAAAACCGATCTTCCGTTTCAGACGAGGAACACAAACGGTACCGAAATGCCCCAAGTTGCCCAAGATGGCCAGACAGCAAACGCGGCAAGGGCGGTACGGTAAAGCGGACTTCAACAAATCGTCACACGACGAGAGTTCATCAGCAGGGGCTAGACACTCACCACGAAATTCTGCGGTAAAAAAAGCAGAAAGACGTTGAAGTTGCTTGCTGACACAAACTGCAGCTTCCCAGGGTTTGCATGAAGTCTGGCGTGAACTCGGACACAGGACAGTTCTTCAGGTGAAGACTGTGAAGGAGGTGGAACGCGGCTTGTCCCTGTAGAGACCGATTCCGCTGTCTGACAGATCCAGATCCGCAAACGGGGCGTTCTTTCCGACAGAAAGCTCAGGTTGAACACACGAAGGGGACCTGAGAAAGGTTCAGGTGCAGAAGAGCCCGGAGCTGGTGTGTCCCTTGCAGGTGGAAAACACTGTCCTGAGGGGGGTTACCCTGCCAGACTCAACCTTTCCAAATGAGGCATCCTCACAAAACGGTCCAGGTTGACGTGATGTAGCAGGTTGTGGCTCAGGTCCAAGGTGTGCAGGTTGGGAAGGAAAAAAGTCGAGAGGTTCCTCCAGCCACACGCCTGCATGCCCAGGTGAATCCCGCATACGCTGTGGAGACATCCCCTTGCTGAACTCCGTTCCCTTCGCCCCCCAGGTAACGCAGCTGTGGAAAGGAGGTAGTCAAAGGTGTGGGTGCAGGTCAAGGCCAGCCCGTGACACAGACAGGGGTCAGGCAGGTCGGTCACACTCAGCTCATCGTCATGTTGCGGACATGTGGCCTGCCGTCACACAGGTGATCGGTGTGCAGACACAGGGTTCGACCCGGCCCCGACAGGGTAAAGCCAGGACACCTGTAGTTCGTGCAGCACCCTCGTCCTCATAGCCCGGGCAGTCGTTGACGCCGTTACACCTGGGGTACAGGATAGCCTGATGGTTAGAGCGTTGGGCATTGCACTCGTGATCTGCTAATCCGGGTTCGAATCCCCGACAAGGGGATTTTTTTTTCCCTGGAGTTATCATCAGTGCTGACCCATCCCCCCACCACCCCAAATAAAAAATTCCAGATGAGGGACTATAAACCGGGGGCCCTTGTATTAAATACACGCGAACATATTGCTCACACGTTAAAATCTGTTCTGCTTTTTAAAAGGTGCCGGAAAGGTGGGTATTATATATATATATATATATATATATATATATATTAATATATATAATATAATTATATATATATTTTTTTTTTATACAAAAACGGGGTTGGATGTAATAAAAGCCCCATAAGTACTTATTCCAACATCCTCGAAATAAAAGAATAAAATATGATACCCCCCCCCCCCACACCCACACACACCTGACGTAGACAGGCAGCACAAGTTTTCCCCAGGGCACATAAAATGGCTATTAGGACATCCAGAGCTGTCTCCTGCCACCCCAGTTGTCAGGTGAATCCCCCAGGCCTGTCAAAGTGACGATACTCAGGGTACCAGGGGTAATGGGGCTTGGTACAGCAGACATGGGAAATCCTTAATTTTGTGTGTTTTTCAGAGAGTGAGGGCAATCCACTTTATCCTCGTTCGTCACGCATCAGGGAAGCCATCCAGTACTTAGCGAAATCCACCACTGAAAGAAAGGAAAAAAGGGGAAAGGTAAAGGTGTTCCCAAAAACCATGGGGTTTTGTAGGGAAGCGAGGGTCAGAGACCTCAGCTTCTCTAGGGGCCAGCATATTGAGGGCGGCGCCCATCCCCTCTCCTCGCTGCTTTACCTGCCTCAAGAGGCAGGTACCCATTTACAGCTGGGTGAATGGAGGACTGTACTGAAGCCAGGCGCGCAAACGGTCCCTATCAATTGGTAACCACCCTCGATGCTGCTTTCTCCTTGGGGAAAGCGAGCGCTCTGACAAAACTGAGCTACCCCGTCCCCAAAGGGGTTGGAAAAAAAGTGAAAGCACTGTCCCCCAAACTTCGCTAGGCTTGGCACAGATGGAAATTTACAAACTTTTGCACCCCGTGGGGGCTGGATGCCAAACAAAGTGCTTATTCCATTACATTGAAATAAAATAAAAACAACACTCTGTTTATACTCCAGCGATATTACATTCGTTGATGTTGTTTTTATATCTGGATAACAAGTGGATTTAGTAGCCTAGAGTTGCTGTTTTCGGTACACCGGCACTAAGTCAGTGCAGATTAACACACACACACACACACACACACCCCACACACACACACCACACACCACACACACACACCACACACACACACACTCTTTATATTTTTTCCACAGAACTCTTGCCATCCATACTCGCAGGAGGACAACCTTGCTGTGGGGGGAAGTGAATGTGGCAAGTACTATGAACAGGTTTTGAAGACATGCGCCATTTTCGAATAGTTATCGCATCAGTTTTAGTTTTGCTGGCAGTTTGAAAAACCTTCCCCTTTCTTCTTCTTTAAAAAATAATATTGCGGACCCCATAGGAATGTTCAATTCCATCAATGGGCCCCCTTAAAGTCCTGGGTTGAAACCTCGGGGGGCATCTGGCGAATTAAAGGTAGGGGTTTTACGATCTGTTTGGTTAATTTTCAAGTTGCAGACTGCCAGTGCCTTCATTCCCTTCGTGATATGCACGCGCAAGAAAGATCAAACATCACGTTAAAGCCCCATAATTTACACACTGTTGATGGATACGGGAAACACAACATACCCAGCATCATCCCCGAAGTCGAAATGATATCTTCATGGGGGGTAAAAAAAAAAACCACGGGTCGCTTGAAAATATACGCAAAAAACTCACAATTGGTGGACCTTGGAGTTCTGCCTAGGAACAAAATAACCCCCCAAAATTCACGAAAATTCCCAGCCTGCAACCAACAGACGCACGCGCACAACCAACCAACCAACCCGCCAGCCAGCCAGCCAAAAAGACACGCCCCACCTGTCCCTCCCCACAGCTGAACTGGGATCCTCCACAGGGAGGGTACACGCAAAAAATTTCCCCACCGCCGTCACTCTCACAGTCGTAGTGAAAGTCACACACCACAGTGTAGGGCCCCAAAAAGGGGGTCAGGAGAAGACCCCCCCGAGCTCTGCAGGGAAGTACGGCTGCCTGTCCCCCTGCATATCACAGTTGCCCCCATCATCTCCTTTGGGGGAAAGGGTTCCACCTTCCAGCCGCGCTCTCCAAGGTCACAGGCGAAGGTCTCTTGCGTCACGTGCTGTTCAGGACACGTCACGAGGTGGGCACGTGAGGAGTTGGCGTGTTCGGAGCAGGCAGGGGAAAAAGGGCTGTGAATGCGGAGGCGTTTGCGGTGTAAACTCAACGGTAGGCACTCTTATAGGGAGTCGCCAAACTCTAGAAGACTGAACACAGGGGAGGAGGGGATGTGGGGTTTTTGGGCCAATATCCACAAAATTTGTTCTTCGTTCTGTGGAAGACTCAGGGCAAAAGTGTTATGGAACCACTCTCCCATCTCCAGGGGGTTTTGACCTTGGAGGAAAAGGCAAAGTAAAGGTGTGCAAGCAATGCAGGGTGCAAAAAACACAGGCCCCCCCTTTTTTTTAACCCCCCCCCAAACCACACCCCACCCCCCCCCCCCACAACACACACACACACCCCCCAAAAACCCCTGGCCCCCCGGGGGGCTTTAAAGGAAAAAAAGGCCTTTTTCGGTTGCCGGTGGGGGACGAGGACGAAAACAAATTTCATACCCGGGGCCCCGGTTTTTAAAAAGCCTAAAGCTAAACGGGGGGAAACCCCCCCATAAAAAAGAAAAATTTTAAAAAAAAATTTTAAAAAAAAAAACCCCAACAACACCACACACACACACCACACACACACACCACACACACACACACACACAACACACACACACCAACACCAAAAAGGGACCCCGAGGGGGTTAGGCCCTCCACCAAACCCAAAACAACACCCCCCTCCGGGGGAAAAATTGAAAGTGCAAAAAAATCAAAAAGAGGAAGTCACAAGGGAAACTTCCATCAGAACGGTTTGGCAGGGGGAAAACCATGATAGGGGTTTTACCCACTATCTGAAAAAAATTTGGGAGACAGGGGAGGGCCAACACCTTGGACACCCCCTGAGTGCCCCCAAGAAAGGAATTAAATAGTCAAGAAAGCCAGGTAAGAACCCCCCTGAACAGACAAAGCCTCAAGCTGAAGAGATCATCAAAGATGAGAGGAAGGCTTCAGACAGATGATGCACAGCAGAACAAATTTTCAAAATTAGAATACTCTGATAAATACTTGCAACACCAGCAAGATCTTAACCACGTCTTTGTAGACTTTAAGAAGGTGTATGACAGTCTAGCATGCAGTTCTGTGGGCAACAGTGAGGCTGTGTAACATCAATGCCAACATGATCAGAACCATAGAATGCCTCTATAACAAGGCAGCCGCACAGTATACTATGACAGCAACATAGAAGACTGGTTTGAACACATTGGAGTACACCAAGGATGTATGCTCCTGTCCCCTTACTTCAATGTCTCAGAGAGAATAATGGCTAATGGGCTTGACAATTATGAGGGAACAGTGAGCATTGGAGGCAGGACAATTACAAAGTTACGTTTTGCCAAAGACATCAACAGCCTGCTGGAGAACAGCAAGAGCTAATAAAACTGGCAAATCACCTTGATGAAGCCTCTTTTGGTATATGGCATGCAGATCGGTCCAGAAAAACCCAGCTGATGACAAATAGTGCCACTGGCATCAGCACTGACAATTATGGACGGCAACAAAAATTGAGACCGTCCATAGCTTTAAATATGTAGGAGCTATTGTATGGATGAAGGATCAAAACTGAAATCGTCTCCAGAATAACCCTGACCAAAGCTGCAATGACCAGACTGAAAGTCCTTGGGATGACAAGAACATTGCCATTAGTTTTCAAGATCAGACTGATGCATTCCTGATCATGTCCATTTTTGTACACATGTGAAACATGGACGATAACAGCAGACATTGAAAGAAGAATACAGGCAAAGAGATGAGATGCTTTAGCAAACTCCTTAGTATCTCATACAGAGAACACATAAATAATGAGGAAGTGAAAACCAGAATTATAAAACGCCATCGATCATATGAAGAGCTCCTGACTTCAGTGAAGATATACAAACCTAAAGTGGTACAGGCATGTTCCACGAACATCTGGATTGGCCAAGACTGTCTACAGGAACAGTACAAGGAGGAGATGAAGCGACAGACAGAGGAAATAATTGAAAGACAACATCAGAGAGTGGATATTCCTTGAGTGGACAACTTGCTGAAATCTGAGGACCATGGAGAGTGGAGGAAGGTGGTTGCAAAATCTTCGTGGTGCTCCCACGTCTACAGGACTACAGGATAGGTAACAGGTAGCAGCTAACTGCATGGACGTGTTGTTGTCTGCTTGTTTCGAATCTTAACCCAGCTAAAATGCTTTGTCACTTGTTGATGTAGTGGAAGGGCTCTAAAGGTAAAGGTAAATGTGTCCCATAACCTGTGTGGTCGTTAGGGGAGCGAGGCATCAGAGAACTCAGCTTCTCTAGGGGCCAGCATGTTGAGGGCGGCGCCCATCTTCTCTCCCTTGTGCTTTACCTTCCCTGACCAAAGAGGGCAGGTACCCATTTACAGCTGGGTGAACTGGGGGGAACAGTACAGGAAGGGCTATAGCCTACATTAAAATGTTGTCATGCTTTGAAATGCTGTGTTTGAGAGTGCCTTCATCCTGACTTTTTCATAGAAAAAACTGCCTCTACTGTTCCTTCATGCTACTCAGGTCAGATGACTTGTGTACATGTAAAAGACACTTCATGATGCACTAAATAGTGTAGTTTAGATCAGCTGAATATTCTAGACAAAATAATGCTTTAGACAATTTAAGAAAAAAAGACCCCTCCCCCAATATGAACACCCCCCCCCCACTCATCCCCCCCAGTAACCTAAACATTACATGATTTCCAGAAAAGGTTGCCCGATGTTTATGTGTTGGCCTTCAGACCAATCCACACTTGCACACCAGTCAGAGAATGTTCCAGAAGTTTTGTGACATCAGTCCACTTCTGTCTGGTTTCCAGACTAACCAGTGTGGCGCCATACTGCTGGCACCGTTTGCTGGTATCAAACCACGATTGCCACATGGACCGTGGCTGATGATAGATGAAGCATCGCCACCTGCCTCTACCTGCAACAGGGAATGTACGTAACACACAATTGAGTCAGGCGCAATGAAGATGCCACATTACAACACATGAAATATGGAAGTTCTGGTCAGTTATCAAGGTGGAGAATCACAAAATTTAATGTCTCCCCCTCCCCTTACCATGCATCGTGTAGTCAGCTCTATCCCAATTGTGGTTGTAGTGGTTAGAGCATTGTGCATTGCACTCATGATCTGGTTTGGCCTAGGTTTGAACCCCTTTGAAGGGAATTTTATTTTACCAGGATAAGAACTTCAATCATTAATCATCATGATGGGAAAAAAGCTGTAGCAAGAGCAAGCTACACAGTAAAAAATGTCATAGGTCTGAAGAAGAAATAGAAAGTAGGTAGACATTTAAAGAAAACAGTGGCAACGATGTAATCTAGTCAGTTAGAAAGTTGCACATGAAACTCTATTTACTCTTTGATCAATTATTTTTTAGAAATAAGGCATGTCTACATTGAAAAAAAACAAAGATGGAAAACCAGTTCTACCTTCTCGACTCCACATTTCTCAGATTGTAGGGGCACCGGCTTTCATCTTCAAGTTCCTCACACTGAGGCAGCAGGTCCAGGGAAAGTGCTCAGAAAGACCAGGCCACACTGCATCAGAACAGTTCCACGCTTGTCCCTCTTGCGGGCACCTGCTTACTGCTTTCTCAGACTGTGGTGAAATACGTTCAGGTTTCAGGTCTGTTCTATGGAAGGAATACCTCAGCCTGAAACCAGAGGAGCTGGAAAGCTGGTGACTGGTGAAATAAACTGACAGGGAGGTGTCTGTCTCCTCCTGTTCCTGGGCAAAGTCATCAGGGAAGAGGAAGGCTTCCAGGGTAGTAACGTCTGCCCACAAAACACTTTCTGTTTTTCAGGCTCTGTGTGAAAACTCATTGAATGGCAATAGAGGTCCTTGAGGTGGCATTGTCCAGGAAAGAGGGACAGCTTGTCCCATGGCGGAGCTCCAGACTGAGGAAGCCCAGGAAGAGAACGTGGTGGTCAGGAGGAGTGAGAACCAGGCAGCTCCTCATGTGTGGCGGGTAGTGCAGGGACCCATTCCACCCTGGGGTCTGCAGGTACCTGAAGAAAATCATCGGTGTTGATGTTGTATGGTGTTAGTATACAGCGTATTATTATTAGTATTGGTATTTGAAACATGGTGTCTGTATACAGCCTATATATTATTAGTATTGGTTTTGAAACATGTTTGAAATGTATACAGCCTATATTATCAGTATTGGTATTTGATACAACGTTTGTCTGTAAACAGCACAGTCAGTATTGACAAATGATAAATTGTTTCTGTAAATAGCCTTACCCTGGTCTAACATTTGATATAAATAAAACTTGCTTTCCCTTTTTTTGATGTCGACAAAGGTTGTGTCATTGCCATTTTATGTTGAATAATGGTTGTTATTGTCATTTACATATTTTTACATCTAATAAATATAAAATAAATACTTTTATTACCATTTGATAATATCAATAATGATTGGCAATACGGTTTTGGTATTTAATAAAGGATTGACAAACACTATTTAATATTCAATAAAGATTGGCATTATCATCTGATATTCAATACAAAATGTAGTTTACCACTTGATATTTCAATACAAACTGTAGTTACCATTTGATATTGAGTACACATTTTAATTACCATTTGATATTCAATGAAAATTGCAATTACATTTGATATTCAATGCAAATTATATTATCATGTGATATTCAATATGGATTGTAGTTATCATTTGAAAAAGATAGTTATTAACATCTGATGTTCAGTAAAGATTGTCAGATGCACGGGGACTGACTCATCAGGAACTTAAGGCAACACTTTGCATTTTGCTCACATGACAGACAACAATAGTTTCTGTCTGAACCTCCAACAGGGACAAAAAAGTCACAAAAAATAAGGTATTGATCTCATTCCAATCTGATTATATATCTATTTGACATCATACCAATTACATGTCATATCTAGTTGATATTTCAATCTGCATGCCA
>CM060327.1:12043513-12051013 GCA_030674155.1 Stramonita haemastoma | reverse complement strand
TGGCTCTCACTGATGGTCAACAAGAAGCAGGGTGGCGGGACGGTTAAGACATTCAGCGCGCCTAACAGGTAAAGCGTAAGGTTCTGGGTTCGATTCCCAGCCTTGCCCTTACTTCCTAGTTGGACGAAAAAATCGGACTGAATGTCAAAGTCCTTCGAACGAGACTATAAACCAAGTAGGCCCGTGTGTGAATGCACACAGAACATCCTGTGCTCACGTTGAAAACCCGTTCCGCCTTTTGAAAGAGTAGGCCAAAATCTCACCATTGGTAAACCTCGGAGCTATAGCCAAGGAATGCAAAAAGAAAAAAATCAACTACCAGATAGATAGACAAATAGATAGATAGATAGATAGATAGACAGACAGACAGACAGACAGACAGACAGACAGATAGATAGATAGATAGATAGATAGATAGATAGATAGATAGATAGATAGATAGATAGATAGATAGACAGATAGCTAATTGCTAGCTAGCTAGATAGGTGGATAGACAGACACAAACATAAAATCTGATAAAAGGTAAAGGTGTCCCATAACCTATGTGGTCGTAGGGGAGCGAGGCGTCAGAGACCTCAGCTTCTCTAGGGGCCAGCATATTAAGGGCGGTGCCCATCTCCTCTTCTTCGCTGCTTTACCTTTTTTGTCCCTAAAGAGGGCAGGCACTTATGTACAGTTGGGTGGACTGGGGAACTGTACTGAAGTCAAGGCGCGAAAACGGTCACCCATCCACTTAGTAACCACACTCAATGTTTAACCTTAGCTTGGGGGAAAGCGAGTGCTCTGGCCACTAATCTATCCCGACCCACAACAAAAGATAAAATAGGATAAACGAGCTTTCGTATGATCATTATCGTCAAAACAAAACAAAGGCAATTTCTTCACAGTGTAGCAGGAAAGAGGCATTGTCGATACTTCCTCAGTTGACCACACACTTGAAGAAAGAGTGGACAATCGCCTCTTCCTCTCAGGTCCATCACTGCAGCACAACACAACATTGTGTGGAAACACTGTCTCTGTTTTTAACCCATCAGCCTAATGCGGCATGACTCCTTAGAAACAGAGACCCTTGTCAGTCAGAAGCTTAACCCTGGGATAAATGTTTGCAATCATCTGTATATGGGGATTCTCAGACTCTGCATTTCCTGCTTAAGCTATTTTTTGCGCAAGATGTTGGGCATGAGTGGGAGACTGGTATCTAAAAAAAGATTGACGAATTATTCTTTAAAAAAAAGAGGAAAGAAAACAAGATAAAGACACACACACACACACAACACACACACACACACACACACACACTCACACACACACACACACACACACACACACACACACACACACACACACACACACACACACACACGCACGCACACAAAGGGCATTGCATTTTGGGGTGGGAGTGGGGCTGGGATTAGGGATAGGGGGTAGTGGTGGTGGTTGTGGTGGAGGCTGATGCCTAGAAAAGGAGAGATGTGAAATATTCTATTGGAAATTCATACATAGCATAGCCTAGGTTAGCAGAGCCATATTGGGTAGAATGTGTAGTGTTGAGTCTTCTCCTGTGCTTGTAACTCTGCAGGAAGTCTGCCCGCTGGCCTCAGCCAGCACGTTCCGATCTCAGGGCAGCTCATCAGAAAAGTTTTTAAGGGAAAAAATTCAGATTTGCATTAATATAGATGTATACAATACGAAGTAAAACAATAGCGTACCAAAACTACTTTGTTTCAGTATAAAATGAAGTTAACATAAGTTTAATGACATTAAGACACGATGTTCAGTTTAAGTAGACTAAAGGGTGTTTGCATGAAAAAAAAACCTGTCAGGGAAAAAGCTTTTAGTGAATAAAGTCTGTCTGTGCATCAGGTCTGTCTGTGCATCAAGTCTGTGAGTCAGGTCTGTCTGTGCATCAAGTCTGTGCATCAAGTCTGTTTATGGATCAGGTCTGTTTGTGCACCAAGTCTGTGAGTCAGGTCTGTCTGTGCATCGGGTCTGTTTGTGCATCAAGTCTCTCTGTGACTGTGTGCTGCAGTCAGGACAGTCTTTGGTCCAGGGCCTATTACCTCGTGCGCACGAGCTTCAGATGACATCATCGTGAACAGTGATGATAATAGGCAATGAGCCAGAGACAATGGTGATGATGTTGTTGTTGATGTTGTATTTGTATAGTGTTGTTGTTGTTGGCTGTTGATATGGTCGGTACTGTGGTTGTTGTTTTATAACTATTGTTGATGTTAAAAATGTTGCTTTCATTTTGTTCAGGTAATGAACAGCACCTACCCAATGTTGGTTCTACCTGATGACCATTCATAGCATTCAGTGGGTGAAGGGAAAAGGTGGCATGGCTTGCAGTTAGTTTGCAGTTGGTTTGCAGTTGGCTTGCAGTTGGTTTGCAGGTGGCTTGCAGTTGGCTTGCAGTTGGTTTTCAGCTGGCTTGCAGTTGGTTTGCAGTTGGCTTGCATTAGGCTTGCAATTGGCTTGCAGCTGGCTTGCAGTTGGTTTGCAGTAAGCTTGCAATTGGCTTGCATTTGGCTTGCAATTGGCTTACATTTGCTTTGCAGCTGGTTTGCATTTGGCTTGCAGTTGCTTTGCAGCTGGCTTGCAGCTGGCTTGCAGTTGGCTTGCAGCTGGCTTGCAATTGGCTCTCAGTTGGCACAGGCGGTAGAGGGCTGAGTAATGCTTTCTCTCATTCAGACGGTATTGGCATGGTAGTTAGGCTTTGCTGTAATTTCCTTGTTTGTTTGTCCCTTTGTTGTTGTCTTTGTTTATCTCTTTGTTCTTTTGTTTAGGATACAAATGATAGTACCAATGAGCTTGATGATACTGGATATTGGTTCTTACTGTGCTTATGCTTCTTACTATGCTTACTTTCAGATTTTATTTTTCTTCGCTTTTTTCCCATTTTCTGTGTTATCGTTTTACTTTTTTGTGTTAAATAATTGTTCTTTTCTCTGTGACAGTTTTTCTTTCCTGTGTTCTATCATTTCATTTTCTTTTCGTTTACGTGTTGTAGTTTTTATTTTTTGCTATGTTATAATTTAGAGAGAAGAGAGAGAGAGAGAGAGAGAGAGAGAGAGAGAGAGAGAGAGAGAGAGAGAGAGAGAGAGAGAGAGAGAGAGAGAGAGAGAGAGAGAGAGAGAGAGAGAGAGAGAGAGAGAGAGAGAGAGAGAGAGAGAGAGAGAGAGGCCAGTAATGCACTCACACTGAACAATAAAAGAGGTATTCTCGACACTTCAGACGTAAAAAGCCTACCATATCATTACCGATCATTAGCACCAGGCTATAAAAAGAGCCCAGAGTATCACCGAAAGCAAACACTAGTGCAGTGCTTCTGCAGTCTACTCTGGGCTGTATGTATGTATGTATGTATGTATGTATGTATGTATGTATGTATGTATGTATGTATGTATGTATGTATGTATGTATGTATGTATGTATGTATGTGTGAGGAGAGAGAGAGAGAGAGAGAGAGAGAGACAGAGAGAGAGAGAGAGAGAGAGAGAGAGGAGAGAGAGAGAGAGAGAGAGAGAGAGAGAGAGAGAGAGAGGGAGGGAGGGGGAGACAGAAATAGACCTGCTTCTTCATTATCACCAACTCACGTGCATATGTATAGTGGATGCATGGTCTTTATTGCCAGCAGTAAATAGCAGTATGTTGTTGGTCTATTACTGTAATAGGTCTCTTATGTATTATGCGCAGAACAACACAGACTATAATGATGCGCTTCAAAAAAAAAAATCAAAACATCTTCAAAGTAGGAATATGGATACCTTCATGGTGGGCAAAAATGATGGCATGCATAAAAATATCACCATTGGTGAACCTCGAAGCTCTACCCAAGGAACTAAAACTAAAGACGAGAATAAAAAAAAGACCAAAGACCAAAATTAAGTGGTCAATTATCAATCAAAGCAGCCTGTAGGCCTATCTGTGGGGAAAAAGTTACGATTGCTCACATTCTTTTAGAGTACAGAGATATGAAAAAAAACTTTTTACCTGTTTTTTCACAGTCTGTTGCTTAGAGCAAAATTAATTCTAAAAGACATTCCATTAATGACAGAATTTGTATTGTCATTATGGAACAGTATTATTATTGGATTCTTATAGCATAATGATGTTTACTAGTATATATATGAATTTCAAAGTTAGTGTTTAAGCCTTCATTTCTTTCTTTTTCAACACTTTGTTTTATGGTTTTTGTTTGTGTTCATATATAGTTGTTTCATGCAGATATTTAGCTATGTGTAGCCTCCATCCCACCCCTAAACACACACACACACACACACACACACACACACACACACACACACACACACACACACACACACACACACACACACACACACACAGAGTCACCTACACACCGTTTCCTGTCTGATATCATTAATTAATGGAAGGACGTTAAACTGAAGAACTAGCTAACTAACTATACCCATTTTACCTTTTCCTTTCCCCATCTTCTGTTTTTCTCATTTCCCCCCTGATAAAGCTACTGATATCTAGTGACCAGGTAGACAGTCTGAACTATCGGAGTATCTGTACTTTTGGTGTGTATTTCTCTTCCTGGCATTGCAATTTTCTTTTGTATATCTTCCCCTGGAGGAGGTCAGTATAAGCTCTGAGGTTATTGTTATTCTCATACAGTGTTGTTGTTGCTTTTTTGTTCTCTGTGGCTAGAACTCCGAGGTTCACCAATGGTGAGATTTTGTGTATACAACCGTTATTGCCCACCATGAAGGCAGCTGCATTCCGACTTCTGGGGATGCATGCTGGGTGTGTTCGTGTTTCCGCAACCCATCGAACGCTGACATGAATGACAGGATCTTTAACGAGCACATTTTAATTTTTTGCATGTGTATATATACACGAAGGGAATGAAAGCAATGGCAGGTCTGCACTTGAAGTTGACCGAGGAGATCGTAAAAATACCCACCTTTAATTCATCAGTCACTGCCGAGATTTGAACCCACGACTTTATGGACATCATGGATTTGCAGTCGAACCGTCTTAACTACTCGACTGTAGTGTCCATTATGCGTGTTTGTTTCTGCTGTAATGTCATTGTGAAATCATGTCTAAAAGACACACAGGCACAATTGAAAAAAAAAGATCTAAAACATTGCGCCTAAGTTAAAAGAAATTAGTCATTAGAAACAAAAAACAAAAGAGGGAAAGAAGCGTAGGCAATGCAGGACAACTGCCTCAGTAACTGTAGTTGTCAGTGCATAAGTCATTGTGTTTCTGTGCGTGTGTAGAGAAGAAGAGTGTCATTTTATATCTTCTCACATAACCGCCCATAAAAGCTCCTGTTTCTATTTCTGTCGCTGCAACCGGTTAAAAGGCCGATAAATCAGAGGCTTGTCACTGTCAGACCTTCCGCCCCCCCCCCCTCCCATCATCATCATTATCTCCTTCCCTGACAGTGATCGGATAGCAGATCACTGTCTTTTTTCCTCCGTTTTCTGCGTTATTACTCGGGGTACACACAACACACACACACACACACACACACACACACAACACACACACACACACACACACACACAACACACACACACACACACACACACACACACACACACACACACCACTCTCTCTCTCTCTCTCTCTCTCTCTCTCTTATATATATATATATATATATATATATATATATATATATATTACACACACACATACACACACAATTAGTACAACCACAAATGCTGGTGTAGTATTAAAAAAAAACCCTTTTAGTCAACATGCACATAATAATAATAATAATTATATACATATATATATATATATATATTTACGCATATACACCTACAAACACACACACATATACAATTAGTAGAACCACAAGTGCTAGCCTACGTATTAAAAAACCCAAGTAAAGCCAGCCAACAGGCGCATTACTACAGAAGCGCGAACACACGCATGTTATGATTGCGCGCGTGTGTGCGAACACGCATGCACACACACATAGACACACACACGCAGACACACAGACACAGACAGACAGACAGACACACACGCACAAACACAGACACACACTAATACCCCCCCCCCCCCGACACATACACACACACACACAGACTTACACACACAAACACAAACACACACACACACACACACACACACACACACACACACACACACACACACACACACACACAGATGCATACTTATGCACAAAAGCACAAACTGACATAGACATCCATTTGCTCTCGCCTGCACGTGCTCACACACACATACACACACAAACACACACACACACACACATACGCACGCGTGCGCACGCTCGTGCATGCACGCACGCACGCACACACACTCACGGACGCACGCAAGAACACACACAAGCACACATGCACACACAACACACACACATGCACACACACACACACACACACACACACACACACACACACACACACACACACACACACACACACACGCATACTTATGCACAAACGCACAGAGACACATACACATCCGTTTCCTCTCGCCCGCACGCGCCCCCCCCCCCCCCCCCCACACACCAACACCCCTCACCCCCATACACACAACACACACGACACAAAGACGCCATCAAAAATATAATAATCCTTGTTGTGTTTGTTCATCTCTTCTTAAAATCAGATCCATCAGTGAAGAGCAGAACTCCAAACGGGTTGACGTTTTGCGACGGAGGTTGTCGCTGTCCCCTCTGTCCTGAACGGTTGTTGTTTTTGTTGTTGTTGTTGCTGTTGCGGTTGTTGATCATAGACGACATCAACAAACCAGGACCTAGACCATCCCCTAAGTCCCCCAAACCGTCCCCCAGATCCCCCATACTGTCCCCGAAGGAAGAGAACGCATCCCCACTCAACCCTTCCAGACTTTCCGAGCTGTCGCCCACAAACCCTGCCCCCAGCTTACCCAAACCCTCCACAGAGTCAGACACATCTCCTCCCCCTCCCCCCATCTCCATACTGCTGCTGCTGCTGCTGCTAGCGCTCAGGTCCTCCAAGCTCTCCCCGACCTCTCCGAACGCGGGTTCTATGCCTTCGCTCACTGCTCCTATGGCATCGCTGAGGTCGCCCATACCACCGGCCATGTCTGCCGAGTCCATGACAGGCAGGTCAGCGGGGTCGGAGAGGTCGGTGGCTTTGTCCATCAGGTCTTCAACCGTGCTGGCCACGTCCTGGAAAGCTTCGGTCAGCATCTCACTGCTGAGGTCCGAGCTGGCCTGTTGACAGAGGGGGTAGAGTGGGGGTCAGTTTATTTTATTTGGGTTCAGTTAGGTGTTCTATAACTTATGTGGTCGTAAGGGAGCGAGGCGTCAGAGACCTCAGCTTCTCTAGGGGGGCAACATATTGAGGGCGGCGCCCATCTCCTATCCCTCGCTGCTTTACCTTAGCTTGAGGAAAGCGAGTGCTCTGACCACTGAGCTATCCTGTCCTCACACCCAACCACAAAGGCCATATCACGATTGTTTCTATGTAAGCCCCAAAAGAGAAATCCCTTCCCCCCCAAAAAACACAT
>CM060327.1:12031013-12038513 GCA_030674155.1 Stramonita haemastoma | reverse complement strand
TTGTGATTCATGGAGAAAAAAGTCTTAATTTTCGATAACTGCATCTATATTGAAATATGGACGAACGCTATAGCCGAGTTAACATGATCGATCGACTTCAGTCCCATGGGTCTATGAAGTAGTGGGTTCGAATCTCGGCGACGTCTGGTGAATGAAGGGTGAGGATTTTATATATATTTTTTACGATATCCCAGGTCAACTTCTAATGCAGACCTGCCAGTCCTTTAATTTCTTTCGTGTATATACACACGAGCAAAAGATCAAAATATGCACGTTTAAGATCCAGTCATTCATGTCAGCGTTCGGTGGGTACCGAAAACAAACATAGGCTACACAGCATACATCCCCGAAGTCAGAATGCGGCTGCTTTCTTGTGCGCAAAACACGGTCGCATACGCAGAAATTCACCATTGACAAACCTTGAAGCTCTAGCTGAAGAAGGAAAAAAATAACAAAAGATAGCAGCAGAAACCTTTTCCACAGAAATGACATTTTGCTATTGACTTCAAAGATGCTGGCAACAATCTCTCCTGTGGAATCTTTGGGCCATTCTTATAGCTGTCCTTTCCTTCCCAGTCTGTAAGAACATTTTTCTTTTCTTTCGTTCCTCGCCTAGAGCTCCGAAGTTCACCAATGGGGAGATTTTGCATATGTGACCGTTTATTTGCCCATCATGAAGGTAGCTGCATTCCGACTTCGGGGACGTCTGCTGGGTGTATTCGTGTTTCCGTGACGCACCAAACGCTGACATGAATTACGAGTTCTTTAACGTGTATGTTTGATCTTCGGTATGTGTATAGAGAATTCTGATAGAGAAGCATCTCCAACACCAAAAAGACTTGTACCACAATTTCATAGACTTCAAAAAGGCCTTTGACAGGGTATGGCATGACGGCCTCTGGCAAGTACTCAGGCACTTCAACATTGACAGCTGCCTAATTGAAGTCATCAAGGCTCTGTACGAGAAACGCAAAAAGTGCAGTTTTCATGAACAAGCACGTGGGAGAGGTCTTCAAGACCACGGTTGGGGTTCGCCAGGGCTGCCTTCTCTCACCTGTACTCTTCAACCTCTTCCTCGAAAACATCATGACAGAGACACTGCAAAACCACCACACTTCCATCTCCATTGGTGGAAGACCCCTTTGCAACCTCAGATTTGCAGATGACATTGACCTCATGGGCAGCAGCAAACAAGAACTGCAAATCCTCACAGACAATTTAACAGATCGAGCGAGCGCATACGGCATGGAGGTCAGTACAGAGAAATCAAAGATCATGGTCAACAGCGCAAGTAATGACATCACGGAAATAAAGATGAATGGAGAAACACTAGAAGAGGTGAGCCAATTCAAATACTTAGGCTCCATCCTAACAAAAGATGGCACATCAAACAATGAAGTGAAAGCTCGCATTGCAACAGCAACATCTGCTCTAGTCAGACTCGAGAAGATCATCAGAAGCAACAACATCAGCTTCGGCACCAAATACCACCTTTACAAATCCCTCGTGATATCTATCCTCCTATATGGCTGTGAATCATGGACTCTGACAGCAGAGTTAGAGAGGAGAATCCAAGCATTCGAGAACAAGTGCCACAGAAGACTCCTCAAAATATCATACAAAGAACACAAGACCAATAACTATGTGAAAGAAGAAATCAAAAAGCGTGTGGGCCCCCAAGAGCCTTTGCTCTCCACCATAAAGAGGAGAAAGCTGATGTGGTTTGGTCACACCACAAGACACAACACCCTAGCAAAAACCATCCTGCAAGGAACAGTCGAGGGCAAGAGAAGAAGAGGCCGCCAAAAGAAATCATGGGTTGACAACATCAAAGACTGGACCGCCCAACCCCTACAACGCCTCCTACTAGCCACACAGGATCGTGAAGCATGGAAAAAGATCTCTGTTGCGTCTTCTCTCATGTCCCCCCTACGTCCTTTGGGACATGGGACTGAGTGAGTGAGTGAGTGATGTGTATAGACACGAAGGAAATTAAGACACTGGCACCCAAAGTTGAACTGGGAGATTGTAAAAAAAATAAATAATCCCCAAGCTGAATTTACCAGACGCCACTGAGATTTGCACCCACGACTTCATGGACCCATGGGATTGACATTGAACGGTCTTAACCACTGGGTTATGGAGTCCATCTCTACTGTGTATTTCCTCTGTTGGGTTTACTCCCCACTGTTTCTCTTTCTCGTGTCATCATTTTTATTGTTCTTCGTGTTGACAGCTGTGACAACCCTACAGAATTTATAGTTATCTTCTTGACAAACAAACAAGCAAGCAAGCAAGCAAGCAAGCAAACAAACAAACACACATATATGCACAAACGAGTGTGTGTGTGTGTGCGCGCGCGCGCACACACACCACACACGCGCGCGCGCACACACGCATGCACGCGCGCACACACACACGCATGCACGCGCGCACACACATACAAGCACACACTACTCTCTCTCTCTCTCTCACACACACACACATATATATGTATAATATATATATATATATATATATATATATATATATATATATATATATATATATATATATATATATATTATACACACACACACTCATCCCCCTCCCCCCATACACCCATCCCCCCTCACCCCCTCCCAAAATCTGTACTCGTGAGGACCTCAAGTATCAGAGCACTAGACCACACTGACATCACATCAACCTACCCCCCCCCCCCCTCTCTCCTTGTACCATCCGCCCTCAACAACCCCCTCCCTCTCCATACACATCGACTTCTTCACCCACACTCCACCCCTTGACCTCACACCCCCCTTCCACCCACCCTGCCCACCCCTCACACACATACATTTCTGTCCCATCTTCCCGTTATCCCCTCCCGAACACACACAGAGGTGGATGGGTGGTTAAGAAGCAACGCACTTGCTTAGAGAGCCTGAAGTTCTGGGTTCCATGTGTGTGGTGGTTCCATCGCAGTGTGTGCTCTAACCTTCCCCCCTCCCCCAACACACACACACACACACACACACACACACACACACACACACACACACACACACACACACACACACACACACACACGCATGTACGCACACACACTTTCTCTCTCTCTCTCACACACACACACACACACACACACACACACACACACTCACACACACGCACACACACACTAACACACACACATACACACCCACACTCTGTCTCTGTCTGTCTCTCTCTCTCTCACACACACGTACACACATGCACACACTTAACCCCCAACACCTCCACCACCACCCCCCACATCCACCCCCCCACACACACACTTACCCCCACCCACCCACCCACACTCACCTACCACCCCACCACCCCCACACAACCCCTCCCCCCCACATTCTGAGGAAGGTACTACCTGTGATCCCCCCAGGTGACCGGCCAGGTGCAAGGTGACCAGTGTGCCCAGCAGACCTGAGGCGGCCAGCAGACTGCCCAGCACTGCTGCTTTTATCACAGGGGAGCTCCAGGACCCCTTGGCCGCTGTGGCCCCGCCCTGTGCATTACAGCATGAGGTAAGTATGTGACACTCTGGCTAACTAAAACCATTAGTTTGTGCACATACATACAGCATGCGTACAAACATACACGCTCGTCTATCTATCTATCTATCTATCTATCTATCTATCTATCTATCTATCTATCTATCTATCTATCTATCTATCTATCTATCTATCCCTCTCTCTCTCTCTCTCTCTCTCTCTCTCTCTCTCTCTCTCTCTCTCTCTCTCTCTCTCTCTCTATATATATATATATATATATGTGTGTGTGTGTGTGTGTGTGTGTGTGTGTGTGTGTGTGTGTGTGTGTGTGTGTGTGTGTGTGTGTGTGTGTGTGTGATTCATACACACTATAAACAAAATAATGAGAAGAAGTAAAGACACAGACAGATGGACAGAAAGACAGACAGAAGCACACGGAAAAACAAATACATGGAAATACACCACAGAATGGCAGTTAGATAATTTACGGCAAAATGCAGAACAAAACAGACAGCCAGCCAGCCAGCCAGCCAGCCAGCCGACCAGCCAACGAGATCTTCAGTTTTATATATATATATATATATATATATATATATATATATATATATATATATATATATATATATATATATATATATATATATATAATTCTTTTATTCCGAGGTTAGTGGAATGAGCACTCATGTGTTTTTTTTATATCCAGTCCCCGTGTGTAAGCAATTTTGTAAATTTTGCCATCCGTTGTTATAGAAAAATCATCAAGAATTCTTAAAGAAAATACTCTATAAGCAATGTAGTTTCATGCCATAAAACAAACTAGCCTAGGAAGAAAGAAAAACGTACAGACAGAAAAAAGAAACAAAGAGGGGGAAAAGCAGAAAGAAAGCTAGAATATAACAAAGAATAAAAAGAGAAGAGAGAAAAATGAAATGAAGGAACTACATGCAGAAAGAACGAAGGAAAGAATAATTCACATCCCCCCCCCCCCCAAGATATTTAAGATAGCAAGCAAATAAACAAACAAACAAGCAAACAAACAAACAAACAAACAAAAAAAACAAAACAAAAAGACAGAGTCAAACAAACAACCAACCAACCAACCAAACAAAAGCATGCTTACCGTTTCTGTATCCATATCAACCAGCAGATCAACTAAACACACACAACAACAATATATAACCTACTTTTAAAAAATCTTAGCATCAACAATAACAACAACAGGTAACCAATACAACACGGAGCAAAGTTCCCAGGGCCTCTGACAGCCACACACAGGACAGACAAGACGCCTGTCAGTAATATGCCGTGTCTGAGAC
The DNA here is from genome assembly GCA_030674155.1 of Stramonita haemastoma. Taxonomy (NCBI): domain Eukaryota; kingdom Metazoa; phylum Mollusca; class Gastropoda; order Neogastropoda; family Muricidae; genus Stramonita; species Stramonita haemastoma. The sequence continues at coordinate 12,033,697 of CM060327.1, read as the reverse complement.
ACAAAGGCAGGCGTACTACATCTGCCAGAAGCTGAGAGAGTCGTGAGGTTTACGTCATGAAACTTTCCGCATCAAGTGACTGAAGGGAGGGACACCAGCATCAGACAATGAATATATATCATTTTATGTGGGCCATGTTGTTGTAACTGTGGGTGGAGTATTCTCCCCTCCCCCAGCCAATCACAGTCCAGTGTTGTCAAGATGATGGATCTGATTGGACGAAGGAGACTATGAGGATAGATGGGGTCAAACTATACTTAAATGGTATTTCTGTGTTTTCCCTTTCTTTTGTTTCGGTTTTTAGTTTGTTTATTTATTTTTATCTGTTGGTTTTTGTTTTGGTTCCTCGACCAGAGCTCCGAAGATGACCAATGGTGGGGTTTTGCAATGCCTTTGTCCACCCCTCCTCCCGCCCCATCCCCCCGTTTATGTAGCTGCATTCCGACTTCGGATATGGTGTCTAAACACGACACTTGCATGCATTGGGCTTGTTTGGTTTTTCTTTTTACTTTTTGCCTACCGGGACACAATGGTCTACTCTTCCAAACGTTGGAACGGGCTTTTAACGAGTGCGCAGGGCTCGGTTTAAAGCATCATCCAAAGGACTTTGACATTAAGTTCGACTTTTCCCGTCAAACTGGGAAGAAAGGGTAAGGGTAACGGTTTACTTGTTGGCAAGTGAAAGTCTTAATCATCATGCCACCCTCCTTGTTTGTTTGTTTATTTATTTATTTATCATATGATAGTGGAAAAGTAAGTTGCAAAGGGTTTCGCCTAGGCTGCTGAAGTCTTCTTCTCTCGTTTGCTTTACACATCAGGAGTGTGTCTGGGGAAAAAAAATCGTGCATTGTCCTTATCCAGCTACCTCGTGGCCGCACATGTAGCTACAGCTTGGTCAGTTAGGGTTATCCTGTTGGCTTACACTTTTTGCTCAGGTCGCGAAGAGCGTTCACCTCTAAAGATGTGCTCGTCATAGGTTTTTATTCCTAACACAAGCACACAGGGAAAGGAACGAGTTTCACTTTGTGGACATGTGGTGATTAGCTGTTGTGCCAGTGCAGAGTCTTCGAATGATGAATGTTCTTCAGTTCAAATTCAAATTCAAAATACTTTATTATCTAAAAAAAACACAGAGAAATTCTTCTCTTTTTGAGTTTGGGCTTCTGATGTTACGAGGGGAGGGGGGGGGGGGGGGGGGGGGGGCTCAGGTTGGAGTTCGGGTGGTGCCAGGTGGATCGAAAGGAGAGGGCCTACAATCACCTGGGCCAACATTGATGCAGGACTTCCAGTGCCTCTACCTGTCGAGTATACTACATGAGGAAGAAATTGTGTACAGTGATGACATAGTCATTTTAGGTCAATGTTGGATTGATTGCAGGAGCAGCACATTTGTAGTAGACATCTTCACCTTACCTTACCTTACCTCATTTCACAATACCTTACCTTACCTTACTCTGACCCTATCTCACCTCACCTTACCTTATTTTACCTATCTTACCTCACACTACCTTACCAGTCCTAACCCTTTCTTACTCTTACCTTACCTTAACTACCTTACCTTACCTACCTTACCTTACCCTATCTTACCTCACCTTAGTTTAAATTATCTTACCTATCTTACATCACCTTAGTTTACCTTACCTTATCTTACCCTATCTTACCTCACCTTAGTTTAAATTATCTTACCCTATTTTACATCACCTTAGTTTACCTTACCTTACCCTATCTTACCTCACCTTAGTTTAAATTATCTTACCCTATTTTACATCACCTTAGTTTAAATTATCTTACCCTATTTTACATCACCTTAGTTTAAATTATCTTACCCTATTTTACATCACCTTAGTTTACCTTACCTTATCTTACCCTATCTTACCTCACCTTAGTTTAAATTATCTTACCCTATTTTACATCACCTTAGTTTACCTTACCTTACCCTATCTTACCTCACCTTAGTTTAAATTATCTTACCCTATTTTACCTCACCTTAGTTTAAATTCTCTTACCCTATTTTACATCACCTTAGTTTAAATTATCTTACCCTATTTCACATCACCTTAGTTTAAATTATCTTACCCTATTTCACATCACCTTAGTTTAAATTATCTTACCCTATTTTACATCACCTTAGTTTACCTTACCTTATCTTACCCTATCTTACGCTATCTTACCTCACCTTAGTTTACCTTACCTTACCCTATCTTACCTCACCTTAGTTTAAATTACCTTACCCAATCTCACCTCACCTTAGTTTACCTTACCTTACCCTATCTTACCTCACCTTAGTTTACCTTACCTTACGCTATCTTATCTCACCTTGTTTACCTTACCTTACGCTATCTTACCTCACCTTAGTTTACATTACCTTACGCTATCTTACCTCACCTTAGTTTACCTTACCTTACGCTATCTTACCTCACCTTAGTTTACCTTACCTTACGCTATCTTACCTCACCTTAGTTTACCTTACCTTACGCTATCTTACCTCACCTTAGTTTACCTTACCTTACGCTATCTTACCTCACCTTAGTTTAAATTACCTTACGCTATCCTTACCTCACCTTAGTTTACCTTATCTTACGCTATCTTACCTCACCTTAGTTTACCTTACCTTAACCTATCTTACCTCACCTTAGTTTACCTTACCTTACGCTATCTTACCTCACCTTAGTTTACCTTACCTT
>CM060327.1:11988513-12026013 GCA_030674155.1 Stramonita haemastoma | reverse complement strand
ATCACATGTGCATGTATGTGTGTGCGTGTGTGTGTGCATGTGTGTGTGTCTGTGTGGTGTCTGTGTGCATGTGTGTGTGTCTGTGTGCATGTGTGTGTGTCTATGTGCACAGGTGTGTGAGTTATGAATTACTCTAAAAATAAACTGATTAAAGCAGAGAAAACACTTTTCTTCAACTTTCTCTCTCACACACAAACACCAACACAAAAAGGTCAACAAACTGGCAAATGAGAATAATATATTCTGTAAAATGTTTTGTCTTTGGGGCATGATTAAATGCAAATTCTGCTTTTAGCTTTTTCCCAAGTTCAGTTGCATTACTAAATTGGATGAAAAAACAACAACAAAAAAAAATAAAACAACTGAACACACACACACACACACATGAAACTTGCAGCACAGAACAGTGTGAAGTATCTTCTAATAAAATAAATACAATGTAACGGCAACATTTCTTAGAGAAAGTTAAACTCAGTAAAACTCAGGATTTTAATTGTAAGGCCACCAGCCTGTAGACAAGGGGGTAGGCATTTTGAAAGAATGACAAGTAACACATTGTTGGCAGTGGCAGGGATTTTCCAGACAGACCTGAACTTCTTCAACTTTTAGTACACCAATCATACTTAACTAAGTTCTCGGGCTTTCAGACATAAAATATATACATACCCAAATGTCTCAACTGGCAAACATTTTTCGCTATTCAAAATAGTTTGAAGGCATTGTTCATATCCATTTGTAAATTATTTTGACTGGTATTTCTCTCTCAAGTCTGTAAACTTTGAACACTCAAATAGAAAATGGATTTCAGTTTCAATTTTGTCACAAAAAGGGCACCTTTTAGATTTATCATTATATCTGTTATTTACATTTCAAATACCAATTCCAAGTCAAAACTTAACCAGTGCATAACTGAATTTCCCTATCATGATAGCAGTAAGATATTTTTCAGGCTGTAACAGTGGTATAAATGACTGGTATGTTTCGAATCTGTCACTTTCTGGCAGTTTTGCATGCCAGTCTTGGTGAAAACAAACAACCATGTGTTGCCTTCATTCTTTTAGAAAAACCTGTTCATTTCCCACCCGTTTACCCACACTTCAGAGAAACCAAAAAGATCAAGCTATCTTTTAACACAATATTACCAGATTTTAAAATCTAAATGTCCTCTGGTGAGTTCCAGGATCTTATTTACAGCCATCAAATACACCTGTCTTGGAAATCAGCAGAAAAACATATTTTGAAGTTTAAACCAGTATGCAACAGGTCTTATGGTACTATCTATATACAGAGGATAATGCCCTGTTTCCCCATAGATCATTGTGTTAGGAGTTTTCAGGTAAACATTTATCAAACGTTTGCAAGCAAATAAATGCACTGAATCAATACTGTGAAATTTTGTAAAACACTGAGAGAGAGAGAGAGAGAGAGAGAGAGAGAGGAGAGAGAGAGAGAGAGAGAGAGAGAGAGAGAGAAGAGAGAGAGAGAGAGAGGAGAGAGAGAAGAGACAGACAGAGAGAGAGAAAAAGACAAAGAAACGGTTCTCTCTCTCTCTCTCTCTCTCTCTCTCTCTCTCTCTCTCTCTCTCTCTCTCTCTCGGGGGGACCGAGTTGTCAGTAGCACTGAACAGACACGATTTTCGTGCTCTCCCGTTTAATGCTGCTTTCTCTGGCTATACTGAAAGTACTGACTCAAAAGTTGGTCAGTGACTGTGAAGGACTATGCCTTGCTCTGCTCTGGCATTCCGGTCACTTTGTGGCAGGTTTCTGTCAGTATTTATTTCCTTCATGACAAAACGAGCAAAATTTAAAGCAGCCATGAGAATTGGCGTGTTGAGGTTGAGAAACAGAGTACACGGTGCAATGCTAGGATTGCTCCTCGTTCTACTTTTCTACGGAGATTTAATATATCAATGTGGTGATGTGGAACTCAACCCAGGACCTATCCGTAAAACTGAGGGACGACAGTCTACTTTGTCTGGAATCGGAAGTAGCTCTCGTCGGGACAGCGCTGACAAATCCAGAACTCCTGAGGCAACGACGCCAACACGGTCACCTGATACTGCCTCAACAGAACTCATGGATGCAATCAGGATTCTGCAGGGTACCTGTGACAGAATGAGTCGAGACCTCGCAGAGATCAAGACTGTCTGTACTAATCTCGAGGGAGAAGTCAACAGCATCAAGCAGGGGATGAAAGATCTGAAAACAGAGAATGAAAGTCTGCGAAAGGAAAATGAAAAGTTAAACGAAAGAACTGATTTTTTGGAGAGGAAAGTGGACGATCTAGAGGGCAGATCCAAAAGAAATAATATCATCATCCATGGAATCCCTAGAAATGAAAAGGAGACTTGGCAGGATTGTGAGGATCTTGTGCACGAAACTTTCACCGACAAACTGGAATTCTCTCGGAACATTTCTTTCGATCGAGTGCATCGCCTCAGTGCCAAGCCCAATGCCCCATCGTTGCCTGCTGCACCTTTTTTAAAGACAAGGGCAAAATTCTTCAAGCAAAGCAGAAGCTGAAAGGGAGCGGGATCTACATTGGCGAGGATTTCTCTTTTCGAGTAAGAGAAATCCGAAGGAAGCTTGTGCCGCACCTGAAGACCGCCAGAAGCCAGGACAAAAGGGCATCGCTGGTGTACGACCACCTCGTCATAGAGGGCCAGAAGTATGGCCTGGATGACAGGGATCAGCTGTGTCCTCTGCAATAACGGTCTGGCCGGCCCTGCAGCAAGAATCTGTCCGGTCCAGAAAATGCAGAAGGCATAAAAAGAAAACAGTCACCGCATGCACAAAATGTTGATGGTATGGTTTCACGTGTTGGGAAATGGAGGGAAAGGATGGATGAAAGTGTGAATTGCTTTGATGCTGAAATGGTAGAGAATGCAAAATCCGTGCATGATTTGTGTACTGTGCATTACCTGTGGCAGAAAAATAGTAAACAAACGGAAGAGTGTGATGTTGAAAAGTTGTATGTGAATAAGTCAGTAAACAAACTAAATACAAATAGGAATCAGATACGTAACCAAACTAAAGTTTACACTAAATTAAGTGAAAAGCAAATGGTCATAAGAGCTGAAAGTAATGTTTTGCATTATGGTATGTACGAAAGTGATATACGCACACAGTCGATTAGTGTATCAGTTGGTTCTAAGAGTGAGAGTGAGAGTGAGGATTGCCAAGAGAGTGGGGGAGGGGGACATGACAGTGAGAGGAATGACGTTTGTCATGGTGTCCGAGATGAGGGGGGGGGGAAGGTGGTGCCAGAGAGAGTCGGGAGGAGTGCGAGAGGGGTGGAGAAAATGAACAGGGTGACAGTGACAGGGAGAAAAGAGATGAAAGTAACGGCGGTGAGGAGAGAAGGGATGAATATGAGGACGGGGGTGAGAGTGGAGACAGGGAGGGCGGTGGTGGAAATGAGAATGAACGTGAAGGGGGAAGGGAGAATGAGGATGGTACAGGTGGGCGCGCGCATGACACTGCACGTGACCGTAGTTATGAATGTGATGATGGAGATGTCAGTGACGGAGATGTTGAATCAGGGAACGATAATCCTGCTGACCTGAGCTTTGAAGTTCGCAGCGCTGTTATAAATAAAATTTCCTTTCTTCATTGGAATATTTGTGGTTTGTTTTCCAAAATGACTGACTCAGATTTTGTACAGTTTATTTCTTCTTTTGATTTTGTGTGTCTGGTTGAAACGTTTATGGAAAAGTTTCAGTCAGATTTGTTGAAAGATTTTGAAATATTTGTAAAGCCTGCAATAAAATTGTCACGGCAGGGAAGATATTCAGGGGGAATAATTTGTCTTGTTCGCAAGTCTATAGTCAGTTTTGTGGCAAGAACTGAAATGTGACAGTAATTATTCTTTGTCTTTTTTGATTGATAAAAACTTTTTAGGGGTTTACAAAGATGTCGTTCTTATGTGTACTTATATACCTCCTGAAAAATCACCTTATTATTGTATGTATGGATACGACAATGGAATTGATATTTTGGAACAATGTCTCATGGATATGTTTCTTTCTTTCAGTGATGTTGATTTATTGATATGTGGTGATCTAAATGCCAGGACTGCAGAATTTTTTCCTGAAATTATGAATGATGATGAACTTCACGGTTGGCAAAAACAAGATTCTCATAGTAGTTTTCAAAGAAATTCTGAAGATAAGATATTAAATCTATATGGGAAAAAGATATTAAGCCTGTGTACTGTTTTTGGTCTATGTATTTTGAATGGAGTATGTAATGGCGATCATTATGGTCGTTTCACATACATTTCTGATGTTGGTAACAGTGTTAATGACTATTTTTTGACAACCGTTAATTTATTCGAGGCTATTAAGGATAAGTCGTATCTTCATGTGGTAGAAAGAATTGAATCGGATCATTTGCCCCTTTTAATGTGTATTGAAAAACAAAGCAAGTGGAAATCTAGCTCAAATGATGTAAATGTAGTTAGAACTCAGTTTATAACGAAGTATTGTTGGAAAAAAGAATATGAACACTTGTTTTGTACTTCTATGAATTCAAATGATGTGCAGGGTCGTCTGTGTAGAGCGGAAGCTCTCATAGATGTTGATGTTAATAGAGCTCTGAATGACTTTAATGACATTGTCAAAGAACAAGCTGAATGTATGATAAAAAGAATTCCTGGTATAAAAATAAATGAGCGAAGAAGATGGTTCGATCATGAGTGCAAAACAGCAAAGCGTAAAGTGCGGAGGCTATTGAGAAAATTTAGAAAAACTCGACAAAACGATGACAGGGTTCGATATTGTATTGCAAGACGAGAATATAAAAATCTAAATAAAAAGAAAGAAAAAGAATACAATGATGCTTTATATACTGACAGGGTTCATACAGACTTGGTGGAGCAAAATTTAGGGCTTTTTAGGGCCTTTTTTTAGGGCCTTTTAATCCAAATTCAGGGCCTAGCTGCGGGGTAACAAATGTATAGATAGCAACCTAAATACACCTTTCCTTACACACACACACACAACACACACACACACACACACACACACATATATATATATATATATATATATATATATATATATATATATATATATATATATATCAACCTCACAGTCAAGTGAGCAAAGTCACTTTGTGTGAAACTGTATGGTGGATACTGACACAACTTCATGTTATTCTAGAGTAGAATGTCTTTCAATCATGGATACAACAAGAGACAAGGAGGTGAGAGGCAGCAGAGTCCTAAAGAGGGAAGGGGGGGGGGGGGGGGGGGGGGATAACAATGTGTGTGTGTGTGTGTGTGTGTGGTGTGTGTGTGTGTGTGTGTGTGTGTGTGTGTCTGTTTTGATTTATTTGATTGATTTATTCTTTTATATCAAGGATAATGGAATGAGTGAGTGAGAGAGAGTGTGTGTGTGTGTGTGTGTGTGTGTGTGTGTGTGTGTGTGTGTGTGTGTGTGTGTGTGTGTGTGTGAGGAGTGGGAATTGACAGTCCAAAAACTCTGAAAAGTGGGGGGGATCCAGGGGGCATTGCCCCCTGGTGGGGTCAAGGGGCAGAGCCCCTTGTGGGGGTCAGGGGGCAACGCCCCCTGAAGCTGAAGGTTTTTCAACAATTCTAGCCTGTTTAACAGCCTCTCCTTGAACTAATTTCAGTTTTTGATACTAAGCAATTTCTGCCCTAAAATAAGCTCTCCAAGAATGACTTTTCCTGTCATTTCTTCAATCTAAAGGAGGTTCTATACCCAAGTAATCACATAGCAAAAATGAGTTCATTTCTAGACAAATGTGCATTAATCCAGATAGTTTAAGAAAGAGAAAGAAAGTACAGACACACATAGAGAAACAGAGAGAAAAAAAACAGAGAGAAAGAAAAGGTGGGGGGGGGGAGGGAGGGGGGGGAGAGAGGTGTGTGTCTGTGCCTGTAAGAAACAGGGAGAGGTGGAGAAAATGAGACAGAGACAGAGAGAGAAGTGTGTGTGTGTGTGTGTGTGTGTGTGTGTGTGTGTGTGAGAGAGAGAGAGAGAGAGAGAGAGAGAGAGAGAGAGAGAGAGAGAGAGAGAGAGAGAGAGAGAGAGAGAGAGAGAGGAGAGAGAGATCAATACACTCTTATGAAGACTGAAGAAGATCTTATGTTTTTCTCATTTTAAAATCAAGTTGAAGCCCCCGTACAAAAGCTGATTAAAAATCCATCTGATTTCGGAGTGAACTCACCATGACAGTTTGCATGGCCAAAAAACAAGTTCTGTGTATGTGTGTACTTTCTGGCTGTCGGTACAGCGGCAGAGCGGAGGCTGTGTTCCATGCGATGTAACTTTACAAGTCACTCTGCCGTTTTAACGATCAACTGATTTCCCGAAGATGAAAGGGTTACTGTTCCATGATTTGCCAAGAAATTAGCGCTTCTATAACTTAAGTGCCCTGGTTTGTTATTTTCCGACCGTGTTCCAATTTCCGACACCACTTGCTAATGAAAGCTCAACTTTCACTATCAAGTTTTAAACATTGCTCGGCAAAACGAACCAATTTTTCTGTTTGTGCATCTATATCAGCAACTGTACTCTTTCTAGCCCCATCATGGACTGTTAGCGTCATTTTGCGTTTATTCCGCGTCTTTCTTTGCTTGTAAGTGTGTCAGTTCGATCTGTCTTTCCGCGAAAGTCTACACAACTTTCCGCCATTTTGTTTTGAAAGAGATGCTGTGCGCATGCGCTATAAGGGGAGACAACTGAACGACAGGATCTAGCAGACGACGTAATGCCAGAAGACTGTATTTTTTATATTCGGATTTTTTTTTAGACAAAAATTGGATTTTTATTAATTAAACCGTAATTTCTTATTTTACAACTTTTTCTGGAACAAATACGGAAGGTGTACAGGTCTGCACAAGGTTGCACACCACTTTTTGCGAAGCAAATCGATCACATTTCCAAGGGAGGCAATTACTATTACCTCCCTTTACAAATAGGTGGCCCGACGCGAGTAGCAGACGACAAGCATTCTATCGGCGATAATACGATCTTCGGACACGCTTCTCGCATTTATTTCTCCAAAGTTTTATTTTGAATATATATTTTTTCATTTTAAAATAAAATCTCACACATGACTTCCATTTTTAGGGCTTTTTAGGGCCTCCAGGGCAATATGTCTCATTTTTAGGGCTTTTTAGGGGCCCTATTTTGGCTTTCCCAAAATTAGGGCTTTTTAGGGACTTGTGCGAACCCTGACTGAGCTTTCAAATTCTGTAAATGATCAACAATTATTTTGGGGAGCAGTACGTAAAATATGCAATAGGAAGTCACAGCCTCAGAATGACATTTCTATCTCTGACTGGTTTCAACATTTTAAAAGTATATTAGAAAAGGATGATGAAGAAAATATTGTACAGGATGATGAATTAACAGAGGAAGGTGATGAAGTGTTATTAGCTATCAGAAAATTGAAAAACAATAAATCTGCTGGCCCAGATGGTCTTATAGGAGAATTTTTTAAGAACTCTTGTGGGAACATAGTTCAGTTTTTAGTGAAGTTATTCAACTATTTATTTGATACTGGTATTTATCCTGAAAGCAGGAAAGAATCTGTTATTTTACCATTATTTAAAAAGGGGGATGTAAATAATGTCAATAATTATAGAGGGATATCATTATGTAATATAAGTAGTAAACTATATAGCTTTGTCATTAACAGAAGATTACAGGAATGGATAAATCAAAATGAGATTACTGGAGAATACCAAGGTGGGTTTAAGAAAGGTTATTCTACCGTGGATCATATGTTTACTTTGTTAGCAGCAATTCAGAAACAATTCACGAATAATAGAAAATTATATGTAGCATTTGTTGATTTTGAAAAAGCGTTCGATTCTGTTTCTAGAAAGTTGTTATGGCCTATTTTGTTAAACAATGGAATTACAGGTAAATTATGTCGTTGTTTGAAAAGTATGTACCAAGAAGTGAAGGCGAGAATAAGATCGGGAGCACATTTTTCAGAAGTTTTAAACTGCACTCATGGAGTAAAACAGGGGGATGTTTGTAGTCCAGTATTGTTTTCATTGTTTATTAATGAACTAGCCCTGAACATCATCCAGAATGGTAAACATGGTGTGACTTTTGACCTGATTGAATTATTCATACTGTTATTTGCTGATGATATAATTTTACTATCGACAACAGTGACTGGCTTACAAAGGCAACTTGATAACTTGTATATGGCTGCATCTAGGTTAAAGTTAAAAGTAAATATGGGCAAAACAAATATAGTTGTTTTTCGTAAGGGAGGGTATTTAGCACGACAAGAAAAATGGACGTATGGTAATGTAAAGGTAAAAACAGTGAATGCATATAAATATCTTGGTCTGTACTTTTCAACTAGACTTAGTTTTGGCTTTGCATGTCAAGATCTAGTAAGCAGAGCTAAAAAAGCAGTTTTTGCCATTTTTCGTGTACTGTATAAATTGGACTGCTGTAGTTTTTCTTTTTTTGTAAATTATTTGATACTCAAGTACAGCCAATAATGTTGTATGGGGCTGAAATATGGGCTTTTGAAAAAAGCCATGTGGTTGAAAATGTACACTTATATGCTATGAAACGTTTTTTGAATGTTGACCTCCGAACCCCCAATGACCTTGTGTATGGAGAGCTTGGAAGATTTCCCATATATATTAACTCTTACCTAAAATGTATTAAATACTGGTTAACATTGACTCGTATGGATCAATGTAGAATACCTTTAAAAGCATATATAGTGTTGAACAATCTAGATAGGAATGGTAAGAAAACTTGGGTTACGAGTGTTCGGCAGTGCTTGAATTCATATGGATTTTCTTTTGTATGGGATAATCAAGGAGTACAGTGTATCCCAGCTTTTTTAAAAAGTTTCAAACAAAAGCTTATTGATTGCAGATGGCAAGATTGGCATGAACATGTGTACAACAGCGACAGATTTGCTCAATATAGGCTGTTTAAAACATCTTGTTCCAAAGAAATGTACATCGACATGAAAATAAATCGATATATTAAAAGTGCTCTAACTAAATTCAGGTTTGGTGTTTCTGATATTGCATGTCACCGCAATAGATACCAGAGTAAAACTGAAGATGAATTGAAATGTAGCTTATGTCATAACGCAAAAGAAGACGAAATTCATTTTTTGTTTTGCTGTCCAGCCTTACATGATCTTAGAATGCAATTCATTAGACCAAAATATTATAATGATCCTTGTAACTTTAGGGTAAATGTTCTTCTGTCGACAAAACATGAGGCATCTTTAACAAATCTTGCCATGTATGTTTACCATGCATTGAAAAGGGTAAATACTGCTTTATCGTAATATTACAAATGCATATTAATTTGTTTCAGTAACTGTAGATGTTTGGGAAATGTATTCTGATTGTTGTCGTTGTTCATGATTATGTATAACCCCCCTTCAGAAAGGGGCTATGGCCTAAAATCTGAATAAACTATTCGTATTCGTATTCTCTCCTCTCTCTCTCACACACACACACACACACACACACACACACACACACACACACACACACACACACACACACACACACCACACACACACCAGAGAGAGAAAAAGAAAGTGAATGCCTCATAAGAAAAACAATCACATAAAATGGACAGTGAAAAAGCAAATGCCTACAAAACTTTTCTTCAAAGAAATGCTTGCGTGTGAATACAAACACACAATATGTATATTGTACACTTTTTGTAAATCATATATTATTGTGTACATGAACACATGTTAAAATGGGAAGAAAGAGGACCAACACCAAAACAAGCGTCTACTTAACAGATTCACCCCCCCCCCTCCCCCTTTATTACACAAAAGCAACAGAGTCAAATGTATTACAGTATTTTTTTTATCACAGAAAAAATGCAGTCAACAATGAATACGAACAAAATTGATTTTTTTCCATTTACAAAACAAACAAAAAATGCAGCCAAAGAACTGATTTCCCCATTATCAAAGAATAAAACATGATTAAGGATATGATTGATAAACGAATGAAGCTGTCCCTTATGAAGGAAAAACAGCACAATCCAAAATAACAATGATGGATTGACAAAAATAAAGCACATTTCTGTTTTTACGGAACACCACCGCAGCGAAGGTTACGATGATTAAAAAAAAATCCATTTTCCCAATCTATGTAATCCGTGACATCATTTTCCCCTGCCACACTAATTAACAAAAATATGGAAGACTGATTACAGATGACTAAAAATAATGCTGTAACCTGACAACTGCATACGTTCTGATACACAAGGAGTTGTAGGTTACGATGGTTAAAAGAAATCCATTTTCCCAATCTGAAAAATCTGTGACTTAATTTTCCTCTGCCACACTAATTAACAAAAATATAGAAGACTGATTACAGATGACTAAAAATAATGCTGTAACCTAACAACAGCTTACGTTCTGAGATAGAAAGTTGTAAATGCTCTGAGGTAGGGGTGGTGTGTGTGTGTGTGTGTGTGTGTGTGTGTGTGTGTGTGTGTGTGTGTGTGTGTGCGTGCGTGCGTGCGTGCGTGTGTTGTGCGTGTGTGTGTGTGAGCACGCGCATGCGTGTGTGTGTGTACTTCCACTGATAAAAGGCATAAACATCTCTAGCTGTGTAAAAATATACACACAAAGGTGTCTTTTCTTTTATACTGCAATGGAGAAAAAACCAACAACATACACACACACACATAGTTTTTGTGTCTTGTCCATCAATTGTCATACTGACGATATCTTTAAACCACAATATAAGCTTTCAGCCTGTTGTTGCTATAATGCTGCTGATTGTTGCTCATACATAAAGAATACGCTCTATTTAATAAAACTTGTTTAAAGCAATTTTTTCTTTCTGCCAAACAAGCAGAAACATGATTATTTATTTGATTATTTATTGATTTTTTGAATTGCTTGTAAATTCACATGTCTTTCCACCAATTGTGTGTGTAGGGGGGGGGGAGGGGGACGGGTGGGGGAGGATGGTGTGTATGGGAAGGGGGGGGGGGGGGGCTGTGTGTGCATGTGTGAGTGTGGGGGCGGGTGGGTGTGGATTGTATGGGGAGGGGGGGAGGTGTGTGTGTGTGTGTGCATGTGTGTGTGTGTGTGTGTGTGTGTGTGCGCGCGCGCGCATGCATGTATATATGCGGGTGCGAACGCGTGCATATAATGTGTAAATAATGGTGATCATATGTGTTTTCTAGTCAATGGTTTTTAAGAACATTGTATCTAAACATTGGTGTGTGTGTATGCGTGTGTTTGCGTGTGTGCGAGCGCCCGTGCGTAGAGTGTGAGTGTTTGTGACATTTTTATTTGAAGTTATATGTTTGAACAAATATGAAATGTACCACTACTTCGTGTGTTTGATTATGATTTGTATCAACATGCCTGTCAGTATTGTAATTGCCCTTCAGGGATGATTAAAGTGTTTTGACATGACTTGACTTGAAAAATAGTTGGGTTTTTACACTGTCCACACACACACACACACACACCATCACACAAGCATTTGTGATGAGCCGGTAGCAAGGATAGAGGACAGGGAAAGTAGAGGAACAATGTACAGCAGCCAAGCAAAAGAAGACTCAGGGGAAGACAGCAGCTGGGCGTTGATAGGTCTTTATTTCGTCATCTCTCTGCTCCCTCCTGTGCTCTGCTGGACTGCTACAGGTCTAACCCAGTCTAACATTGTCTGCAGACCTATCTCTCCTAGTCTCTCTAGCCACCCTAACCACCCCTAAATATATACCCTCCACACGGACTGCAAAGACAGCACCGCGCGGCAGCAGACGATTCGGCCGCTTCTAACTTAAAATGGAGTAAATTTGTGTTTCCTTACGTGGCTTCAACAGCGATTATCTCGCTGTCCGCACAACAAAGCTAAACATATCATATATCAAAATAAACTGGGAAACACAAGCTTTAAAATGCACTAATGCACTTTGCACAACAACTATCTAACTGCGAGCTAAAGGCGATTGAAGCCTCTGAGTAGACACACTTTTAACAGGTTTTCACTAAACTTTCGATAATTAAACACTAAGAGTCCAGCAGAGCCTAATACTTAATGAATATAAAAAAAAAGAATATAATCCACAAATTGTATACATATGCATATTATTAGCTAGCAGTGTCCATGAGATGAGATATTAATAATTAAACAGCGATGCGAAAACACACTTTCCGATCTACTGTGCGCGCATCAATCTTGCATCAGCCTTGCTTACGAAGTAGTTCGTAAGATCGGAAGAATGAACAATCTCTAATAATACGAATTATCTATATTAACATAATCTAACCTAATGTTCATTCATATATAAACCCAAAATATATCATAAATTAATAATTTAATATCTGCATTTTATAAAATTCAGTTCGACGAGATTCAAATTCGTTAGAACAAAGAACGAGCGTTAGGCTGACCGTTAGGCAAATCATCGTGTTCAAACCGTCATATGCCTTACAATCTATTACAACCTAAATTAAATTTCATTTCATTTATCTAAATAAAGTTTATTACACACGATTCTCAATCGCACACAACAATATATAAAATATTTCTTTATTTATAAATTAGAACTGCTTTTGCCGATCGTGATTTCAATGTTCTTATACTGATATGATGTAATAAGTGAAAATACTAGTTTACAGTGAAAATAGAGAATTTTCACAATGGTTGACTTGAATCGAGTCAAGATCAGTCCTTCAACAATCATATCCATGAATATGAATAGATAATATGATTTATTAAAGTTGTTATTAAAGATTTTCTTTCCTAGGTCAGGCCGATCCTTTGTGTTCAAAATGCAAAATAGAGTTCTCTCTCTTGATAAATCCCAAATCATTACAATAAAATATATCTCATCTCATCCCACTAACAATAAAATCATAAAAACAAAATGAAACACAAAATAACTAATTAATTACATATGAATCATAAAGATCAAAGAGATTCAATCATCAACTTCATATCAAAATACAAATATATCCTACACATAATAAACTACAATATTTTATAAAATGAACAGAGGATCTTATTTGTTCTGACCACACCAAATATCTGTTTAGCTGTTTAAAACCTAACTAAATGCCCAACAAGCTCTCACACATAGAGCTACACAAAACCACCTGGTTACATCTCCCCCCACAAACTCTGTCAGCGTCCGCGCTGACACACACAAAAATAACAACTACCCAGGTGAAATACAAAACACACAAAACACACAAACATAAATTCAAAACAAATGCCAACTTCTCAAAGCATTTTCAAAATGATCAATCCTTCTGCCAGTTATAACAACCGCAGCTGAATCTGGCAACAGCTCTCCACACTACATCAAGAGGATACAATGCACCCACAAATTTATGTTTATAAAATATGATAAATGTTCTTTTAACATTATAATCATCAAAACAAATTGTGGTGCCGTCTTCACAACTCAACTCTTCGCAACACAATATCAAGGAAAACACATCTTAGGCCTTTATGATCCATGTTATTTTTAACAATATAATCATAAAAACAACTTGTGATTTCCCTATATACTGGGTTACCTCCCTGTACCCAAAAAGATCTGTTATATGAACAAAATTCTTTATAGACAACAGCACAGCTTTTGATTTAACATTAAATGTTACGACTGGCCACAGAAAATTTGCATTTTGACAAATATCTTCTTTAGCCAGGACAAAATCATAAACTGTAGCAGACTACAGAGGGGTTGCTACTCAAGCAAGAATCTTCAAACTCTTTCCTTCTTCTGCCTGCTGACAAAATTCTCTCGACGACCCGCTCGATTAATGAAACATATTGTTGCCCTGTAGATTATTGAGGGGTTGCTTTTTGAACAAAATTCCTCATATCACTAAACATCAACATAGTTTCATCAGAGCCTTACTCAACCTGGTTCTTTTAACCAGGCAAAGTTACAAAATACTTTTTTTTTTTTCTTTGAAAAATAGCAGATAGCTGGGACTTGTTCTTTTAACAAATTTCCTCAAAACCACTATCCAATACAAAGAAAAATATTTTAATTCCACTCAATATTTCCACCTGGTATCCAATGACCACAATAAAAAAAATCAATAAAAATGTACTAGTTGATCAACCATGAGGTGTTTTTGACACCTTCATCATCACAACAATACTGTACACATGACTAGAAGCTCCACAACACACACACACACACACAAAACATGTCAAAAACAAAAAAATGTCTTCAGATCAAAAAATTGTTTTCATGTCCAACTGATATTTTCTTAAAATTAACTTTAACAGTAGTGAGGGCTTGTTATTTGAACATTTTTCCTCACTCTGGCTTGTTAACTTGGGACAATTTTCTCAATCTAGTTTTGCCTCATTTTTCAAAACAGTTTACTTTGTCTATCAATTATGAGTGGTAAAAAAACCCATGTAGAGCATGGCAGCAGAGAGTCCTCAGAGGAGAAGCCCCCTTCAAACAAGTGTCTTGGGCCTTTAATCTTCCTTACACTCTAGGGAGGCCGGCCCACATCCAGTTCATGACTCTGGATGTCTCTCTGCTGTCCCTCCATATATAAAATAAACCACAGCATGGTTATTCTTAAATCTTACAATATCATGGATGTACTAACTGACTAGACTTGCCGTACCCAAAAACCATACCAAAACCAAATCCATAATACTCAATTTCAAAATGATAACCATGTTGTATGACCAAACATGTCAAAATCAACAGCTAAAAAAAAATCATCAACATACCAAATGACCAAAATATAAAAGTCACAATCTTTTAAAATATGATTTTTCACATTATACAAAATAATGAATATACCAAAATGTCACTTCTGAGCAGGTGTTAAGCTCCTTACTTTTTCTCTTCTTTTCCCACTGTTTCTAAACCTTCTGCTTGAAACATAAAAAAACTAACACTTACATACTCACTGAAGACATTGTTTCATTCTTGATTTCGAGGCTGACTGCAGAGATCTTCTTGGGACTGGAACTGGAGTGGAAACACTAACAGGAACAGGTTCAGTCTCTGACTCATAGCCAGAACTACCACCAGAACTATTTAGAGCACAGGTTTTCTGGCACTGTTCATCTTGCCGGTTTGGTGGTACAGTTGCTGGCAGGCGCTTAGGATGAACACTTGGTTTTGCACAACCTACAAGTGGTGGCACATGATGCGCAGGCGTAGGTCTTGTCTGCTTACACCTGGGTTGGCACCTAGCTGACTGTCGCCTTCTTCGCCGCCGCCGGCGTTTCGGTGACGCTTGGACAGGTCGTTCCACACACTGTGGTGTGGTACAGGGCCCCTCAATAGGCCTGCTGCTTTTGACAACCTTCAGGCTATCAACAGCAACCTGTTTGCGTCGTCCCGTCTGCATCGTCAGTGCCTCCCGTCCCATCACCTTCTTGAAGTGGTGTCGCTTAGTGCGACAGTCCTCCTCCATGTGACCCCTCCTCTGACACCAAAGGCAGTGGGGAGGGTCAGGTTTGGGATTCTGCAGCGTTGTAGCACAGCTGTGGCTGCAAAGGGGCGTGGCACACTGCTGCAGCTGGACCTTCAGGCTGGCAATCTCAGCTGTCAGTGTTGCCAGCTGAGCCTGAAGGCAGGTGACTGTGGCTTCCAGTCTCCTGGGTTCCCCCGTTGCAGCTTTACTGCTGCCCACCTGTTGACAGTGGACCCATCGCTGGTAGGACTGCTTGGCCCGGCAGTCTGCCATACGGTGACCCTGGCGCTGGCACCACCAGCAGGTCAGGTCACGCTGACGTGGGCCATGCGGTTTATGGCCGCTCTGCTGTTGACCGGTCTGGCGTGGTGAGGCTGGGCTGGTCTGGCGTGGTGGGGTTGAGCTGGTCTCACGTGGTGGCGTACCTGGAGATGAGGTGACTGGATCCTGCCGCTCCTGTAGCATCTGCTTTGTGACAGCATTCTCTGTCACAAGGGCGGCGATCTGGGCCTCCAGGCGTTGCAAGACGCTTGGGTCTGGTGCAGCTGCCTGCTGCGTCGTCGTGTCTGTGTCCGGGTCTTCCCTCAGCAAGCACTGGGCCTCTGTAGTCACCTCCTGGAATGTAGCCCCTGGTCTGTGCCTCAGGAAGCGTCTCAGGTCCCTCTGCAAGGACCTGGAGTGCAGCCCGTTGATGAAGGCGTCACTCAGCATGGCTGGAGACAGGGTGTCGGCCTCAGCAGCGTTGGCTTTGGCCCAGACGACCCTCAGGGCAGTGGCATACTCGCTGGCAGACTCAGCAAGCCCCTGCTGCCTCTCGAAGAAGACTGCAGCGAGAGTGGATGCTTCCCCCTCCAGGCCCCGGTGCCGTTCCAGGATGCCAAGGATCTTCTCCGGGCTGTCCACCTCTGCTGGCTCCCTGTAGAGGATCAGCTGCCTCGCCCGCCCTTGCAGTGTGCTTAACAGCCAGGCAGCAGCTGCTCCGTCTGGCATTGGGTGCTGCTCAATCATCACCCTGGCCTCCCGGATGAAGGTATCAACGTCTTCATCCCCAGAAAATGTGGGCAGCTCGGGGGCCTGGGGCATCGCCGTGTCCTGTACACTTGGTGTGTGGGCCATGGCTGCAGGACTTGCCTTTACAGAATGGTGTTTTCTGTTTTTCCTCCTCCTGCTGTGGGCTGGCATCTTCTGGCGTTCTTCCTGCACTGGACTGAGCCTCCAGTTACCCAGCTACTGACAAAGTTCCATTTCCCAAATCCTGCTCGCAGCGCCACTTGTGATGAGCCGGTAGCAAGGATAGAGGACAGGGAAAGTAGAGGAACAATGTACAGCAGCCAAGCAAAAGAAGACTCAGGGGAAGACAGCAGCTGGGCGTTGATAGGTCTTTATTTCGTCATCTCTCTGCTCCCTCCTGTGCTCTGCTGGACTGCTACAGGTCTAACCCAGTCTAACGTTGTCTGCAGACCTATCTCTCCTAGTCTCTCTAGCCACCCTAACCACCCCTAAATATATACCCTCCACACGGACTGCAAAGACAGCACCGCGCGGCAGCAGACGATTCGGCTGCTTCTAACTTAAAATGGAGTAAATTTGTGTTTCCTTACGTGGCTTCAACAGCGATTATCTCGCTGTCCGCGCAACAAAGCTAAACATATTATATATCAAAATAAACTAGGAAACACAAGCTTTAAAATGCACTAATGCACTTTGCACAACAACTATCTAACTGCGAGCTAAAGGCGATTGAAGCCTCTGAGTAGACACACTTTTAACAGGTTTTCACTAAACTTTCGATAATTAAACACTAAGAGTCCAGCAGAGCCTAATACTTAATGAATATAAAAAAAAAGAATATAATCCACAAATTGTATACATATGCATATTATTAGCTAGCAGTGTCCATGAGATGAGATATTAATAATTAAACAGCGATGCGAAAACACACTTTCCGATCTACTGTGTGCGCATCAATCTTGCATCAGCCTTGCTTACGAAGTAGTTCGTAAGATCAGAAGAATGAACAATCTCTAATAATACGAATTATCTATATTAACATAATCTAACCTAATGTTCATTCATATATAAACCCAAAATATACCATAAATTAATAATTTAATATCTGCATTTTATAAAATTCAGTTCGACGAGATTCAAATTCGTTAGAACAAAGAACAAGCGTTAGGCTGACCGTTAGGCTAATCATCGTGTTCAAACTGTCATATGCCTTACAATCTATTACAACCTAAATTAAATTTCATTTCATTTATCTAAATAAAGTTTATTACACACGATTCTCAATCGCACACAACAATATATAAAATATTTCTTTATTTATAAATTAGAACTGCTTTTGCCGATCGTGATTTCAATGTTCTTATACTGATATGATGTAATAAGTGAAAATACTAGTTTACAGTGAAAATAGAGAATTTTCACAATGGTTGACTTGAATCGAGTCAAGATCAGTCCTTCAACAATCATATCCATGAATATGAATAGATAATATGATTTATTAAAGTTGTTATTAAAGATTTTCTTTCCTAGGTCAGGCCGATCCTTTGTGTTCAAAATGCAAAATAGAGTTCTCTCTCTTGATAAATCTCAAATCATTACAATAAAATATATCTCATCTCATCCCACTAACAATAAAATCATAAAAACAAAATGAAATACAAAATAACTAATTAATTACATATGAATCATAAAGATCAAAGAGATTCAATCATCAACTTCATATCAAAATACAAATATATCCTACACATAATAAACTACAATATTTTATAAAATGAACAGAGGATCTTATCTGTTCTGACCACACTAAATATCTGTTTAGCTGTTTAAAACCTAACTAAATGCCCAACAAGCTCTCACACATTGAGCTACACAAAACCACCTGGTTTCACATTTACAACTTTTCCAACTGATAATTTTTTCACAAAATGGTCAGAAATACAATGACACCCCCCCCTTTACACACATCCCCCCTTCCCACCCACCACCACCACCAAGCACCAATGCCAGTAGGGATGTTTAACGCGCGCTACAGCAGTTTTCAGGGCAGGAGGGAGCTGGGGGGGCCTGGATGAAAGCCAGTGGTGTTGGCATCTCCACTGGAGAAGCACTCAAAGTTGTGGTCCAAAGGAACACCTGACACACACACACAGTTATCAGGTAGTTATGTGATTATCATAGAGTCATTATGTAGTTATGTAATTATTATAGTCATTATGTAGTTATGTAATTATCATAGAGTCATTACGTAGTTATGTGATTATCATAGAGTCATTATGTAATTATCATAGTCATTATGTAGTTATGTAATTATCAGTCATTATGTAGTTATGCAATTATCATAGAGTCATTATGTAGTTATGTGACTATCATAGAATCATTATGTAGTTATGTAATTATCACAGAGTCATATGTAATTATCACAGTCATTATGTAGTTATGTAATTATTACAGTCATTATGCAGTTATGTAACGATCATAGTCATTATGTTGTTATGTAATTATCATAGAGTCATTATGTAATTATCATAGAGTTATTATGTAGTTATTATAAAGTCATAATGTAAATAGCCTGTAGCCATTATGTAATAATGATAACACACAGAATTTATAAAGTGCTAAATCTTGCAGAAACAAATCAAAGCGCATGCATTAGGCCTATACAATACACAAGCAATCAATAACAATTAATAGTTTGAGCAAATTCGAATGTACACACACACGTTATCATGTGACCATTATGTATTTATCCTGTAGCCATTATGTAGTTATCATTATAGTTAGAGTTATCATATAGTTATCATGTGGCCAGCCGCCGCTGTAGTCTAGTGGTTAGGGCGTTGGAGTCGTAATCTTAAGGTTGCGGGTTCGATCCCAGCTTTCGGCTATGGCGTTGTGCCCTTGGAAAAGGCACTTTACGGCTATTTTCTCACCCCACCCAGGTGTAAAAGGGGTACCAACCTTGTGTTGGGGGTTAACCCTGCGATAGACTGGCGTCCTATCCAGGGGGGAGTCTATGACTCTCAGTCGCTTAACGCCACAGAAACCGGGATAAGCACCGGCCTGATGAGCCTTAGGCTCGGGACAGACTTTTTATCATGTGGCCATTCTGTAGTTATCATGTGGCCATTATGTAGTCATTGGGTGGCCATTATGTAATCATGTGGCCATTATGTAGTTATCATGTGGCTGTTATGTAGTTATCATATAGGTATCATGTAGCCATTGTGGAGTTATGCAGATATATCATTACTAGTAGTTATGCAGTTATTATATAGTGACCAGGTGGTAATTACGTAGTTTTCACATCAACATTATGAAGTTGTTATGCTTTTGCAGACCTGTGCACCCCCTTACTACTGATTTCAGTATTTTCATGGTAATTTTCAGTATTTTTCACTGAGTTTCAGTATTTTTGCGTGTTGTTCATGACACTTTTTCAACATGAAGCATAAATGTCTTTTTTTTAATTGGGTTTTTGTATCTGTATTTGTTTGCTCATTCCCCTTCCAATTTCTTTCCATTGTACAAAAGCTCATAAGCTTTTTCTTTTATGAACTAGCAAATCTGGACAGGTCTGATGACTTCATAAGTGATGTAACATACAGAGCGTAGAATTGGGAGAGAAAAAAAAAAGAGGAAATTAAGCCGGGGTCCAGGGGCCGCTTAGGCCCCAGTGGGGTGCAGGGGCAAAGCCCCGCTGGGGGGCCCAGGGGGGCAAAGCCCCCCGGCCGAAAACGGTTTTTTCGCATTTTAAAGGCAGTTTGGAGGCCTCTCCAGGCACCATTTTGTGCAATGTGGAGGCAAATTGTGTGTGGTGTGCGTTGTGTGTGCGCGTGTGTGTGTGTGTGTGTGTGTGTGTGTGTTGTGTGTGTGTGTGTGGTTGTGTGTGTGGTTGTGTGTGTGTGTGTGGTGTGTGTGTGTGTGTGTGTGTGTGTGTGTGTGTGTGAGAGAGAGAGAGAGAGAGAGAGAGAGAGAGACTCAGACCTTCCATAAAGAACCACCAGAGTATGTCAAACTTGTTTTAAAAAGATCTATTCTGGGTAGCGGTTTTATAAAAATAAAGTTTGTGTGTACCACTGTGACGGTTAATGGAAAACGTGGAGAGAGAGAGAGAGAGAGAGAGAGAGAGAGAGAGAGAGAGAGAGAGAGAGAGAGGAGAGAGAGAGAGAGAGAGAGAGAGAAGATCAATACACTCTCTGGTGAAGATTTAAGAAGATCCTATGCCTTTCTCATTTTATTTTTAATCTGATTTCGGTGTGAACTCACAATGACAGTTTGCATGGCCAGAAAACAAGTGCTGTGTATGTGTGTGCTCTGCTGCTGTCCAGTACAGCACCAGAGTGGAAGCCGTGTTCGGTATGATATAACTTCAGAGCAAGTCTTGATGTAACTTCAGAACAAGTCACTTTGCCGTTTTAACGATCAACTGATTTTTCGAAGATGCGAGAAATTTTACTGTCCCAAGAAATCAGCGCTTCTATAAATGACCGCATTCCAATTTTCGACACCACTTGCGAATGAAAGTTCAACTTTCACTAGCGAGTAGCCTGATGCGAAAGACGTAGCGCAGGTTTCAAACCTTACTCGGCAAAACGAACAGCCAATTTTGCTGCTTATGCATCTATATCCGCAACTGTACCTCTTTTAGCCCCATCCTGGCCTGTTAGCGTCATTTTGCATTCACTCCGCGTCTTTCTTTGCTTATAAGTGTATCAGTTTGGTCTGTTTCTCCGTGAAAGTTTACGCAACTTTCCGCCATTTTGTTTTGAAGATACTGTTGTGCGCATGCGTCATCAGGGGAGATAAGTAACTGAACGATAGGACCTAGCAGACGACGTAACGCGAGATAACGGCATCGCTGAACGATAGAAGACGACGTTTTCGATTTCCGGATTTTTCGCTGACAAAAATCGGATTTTGATTAATAAAATCGTATTTCCGTATTTTCCAACTTTTTCCGGAACAAATACGGAAAAATACGGAAGGTGCACAGGTCTGCTTTTGTCATGCAATTATCACGTACCTATCCTGAAGTTATTATCACTAAGTTCCCTAAACAAACCAAATTTTACAGCAAGTAAGAAAAAAACCACAACGTCCATCATATAAACAAACAGATCACCAGAAACACCAAAAAGTAAAAAAAAACCACAAAAAAAACAAAAACCACAAAACCCCACCCCCCCTTTCCCACAACAACTCCTGGAGTTAACATCAGTGCTGACTCCACTCTCCCCAAAAGTCCTTCGGATGAGACTGTAAACCAAGGCCCAGTGTGTCAACGCACACAGAACATCTTGCGCACACGTTAAATCCTGTTCCGCTTTATGTAAGAGTAGGCCATCGTGTGCCGGTGGGAACAGATGACATTTACAAAACTGCATGCACACGGGAACTGGATGTAAAAAAGCACAAGAGTGCTTATCCCATTATCCTCGATATAAAAGAATAAAATAAATAAATAAAATAAAATAAATAAAAACATCCATCATACAAACAAACAGATCATCAGAAACACCTAAAAATAAAAAACCCAACACCCCCCCCCCCCCCCAAGTCCTCCCCTCACCCCCAACTCCTCCCCCCCCCCCCCCCCTTACCTGCCAAGTACTCCAGACTGGGCACAGCGATGTCGGCGTATTTCAAAATGACGTCCCCCCAGAATGTGCACTGACGGCGCTTGGTGGCTGTGTCAGTCTGGTGGACTAGGAAGGGACCCCAGAAGTCCGTCAGCAAGTAGTCCATTTCTTCCGCAGTCACCAGTGAGCTGTGCTGTACAGTACACACACGCAAGCATGCACGCATACACACAGACACACACATGTATGCACACGCACGCACGCACACATACACAGACACAGACACACACACACACAATCGCAGCCAGGTCAGGTTTCTGTATCAGGGCTATGAGTTTGATACATCTGTATACACAGTGACACATCATGCTTCACTTGTTTAGACTTTTTCCTTTAACTATACACACAGCCATATGTTCACATGTTTGACTTCTTCCTTTAACTATACACACAGCCACATGTTCACCTGCTGACTTCTTCCTCAAACTATACACACAGCCACATGTTCTCGTGCGGACTTCTTCCTCAAACTATACACACAGCCACATGTTCTCATGCTGACTTCTTCCTCAAACTATACACACAGCCACAGACAGTCAGACAGACAGAGACAGACAGACAGAAAGACCAAAGACTAGCTTACCTCCAGCACTTTCCTCTTCTTGCCCCAGGCTGCTGCTGGTGGTCAGGCACGGTGTCGTCGCTGCAGACGTAGCCCTCGGCGTCCATCTCCTCCAGAATCAACACTGTGCCCCACCCCGCAAAGTGCTTGGAGGGGAAGCAGTCTGCACAGATGTTGTCCCCAAAGTACGCCACCTGACACACCACACATACACAACACCGCCTTGGTCAGTGACTGGATATTACCATCTTAAGACTGTGTTTAACCCTTACAGCACTGAATATCTGCTGACAATTACTTCCCCTTTCCTAAATTTCTGCCCCGGCGCTCTCCTCTTCAGTCCGGTCAGCCGATTTCCCGGTGATAACCGTACCAGAGGAGGGTTTGTTTATAGTGACCGGTCATGCGGGTAACTGGCATCAGTGGACTCTGGAAAGTAGTTTTGACATTGCAAACACTGCTTCTCCTTTCCCATGAGAATGTTTATAAAGCTTTGTGTGTGTGTAAGTAATTATCAAGGCACCCATTTTTCACTCTTCTGCACCTCAGAAACCCAGGAATTGAAGGAAAATTTGGTTGCGCCGGTTTTTCTCCTTACAGGACTGAAGGGTAGCAGAAAGCTGAGCCGGAAAACAGGCTTGCTGTATTGAAACGGTTAATATCTTAACCCTCTTAGTCCAGACCCAGGATTAAACAATTTACCCCCCTTGAATCCCGAACCGGGATTTGCCGGGATTCACACAAAGTAGTTTTCCATCACACGGTTACCTTCACCGATCGCTACCATATGCTGAAAAGCTCTATCAGGCTAGAGGTACAGAGCCCGCTGTGAGAGTCTGGAAGTAATTATAGCTGCTGGTAAAAGGAGGAAAAGGCGAACAAGCATGTGTGCCTAACATGATTTCATGATGGAATGCGAACTCTAGGGGCAATTTGTGTTCAGAGAATCCGAATGCAAGAGGGTTAATAGAAGAATATTAGTTTACTTAATATTTGTCTTATCATACATGTTATAACAATATGGTTTGTGACATAAAAATGCGTGCACATGTGTGCAGTGTTAACAATGTGTGTGTGTGTGTGTGTGTGTGCATGTGCGTTTGTGCAAGCTGTGTGTATGCGTGAAGATACTGGTGCGCACAGGAGTGTTAAAGATTTTATTTGGTTGAGTTTATGACTGGCTGTGGTACTGCTGATTTGTGGGTGCTTTTTATATTGAGGGGTGCGTGCTGATATTCGGATACTGTGTTGTGGTATTTTTCCGTGATACTAAGTTTCACAGCTGTCAGTTTCCCCCACTTTTCAGCTCCTCTCAGCTGCTAGTTACTCTGTCCCATCCCAGCCTAAGTTGGGCTAGCTAGTGCTATCTATAGCAGGAACTGACCACACTCTGACTAGGTAAAAGGAAAGGGCGCACTAAATTTAGCACTCATGACTGAGTGATGTTGGATTTGTGTGCTGTGGTTTATATGTTTCCTGTTTTTATGAATGGCTTGTAACCCGTGTGAATTTCCCTGTCATAGCCCTTGAAATGATCACTGCCGCTATTGTCCTGACTCACTTTGAGTTCATCTTTGTCTTTGCCCAGCTGTTTGGAGAGGAAGAGATTGAAGCCGTCGATGTTGCCCTGACTGTAACAGCCATGCTGCTGCAGCTCTGTCACCTCCTCTCCCTCTTTGTGGCCATCTGTACAAACCATCACACACACAGGGACACTGCACTGTGATTCCATAACATTAAGTCACCAGCTGTGACACTGCATCTGATGTTATACTCAACACACACACACACAAACCCAAAGGTGGGATACTGCACTATGATTACGCAACTAAAACCATGAGATGGAACATTGCAATTCCACAACAGGCTACATTGCATTGTGATGATTCTTCAACATGCTACATTTCAGTTTGCTGTATAATTCTGCAATAAGGAACTGCATTTTGATGTATGATTCTGCTACACAAAACACTATATTTGATGCATTGTTCTGCAACATGTAACATTAATTTTTGATGTATGATTCTCCAACACGGAACACTATATTTGATGTTTGACTCTACAACATAAAACACTGCATATTTATGTATGATTCTGCAAAAATAACCTGTTAAGTTGGAATGCTGTATTTTGATGCTGTGGTATTTATCACAGGCTCCACACTAATTCCACCAACTGAATGAAAGCAGAGGTTCAAAGCATTCTTCCATTGTGTATTCTTCCAAACTGTGTGCATGCATGCATACATGCATTCATGTGTGGGTAAGTGTGTCTGTGCGTGTGTGTTCGTTTTTATTTTACATCTCTTCCCAAAATGTGATAGTACACACACACAGACATACACACAATGGACATACAATGGAAATTAACTTACAAGATATACAATGAACAAGTAGAAATATGTAAATCTAAAGTAATTCTTAGTACAAAATAGTAAAAAATTCCTATTTCTAGCAGAATCACACAAATGAAAAATAAAACTATAATTGTAGCCATAACCAACAAGAGAAAATCTAATTCCCAGATTGTGTGTGTGTGTGTGTGTGTGTGTGTGTGTGTGTGTGTGTGTGTGTGTGTGTGTGTGGTTGGTGTGGTGTGGTGTGGTGTGGTGTGGTGTGGTGTGGTGTGGTGTGGTGTGTTTGTGTGTGTGTGTGTAGCATGCATGCATGCATGCATACTTTAGTGCACACTCATACATAAGTGACACAGCAGCAGACATAAGTGGTTAGTCAGCATGCAAAGTGTTTGTGTAATGCATGACCATTCCATTCCTCACCAAGAGTGTAGAAAGGATTGTTGTCCGTGAAGAACGCTGGCTTACGTCCCTTGAACAGGGAAATGTCGAAATAGGACTGCCAGTCCTTTCTGTAAACACACACTGTTTACAGTCATATTTTACATCTCTGTAAACACACACTGTTTACAGTCATATTTTACATCTCTGTAAGCACACACTGTTTACAGTCATATTTTACATCTCACTGCTCACAACCATTTTTTTTACATCTCTGTAAACACACACTGCTCACAACCATTTTTTTTTTTTACATCTCTGTACACACATACTGCTCACAACCATTTTTTTTACATCTCTGTAAACACACACTGCTCACAACCATTTTTTTTTTTACATCTCTGTACACACACACTGCTCACAACCACTTTTTTTACATCTCTATAAACACACACACTGCTCACAACCACTTTTTTTACATCTCTGTAAACACACTGCTCACAATCCATTTTTTTTCATCTCTGTAAACACACACTGCTCACAACCATTTTTTTTTTTTTTTTACATCTCTGTAAACACACACACTGCTCACACCAATTTTTTTTACATCTCTCATGTATCTCCTCACCCCAGACAGACCTCCAGAAGACAGGAGGCGTAGTTGATCTGGGACACCGACAACCCCCCACACACACACACACAAACCCACCCACACACACTGTGCACGCATCTCCTCACCCCAGACAGACGTCCAGGAGGCAGGAGGCATAGTCGATCTAGGACACAGACAACACACACACATACCCACCCCCACCCCCACACAACACACTCATCCCCCCCCACACACAAGGCATCGCCCACCCCCCCCCCCCACTCACAACACACTACACGCATCTCCTCACCCCAGACAGACCTCCAGAAGACAGGAGGCATAGTCGATGTGGGAGCTGGTCAGCAGGAACACCACCTTGCCCGGCTGACGCAGCGACTTCAGCCAGCGTCGGATGTCGGCACTGCACTCCTCCACAAACCTCCCCGCGTCCTTCTGCACCGTGCTGAAGTAGCCTCCTTCTGCGCTGTCAGGCAGAGATAACGAGGCACGGTGCGGTGAGCGAGTGTGTGGAAAAAGTGTTTCATTTAGGGAAAGATTGGAAGGTAGGAGAAAAAGGGAGCGACCAGATTTATTTCTGGTCAGTGTCGTCTTTATGGTTTATTCATAAATTTTTGGCTAAACATTCCCTCTTTTCTATCCCTCTCCGTGTTTCTGAGTTATTCCTTTTCTTCCTGTCATTTCTATTTTCCGCCATCTTGGTCTATTCTCCCACCTTTTTTCCAGAAAGAAGTTTTAAAGAGAACAATTCTCTGTAATGCCGAAGTTGAAAGTACTGGACCTGACTTGTTAGATGACACACAACAATAGTTGCTGTCTGAGTGCTTGACAAAGAAGAAGACGGAAGAAGAAGAAGAAGAAGAAGAAGAAGAAGAAGAAGAAGAAGAAGAGAAGAAGAAGAAGAAGAAGAAGTGCCTGCTGGTGATCAGACACCTTCACATCTCCTTATCTTAAAAAAAAAAGAAAAGAAAAAGCCTATGGTGATGAGGTACCTGCGAAGTGGGAGGGGTCATACAGGTGATGTAACGACAGCACTGCGTCCTCCAACGCCTTGCTGTACAGCGCAGCTTTCTCCTCCCCTGGTATCTCCTGACACAACACACACACATAACAACACATTGATATACCGTACTGATACATCATAACACACTATACCACAAATCATGACACGTTGATGATCACACTGATAACACCACACACATCCTGACAAACTGACATACAGAGTACCCTAAGAACAACACAATGATATGCCACACACATAACACACAGACTACCCTATGATTGACACACTGATATACCACACACATTATAACACACAGACTACCCTATGATTAACACTGTGATATGCCACACACACTTTAATACACTGAGTACCCTATGATTAACACACTGATATACCACACACATTATAACACACAGACTACCCTGTGATTAACACAATGATATGCCACACACATCCCGACAAACTGACATACAGACTATTACTAACCTATGAATAACACAATGATATACCACACACAATAACACACAGACTACCTTACAAGATAAAACACTGATCACTGCAGACTTGACTCCTCTTTTAACTCCCTGAGAAGTCAGGTGCAACAAGGGCAGGTGAAACCTGCAGTGTTGCTCAGATAATCAATCTGGGCAATGCTCAAAACAACATTTGTAAAGTGGATGAAGCTGGACTGTGTGGTCCTAGTCTTCTCAATGTGCCTATAGCGCAATTTGACGACCCAGGTTCGATTCCCGTTTGAGGAGATTTTTCTCCTGGAGTTAACATCAGTGCTGACTCCACTCTCCCCCAAAGTCCTTCGGATGAGACTATAAACCAAGGTCCTGTGTGTGAATGCACGCAGAACATCTTGCACACATGATTAATCCTGCTCCGCTTTTTGTAAGAGTAAGCCGTTGTGTGCCCCTGGGAACAGATGACATTTACAAAGCTGTATACACACGGGGATTGGATGTAAAAAAGCCCAGGGTTCGCGATAACCGGTAATTGTCGGTATTTTACCGATTGTAAACAGGGAATACCGAAAATTTTCGAAGCAGCCGGTACCGCGTACCGATTCTGTTTGCCTGTGACCGATTAGATTTCCGTCTCAAAAAAAGTCTGAAGTGACATTTTCTGACAGTCTGTCATGCGCCTGTACTGTGCTTACGCACCTACCCCTTCCTACCACCACCCCTTCCGACGAACATCTTTGGCGCCAGCCTCATTAGCCTAGCAAGCAGAACAGCCAGCTTTACTGTGAAAGAATAGAGCTTCGCGCTCTTCTCGGCGTGACAGTAACTTCCATTCACAATGAGTAAATGGGGCCTAGATTTATTTATTCTTTATTCTTTTAATCTTTTATAGCAAGGATAATGGAATAAGCACTCCTGTGCTTTTTTACATCCAGTCCCCATGTGTATGCAGTTTTGTAAATGTTATCTGTTCCCACCGGCACAGGATGGCCTACTCTTACGAAAAGCGAAAAGCAAAAGCGGAGGGTCTTTGACTATGAATTTGCGCGTTGCTTTGAGGGAGAAGAGTTGAAAACTGAGTCTAAATTGAACGAAAGATCTAGATGAGCGCTAAGCATAGAAACAAGAAAGAAGAATACAAGTCTCACGAATGATGCCATGCAAAACAACGGACTGATACAGACAGTGGCACAGGCGCTAGAAAAAAAAAATCCTATTTCCTGCGTGGCTTCGTGCCCAAGAAGTGAGTGGCAGCGCACGGCAGTCAAAAGTCTGAGAGATTTGCGTTCAATTTAGATTTAGTTTTGCTGCCGAACAATCCCCCCCTCCCCCACCCCCTCACTGAATAGTTTCGTTTTGTTCACAGTACATACCGGATTTTATTTTCTGGGGACCGATTTTGGGGGAGTTGGTCAAGATATCTCTGAAATGGCAACTCGCAGTACCGGTTTTAAAAAATCCTAGCGCGAACCCTGAAAGCCCATGAGTGCTTATTCCATTATCCTCAATATAAAAGAATAAAATAAAATAAAATTTTAAAAATACTGGAGGTTGACCATAGTGATAACACTGTGTACCTTCTGGTCGATGATGTCGATGATCCTGGCCATAGCCACCAGTCCGGGGCAGTCAAAGTAGTTCTCAAAGAAACGGAAGTCCGCTGTGGACACAGACAGACAGAGAAAGAGTTCAAATGTCAGATGAAAAAGACAGCGAGAGCAACAATCCAACTGTCAGATGAACATTATTATCATTGTGTATTTTAGTTTTAGTAGATGGAAAGAAGGTGGTAGAAAGGTGTGGAAAGGTGGGTGGAAGAGAAGAGACATAAAGAGAGGATGGAAGGAAAGTAGGAGGGAGGAGATACTTTAGAGAGAGGCATACATGCATGTATACATACAACATCCATAAGTCCATGCATTCTGAGATATGGAGAGAGAGAGTGCAGTGGGCGGTGATGGGAAAAGAGGACAGAAGGAAGGGCAGCTGAGGAGATAAGAGTTTGGTGAATGAATGTGACATCCACCCTGATCAGAATGAGAATGTATGGCTCTATCCCCAGAGTCAGAATGCTGTTACCACAGCAGTCAGTTTTCCCCACTTTCAACTCCTCTCAGCTGCTATTGATTCCCTCCCATCCCAGCCCAGCTGGGGCCAGCTGGTGCTAAATCTAGCAGGAACTGACCACACTTAGTAAAAGGATGGGGGCGTGTTAATTCTAGCACTGTGCCTTTGAGTTATGCAGGGATGTGCGTGCTGTGTTACCTAAATGGAGGGGGGGGGGGGGGGGGGGGTACAGTCGAATACACAAAGGTCTCACCAGTGGTAAACCTTGGAGCTTTAGCTGAGGTAACCTCCCCCCCACTCTTCCTAAATGTTCGATCTGCTCAGTTATGCGGTACTCTTATGATTTGTCATTGTGGGTCTGACCAAAAGTAAGCTGGTGATGTGTGAATAGGGAAGATAGGGAACAGAGAGTTGTCAGTTTTGAGCCATCCGTTGGTGACGAAGTCTGATTGTTATCTCAGTATTGTGTCTTATGCTTGTGGTGAATGAATGAATGAGTGGTGTGTGATAGAAGCACTGTAAGATAATGAATGTGAACTCCATTTTAGATGTAGTTGTGGTTATTTCTTTAAACTGTACCATGTAATGTGCTTTACCCATTCTATTTTTTAAAAGTGAAAAGCAAATAAAGTATCATCACCATCATCATTATTTTCATAATTATCAGTGGTGGTAGTAGTATCAGTGGTGGTAGTAGTAGTAGTAGTAGTAGTAGTAGTAGTAGTAGTAGTAGTAGTAGTAGTAGTAGTAGTAGTAGTAGTAGTAGTAGTAATGGCAGCAGCAGCAGTAGCAGCAGCAGCAGCAGTTAAAGTTAAAGTTAAAGTCTGTCCCGAGCCATAAGGCTCATCAGGCCGGTGCTTATCCCGTTTCTGTGGCGTTAAGCGACTGAGAGTCATAGACTCCCCCTGGATAGGACGCCAGTCTATCGCAGGGTTAACCCCTAACACAAGGTTGGTACCCCTTTTACACCTGGGTGGGGTGAGAAAATAGCCGTAAAGTGCCTTTTCCAAGGGCACAACGCCATAGCGGAATAGCTGGGATCGAACCCGCAACCTTTAGATTACGAGTACAACGCCCTAACCACTAGGCCACAGCGGCGGCTAGCAGCAGCAGTAGTAGTAGTAGAAGTAGTAGAAGTAGAAGTCATAGCAGTGGTACTATTATCATGATTATTACATTATCTTACCTGAGACACTTCAAAATGTCTCTTTTATTTTACACACACACACACACACACACACACACACACACACACACACACACACACACACACACACACACACACACACACACACATTTGTTCTCACAAAACAGTAAGTTCAGGCCTTATATTCCCCTGTTCATTGTTTAACAGCAACAGTAACAACACTCACAGCAGTAGCCTACCTGAGCTATTCCTCAGTGTCTTTTTGACGGTGTCTGCTGGCTCCCATTTCATGTCCGCCCCATACACTGCCTGCACCTGCTTCTCTGACAGCAGCTTGCTTCCGTGGGTCGCCCTGCAACACGGGGTCACCACACCACCCATTGTCACCATCATTGTCATCATTGTCGTCATCATCATCATCGTCATCATCATCACCATCATCGTCGTCATCATCATCATCGTCACCATCGTTGTCACCATTGTCATCATCATCATCATCATCACCACAGTCGTCATCGTGACCATTGTCGTCATCATCATCATCAATCATCATCATCATCACAAGCGTCATTATGATAATAACATCTGTACAGCCACAGGTTGAGTAAACAGTACCTCAGAATGGTGCAGTCATGGCTCAATAATAATAATAATGATAAAAAAATTAAAAAGTCATTAACAATAATAATTTGTTCCATGACTAGTGATCAGAGGTTCACCAATTAATACCAGTGAGATTTTTTGTATAAATATGTGACTGTTTTTGCCCACCATTAAGGTAGCTGCATTCTAACTTTGGGGAAATAACAACAATAATAATAAAAATGATGTTGCTGTTGATGCTGCTGCTGCTGCTATCTGCACTGGATGGGTAAACAATACCTCAGAATGGTGCTGTCATGGCCCAACAATGATGATGATGATACTGGTGATGATGATGACAGTGTACATGTATATAGGTTGGGTGAACAATACCTCAGAATGGTGCTGTCATGGCCCAACAATAACAATGATGATAATATTGGTGATGATGATGACAGTGTACGTATAGGTTGGGGAAACGATATGACAGAATTGTGCTAACATGGCCTAACAATGATGGTGATAGTGATGATGACAATGATAGTGGTGTTGATGTTGATGATAATGTCCGATGATGATAAAGGTGATGATGGTAATGATGATGATGATGATGGTGATGATGATGATGGTGATGATGATGATGGTGATGATGATGATAATAATGATGGTGAGGGTCATGATAATATATATCATATGTATACAGGCTGGGTGAAAAGTACCTCAGAACGATGCTGTCATGGCCTAACACAATAATCAGGGTTCGCACTAGGATTTTTTAAAACCGGTACTGGGAGTTGCCATTTCAGAGATATCTTGACCAACTCCCCCAAAATCGGTCCCCAGAAAATAAAATCCGGTACCTACTGTGAACAAAACGAAACTATTCAGTGAGGGGGTGGGGAAGGGGGGGATAGTTTGGCAGCAAACCTAAATCTAAATTGAACGGGTATCTCTCAGACTTTGACTGCCGTGCTGCTGCCACTCGTTTCTTGTGCACGAAACCACGCAGGAAATAGGATTTTTTTCTAGCGCCTGTGTCACTGTCTGTGTCGGTCTGTTGTTTTGCATGGCATCATTTGTGACTTATATTCTTCTTTCTTGTTCTATGCTTAGCGCTCATCTAGATCTTTCGTTCACGTTAGATTTAGTTTTCGACTCTTCGACTCTCCTCTCTCAAAGCAACGCACAAATTCATAGTCATAGACCCTCCCCTTTTCGCTTTTCGTAAGAGCAGGCCATCACGTGCCGGTGGGAACAGATGACATTTACAAAAGTGCATACACACGGGGACTGAATGTAAAAAGCACAGGAGTGCTTATTCCATTATCCTCGATATAGAAGATTAAAAGAATAAAGAATAAATAAATCTAGGCCCCATTTACTCATTGTGAATGGAAGTCACTGTCATGCCGAGAAGAGCGCGAAGCTCTATTCTATAACAGTAAAGCTTGCTGTTCTGCGTGCTAGGCTAATTAAATGAGGCTGGCGCCAAAGATGTTCGTCGGAAGGGGTAGGAAGGGGTAGGTGCGTAAGCACAGTACAGGCCCATGACAGACTGTCAGAAAACGTCCCTTCAGACTTTTTTTTTTTTTAGACGGAAATCTAATCGGTCACAGGCAAACAGAATCGGTACGCGGTACCGGCTGCTTCAAAAATTTCCGGTATTCCCTGTTTACAATCGGTAAAATACCGACAATTACCGGTTATCGCGAACCCTGAATAATGATGATGATAATAATGACGACGATGATGATATACAATATACATGTAAGTGTATGGTTAGTTGAACAGCACTTACCTCAGAATGGTGCCATCATGGTTCAGCTTGAGAATATTTCCTTTGCCCACGTCCAGAAACAGCCCTTTACATCTGTAACATCACAGTGTTTGCAGGGTTTACATTGCCATAGTCGCCTACAGCTGTCAAAATAGCAACTCTCTCTCTCTTATCTATATATATATATCTCTTATATATATATCTATCTTTTTCTTTTCTCAGCCCTGTCAAAATATATCTTCTAAACCCATTACACCACCATGTTAACCTCTGTATCATCACCGTGTTTATAATTTATACAACAAATTCTGAAATTGATACAACTCTGTCTACATGGCAACAGTTATGTTCCATATGTCACCACCTTTCATTTTACATAGACTGCCAAAACCACCATAAAAACGCATTATACAATCTATAGTACAGACAGGTCTCCCATGTTAATATGTGTCTGAATGTATAATCTATAAACTTATGGTATATCACCTTGTTTACAAAGCTCTGTCAACATCAAGTGCAGTAACTCAGACAGTCAGAGACCTTTACACTATGTATGGCAGTCAACACCACTGTTCATTCTGTTGACTGCAGGCCATTAAGTACATCGTAACTGTTTTTGAAGATGAACAAATGGCTGCAAAAATATATGCTTGGGTTTAAAAAAAAAAAGCCATGCAAGCACTCTGATTCTGCATCCCCTCACCCCACCATTCTTTGGTTAGGTTAGTGGGATTAGTGACATTGTGAATTGTGATTGGTGTTGCTGGCAGGACTTGAAATCCACACAATGATACATAGTAATTATAGCAATACTAATGTAATACTAACTAAATACTACTTGTAATAGTAATGTTTGGGGGAGGGGGAGGGGGATAGCCTAGTGGTTAGACTTTGAGCATTGTGCTCGTTATCTGTGTGCGTGTGTGCATGCATGAGTGTGTACATTTGAATTTGCTAAAACTATTTATTGTCATTGATTGCGTGTGTGTTGTGTAGGTCGAATGCAAGCGCTTTGATTTGTTTTGCAAGATATACCATCATATAGCGCTATATAAATTCCATGTATTATCATCATTATTATTATTATTATTATTATTATTATCTGATAACCCAGCACTGAGCCACCATGGAGGCACCTGTTTTGGGGAATTTTATCCCAGAGTTAAATTTAGTACTGACTCCACTCCTTCGAAAGTCCTTCTGATGAAAACTAAAAACTGAGACCCCGTGTGCAAACACATGCAGAACATCTTGTGCACATGTTAAAAACCCATTCTGCCTTTCAAAAGTGTAGGCCATTTTGTACTGGTAGAAATGGATGACATTTTTTAAAAAATGCATGCACACTGGTTTTGCATAAATTTAGACACCATCCCAAAAGTCAGAAAGCAATACCTGATGGGGGTAAAAACAGATGTATAATGTATCTATATATATATATATATATATTGTATGTAAAAATCTCATTGTTGGTAAACCTCAAAGCTCCAGCGAAGGAACGAACCCCCCCCCCCCCCCACCAAAAAAAAAAAAAGAGAAAAAAAAAAAGAAAAAAAAGAGAAATTCACAAAATAGCTACAACTACAAGTACATCTAAGCCAAGTATCATAAAATCAGAGAAACTCACATGAAATCCTTGTAGTGATGTAGATCACCTTTTATGCACGAGTCGTAGCCTTTCTCACTGACCAAGAAATCGGTAATACACTTGTATGCTTGCTGGAACAGAGCAAAAATAACACAACTTTTACAGTTTTATTCTTAATTTTTTTGTAGAGCTAAATTATATCCTTCGAATACATTGAACTAGTCTTCTGACGGTTCAGACAGTGAGATACTGCTCTAAAGCTTTATAACATAATAAATATATATATATATTTAATTTAGTGCTATTTTTATCACATTCTCACATGTGCACATACATCACAGGTGTTATAAACTTAATTATATATGAATCACTGTTAAAAAAAATATTGACATCACTTGACATATTTATATACATGTATACATCATTGTATCATTGCATGCCAATATTTATGACCAAACATTTCACAATGTAAAATATTCTGGTATTTGTGTTGAGGACACACACACACACACCACACACACACACACACACACACACACAGAGTTTAAATAATCTGATTAGGCTAAGAAATTCTGAGGTGCTTGTAAGT
Organism: Stramonita haemastoma; assembly: GCA_030674155.1. Classification (NCBI taxonomy): domain Eukaryota; kingdom Metazoa; phylum Mollusca; class Gastropoda; order Neogastropoda; family Muricidae; genus Stramonita; species Stramonita haemastoma. The sequence goes on along the minus strand of CM060327.1, from coordinate 11,990,818 downwards.
CTGGAGTCAAGTCCCCTGACAGTTAACAAATTTTGTGTTAATCCAATTGAGAGGAGAAGGTGGGTGAATGATTTAAGAATAAAGCCCCCCCCCAAAAAAAAACAAAACAACAAACAAACAACACAAACAACAACAAACCAAAACAACCAACCAAACAAAAAACAAGCAACCCCCCCAAAACAAAACAACAAAAGTTTCTGAGCCGTTTCCAGCTACCTTCCATCAGTAGTATACATTTGATCGTGTAATTTGAGTTTAGACTCGAACTATACTTTAAGTTATACTAGGTCAAAACCGTCTGCTTTAATTTCTTTTCCTTTCTTTTTATCTCCGACTGTTCTGTTCTTGACAATCCAACGAAAAGACTACTACTAAGTCTAGTACTAGGCCTAGTATACTCACATTAAACAGCGCAACAAGCTTGTATTTTGCAATGGTGTGGTCGAGATCAAACCCAAACGCATCAAATTCTTGAAAGTTAATCGTCTTTTGCTTTCCGTTCGATGCCATCGCTGATGTCGGCTGATGAAATCGTGCAAAAAACGTTGAAATTTCCCGGATTGCTGACTGACCGAAAAAAGCGCAATGTCACGCCGGCACGGTTATCAAGGGAGATAATGCCCGTCTTAGATTGATATGACTGTCTGAGCACAGATGAATAGGAACACCACAGCGAATATGAAATGTAGTGTATCCGGGTACAAAGTCGCATTCTGCCTTCATGACAAGAATTTCACAAGCTTTAAGACAACAGACAAGCTTTTTCTTTTTTGTTGTTGTTTTTGTTGTTTTTAGTGAAACGAGCTTGGATTGCTGCAGAAGAAGGTTATAAGTGCACGGAGGGAGACTACTCTTAAGTCTCTTGTGTCGGGAGTAGATTGTGTTGGAGTAGGTACCCGTGCAGTAAAAGTGAAATAAATCACCGATATAGAAATAAATAAATGAAGAGATGAGACAGTAAAAAGATAATTAAATAATGATGTGGAATAATTCTAAGTACATTTATTCAAGGCTTTATACTCGAAGAAAAATCGCTGCCGTGCACCATGCCTGTGCACCTTGCCGCATTGGTGATATAATTGAAGTACGTACGCATCTGAAACGTTAAAAAAAGAAAAACAACTACCCAAAACAAACAAACAGCAATATCAGCAGCAAAACACAAAAGCAAAATATACTTGGCTTAACAGACAAAGAATTTATAAGCGGAATGCACAAATAAATTTAATATAAAACAGCCCCCTATACCCCACTCCCCCCTCCCCCTCAAGAGCTAAGTTGAACTTTATAGACTACGTAGACGACCATACAAAATATGTTTATTATGTTATGTTAAATTACACAACACACACACACACACACACACACACACACACACACACACACACACACACACACACACACACACACACACAGTGTGTGTGTGTGCGCGCGCGTGCGTAGGCTATGTGTGTATGTGTGTGAAGTCGAGTCAAAATGATCTATAATGAGGGTAAAAGATTAAGTCTACACTTTTTCCCCATCCAGCTATAACAAAAAAAGAAAAAGAAAATTGACTTATATAAATAAACACATTGAAAAGACAGTGTTAATGTACGTAAAAAATAAATTAAGAGAACATAATGAACAAGAAAGCATTAAAAAAAAAAATCCAGACAACAACATTATGTTGATCCAGACAGACAAATAATGAAAAATAAAAACCCCACCCTAAAACAACCATAGTAAGAATAACTTTTGTTTGTTTGTTTTAGTCGAATTATAGTCCTTTCCAGATTAATTTTCTCCGATATCAGGACTGTGGTCAGAAGCCAGAAAAGTCGAAGGTCCCACACTTCGGCAAGTTCTCCCACTTCAGCACCTCGGCCACCCCCAAAATCTTACAATTCTAGAAGCAACGTCATGAGATGAAACTCACTTAAGAATAACGGTTTACAAGCAACCAGACCAAAATTTGTCGATCAGATGTTTCTTCAAAGGTTCCTTAAACGTTATGTTTTGATGGAGCTAATTTTAAGAAGGGAGGTAGATTATTCCATGATGTTCTACGGGGCTTTTCAGTTTAATATATTGTACATATATATAGACTATATAGACACACTTGTTGAAATGTATACTGGTGTTAAGTGGTGTGTGTGTGTGTGTGTGGACTGACTGACTGACTCTGCAAGATCATATTCATTAAAACGTTTACTCTCTCTCTCTCTCTCTCTCTCTCTCTCTCTCTCTCTCTCTCTCTCTCTCTCTCTCTCTCTCTCTCCTCTCTCTCTTCTCTCTCTCTCCTTATTCCTTTATGTTGTTTGGT
>CM060327.1:11973513-11981013 GCA_030674155.1 Stramonita haemastoma | reverse complement strand
AGATCTGCTGACCATCTGGGAGGGTGACGTGTCTGTGTTATCAGTCAATGTTGCTGTCTCCAAGGTTTTAGCTTCTTTGTTTCTTTTTTTTCCCCAGTTGCTGATAACCTAACCCCCCAACAGTAGCTGGTCAGTTGCTCTGAGTGTTGTTTTCTTTTTTGCAGAATAACATTCGTCATTTTCGGAAAAAAATAGGGTGTGTAAACATGCAGCTTGTAAGTTTTCTTTGTTCTTAGTTTTTGGTTGTTGTTGTTGTTGTTGTTGTTGTTGTTGTTGTTGTTGTTGTTGGTGGTGGTGGTGGTGGTGGTGGTGGTGGTGGTGGTGGTAGTGGTGGTGGTGATGATAGTAGTAGTAGTGGTGGTGGTGGTGGTGGTGGTGGTGGTGGTGGTGGTGGTGGTGGTGGTGGCTGGGTTTTTTTTTGTGGAAGGGGGGCGGGGGAGAACATTTATTTTGCTTTTGTCTCTAATAGTTTCTCGTTGTCTTTTAACTGGTTTTTGTGCTTCTTGTTGTTCTTGTTCTTGTTGTTCTTGTTGTTCTTGTTCTTGTTGTTCTTGTTCTTGTTGTTCTTGTTCTTATTGTTCTTGTTCTTGTTGGTATTGTTGTTCTTGTTCTTGTTGGTATTGTTGCTCTTGTTCTTCTTGTTCTTTTCTTCTTGTTCTTCCTCTTCTTCTTCCTCCCCTTCTCTCCCTCTCTCCCCCTCTTCTCTGTCTCTCTCTGTCGTCTCTGTGTCATCTTTCTCTCTCTGTCTCTCTCTCTGTGTCTGTTTCTTTCTCTGTGTGTGTGTGTGTGTGTGTGTGTGTGTGTGTGTGTGTGTGTGTGTGTGTGTGTGTGTGTGTTTGTGTGTTTGTGTGTTTGTGTGTTTGTGTGTATGTGTGTATGTGTGTGTTATAATCATTATCATTCTCATACTTTTATGTTCGAATATGATGAATAAGCACTTTTTTGGTGGGGGGGGGGTTAAAGATCCAGCCCACTTATGCATACAGTTTTGGAAATTTTGTCATTTTCTTCTGGCACAGAATATCCTACTCTTCTGGAAGGCGGAAAAGGGTGTGTGTGTGTGTGTGTGTGTGTGTGTGTGTGTGTGTGTGTGTGTGTGTGTGTGTGTGTGTGTGTGTGTGTGTGTGTGTGTGTGTGTGTGTGTGTGTGTGTGCGCGTGCGCGCACACGCACGCACGCGCGTGTATGTATGTATGTATGTATGTATGTATGTATGTATGTATGTATGTATGTATGTATGTATGTATGTACGTACGTACCTACGTACCTACGTACCTACGTACCTACGTACCTACGTACGTACCTACGTACCTACGTACGTGCGTACGTATGTATGTATGTGCGTGTGTGCGTGCGTGCGTGTGTGTGTATTCGTGCGTGTGTGTGTGTGCGTGTGTGTGTGTGCGTGTGTGCGTGTGTGTGTATTCGTGCGTGTGTGTGCGTGCGTGTGTGTGTGTGTGTCTGTGCGTGTGTGTGTGTGAGTGTGTGTGTGCGTGCGTGCGTGTATGTGTGTGTGTGTGTGTGTGTGTGTGTGTGTGTGTGTGTGTGTATGTGTGTGTTTCCCCCTGGTATAACGGCAACATAAAAAAAACACACCATGCTTTTGTCTATTCTGCCTCCCTTGGCTATATATTTTGAATGATGTGGTTGATATATTTTTGACTGATCTCTCTTTCCCCAAGTCTCTGTCTGTCTGTCTGTCTGTTTGTCTGTCTATCTGTCTGTCTGTCTGTCTGTCTGTCTGTCTGTCTATCTATCTATCTATCTGTCTATGTATGTATGTATGTATGTATGTATGTATGTATGTATGTATGTATGTATGTATGTATGTATGTATGTATGTATGTATGTATGTATGTATGTATGTATCTGTCTGTCTGTCTGTCTGTCTGTCTGTCTGTCTGTCTGTCTGTCTGTCTGTCTGTCTGTCTGTCTGTCTGTCTGTGTATCTGTCTGTGCGTCTCCCCATCTTCAGTGTCTCTGATCATCAGATTGCCCACTTGCCCAGGTTTGAACCACCACCCAGTTGTGCTGTCTGCCCCATGAACATCTCCCAGCTGGTGCACACCTTCAGCCCCTTGCCGCGCGCTGCTCCTTTGAGACACTGCCCAGATTTGAACCCCCACCCACCCAGACAGCCGGCGTGTGGACATACAGGACTGACCGGCCCAGGGGAGGAGCTGAAGAACCGGACATCCGGCTCTCAGTTGTCCAACAGCTGGACACGCCTCGCTGACCGGCAGGGACCGGAGTGACGCTCCTCTGCCCGTGGGATCCTCGCGTTACGTCGTCCTTCCCACATGAATCTGACACATCACAGTCACCACAGTCCTTTAAGACATTTGTGATGTGATCACAGTCACCATAGTCCTTTGAGACATTTGTGATGTGACCACAGTCACCATAGTCCTCGAGACAGCTGTAATCACAGTCACCACAGTCCTTTGAGACATTTGTGATGTGATCACAGTCACCATAGTCCTTTGAGACATTTGTGATGTGACCACAGTCACCATAGTCCTCGATACAGCTGTAGTCACAGTCACCACAGTCCTCGAGACAGCTGTAATCACAGTCACCACAGTCCTCGAGACAGCTGTAATCACAGTCACCACAGTCCTCGAGACAGCTGTAATCACAGTCACCATAGTCCTCGAGATAGCTGTAATCACAGTCACCATAGTCCTCGAGACAGCTGTAATCACTGTCACCACAGTCCTCGAGACAGCTGTAATCACAGTCACCACAGTCCTCGAGACAGCTGAAATCACAGTCACCATAGTCCTCGAGACAGCTGTAATCACAGTCACCACAATCCTCGAGACAGCTGTAATCACAGTCACCATAGTCCTTGAGACATTTGTGATGTGATTACAGTCAAGATAGTCCTTGAAACAACAGTGATCACAGTCACCACAGTCCTTTAGCCCACAGACTCAGGAGTAGCAGGAGGAGTAGCGGGAGTGGTTAGAGGAGAAGAAGAAGGAGAAGAAGAAGGGCAGGGACGAGGATGTCGGTGTTCGGCTTGCTGGCCATGCTGATGGGCCTGGTGGTCATGGTGCTCAACGGCCTGACCGTGCTGACCGTGGTTCGAACCCGCTCCCTGTGGACGCCCAGCCACCTGTACGTGTCCTCTCTGGCACTCTCCGACCTCCTACTGGGGGCTCTCCTGGCCTGCGCGGGGATCCGCGACATGGTGAAGCTGTCCAACATCCCTTTCTGCCTGACGCTGTGGTTCTGCTTCCTGCTGTGCATGTGGACCTCGGTCCTCCTCTCCACCGTCATCTCCATCGACCGCTACATCTGCATCGGCTACCCGTACTTCTACGAGCGGGTCGTCACCAACAAGACCGTTATCTCCATCGTCGTATGTACCTGGGTGGCCTCTATTATCATCTCCGTCATCATGATCCTCATCGGGATGACCTCGCGCCCAGGGACCTGCGTGGCGGAGACGATTTTCGATGACACCAAGGTGTTGTCCATGGTGGTGTTCCTCCTCTGCTTCAGCATCAGCGGGGTCACCTACTGGAAGATCTCCAACGTGGCGCTGCACCAACTGCGGGAGGTGGCTTGCCGGAGAGTGCTGCAGCAAGCGGAGATCCAACCGTTGAGAGAAACGTTCCGGCAGAAGATGCGCGCGGTGAAGCTGTTCCTGGTGGTCTTCGTGGTGTTCCTAGTCTGCTGGCTGCCCATGAACGTGTCCCAGTTGGTGCACACCTTCAGGCCTTTGCCGCAGGTCCTGCTGATGGCCTGTTCTGTGCCGGGCATGCTCAACTCCATGTGCAACTTCTTCATTTACCTGGGCATCAGCAGGGATTTCCGCACCGCTCTCGGGCGCCTCTGTACCAGACGATGAAGGAAGGAGGGAGGGAGGAGGAGGGTTGTGTTCTGGTGGTGGGGGTGTGGCGGTTGATAGGGGGACTGGACAGGTGTGGGTGTAGGTGTGGGTGTGGGGATGCCAGGAATGTGTTCTCCAGGCTGGCAGACCCCATCCAGGATGTTAGACTGTCACCCGGACTGTGGACTTACTTGGCCATTGCCAAAATTAATGTCAGCATAGATAATAATTTTTATCCATGTCAAATATCAGTAGAGTTATTTATCCATGCCAAACGTCAGTAGAGTTATTATTTTTTTCTTCATGCCAAATATCAACAGAGTTATTTATCCATGCCAAATGTCAGCAGAGTTATTCATTATCCATGCCAAATATCAGCAGAGTTATTTATCCATGCTAAATATCAGCAGAGTTATTTATCCATGCCAAATGTCAGCAGAGTTATTTATCCATGCCAAATGTCAGCAGAGTTATTTATCCATGCCAAATATCAGCAGAGTTATTTATCCATGCTAAATATCAGTAGAGTTATTTATCCATGCCAAATATCAGCAGAGTTATCACTCTATTGATTGAGGGCAAAAACATTGCCAAATATGAGCAGAAAAAAGTTGTTCTACAGGGGCGGGGTGGGTGGTCAGGGGTAAGTGTGTTCAACTTGTGATCTAGCGGCACACTGAGGGCACGGGTTCCAGTCTCCACCGAGGCGTCAGTTTGAAGACAGGGGTGGTTGTGGTTTCATCTGAAGTTAAAGCTGATTAGTACTTGACTCCATTGCCCTGAAAGTCCTCCGAACGAGACTTAAAACTATTCTCATGTCTGCCAAGTACACGGATCTCGTGCAGACATGAAGAGTCTGTCTACTTTCCTTGGAATAGTAGGTCACCCCCAGCCAAGGTTAAGCAGTGTCGAGCGTGGTTACCATTTTGGATGGGTGACCATTTGTACGCCTTGGCTTCAGTACAGTCCCCCCCAGTTCACCCAGCTGTAAATGGGAACCTGCCCTCTCTAGGGTCAGGGAAGGTAAAGCAGTGAGGGAGAGGAGAAGGGCGCCGCCCTCAATATACTGCCCCCCCTAGAGAAGCTGAGGTTTCTGACACCTCACTCCCCTATGACTACGCAGGTTATGGGACGCCTTTACCTTTACCTTTAGTAGGTCATCGTGGACACATTGCATGGGAGATGTCAGCATACCCAGCATGCATCCTGTGACTGGAAGAGGAATGGGCCACAACAAGTTCAGTTCGCTCAAGATACACTGAGACATGAAATTCAATGCAGGGCTCCATCGACTAACTTTAAGGAGTTAAGGGAGAAGGGGAGTTAAGTGGAGTTCAGTCCCTTTTCTACAGCTACGATCCAGATGCTTTTCTGTTCTCAGCTTTAAACATATGTTATTTACAACAAAAACCATTATTTGATTTTCAAAGCAATTAGCCATTTCTGGCGTTCACAACCCCCCCCCCCCCCCCCCAAGAATTTATGGAGGGAGGGAAGTAGAGAGGAGGGTGCATAGCTATTTGATAGAGTACACACACACATACACACACACACACACACACACACACACACACACACACACCACACACACACACACACACACACACACACACAGAGCTTACGCCCGAAACTTTACCCCCATCCACTAGACTGCGAACGGTGGTCTTGGTGCTAGTCTTTCGGATGAGACAATAAACCAAGGTCCTGCGTGTGACGTGAATGAATCTACCGCACCAAGAGTTATCCCTGGCACAATTTTGTAGGAAAAAGCCACTCTGATAGTGAAACAAATACAGTTGCAGACAGCAAAAGAAAAATAAATAATGGGTGGCACTCCTCTCGTGGCGACGTGCTCTCTGTGTGTTGTTTGTTGGTGTGTTTGTTTGGTTGTTGGGTTTTTCCCCTCTTTGTTTTCTTTTCTACCCTCACATAATTATATGTTACGCCTTTTTGGACTTTTAAACTCATGTTCTTGAACACGACTTGGAGAATGTTATGTTTGGGCGTTACATCACAATGTTGTTGATTTTTTAAATGTTTGTTTCCTGATAGTTACTTTGTTATGTTTTTTTTTCCTTCTTTTTCTTCATAATACTGTTTTAAAGTATTAAAATGTTTTGATGTTTTTGTATTTTTTGCTTGGATTTCTCTCTTCACTGCTGTCTCCTCTCAGTTTAAATAAATTTGATTTACTTAATTATAATCAGTGCATCTGTCCTTTCATTAATGTTCGGGTCAGTTATGTATTGTGTGTTTGTTGAATACAGATGTATCTCCTTTGTTTAAATGATCATCAATGTATTTAGTGGGGATTAGACGTTTGTTGGATGTATACCTGTCTCCTTTTTATAATCATAGGTTGAACTGTTATTGTTGGTGATGATGGTTTTGTTTTCTTTTGTTTTATGTTTGTTTTTGTTTTTTGCTTTGTTTTCTTTCTTCGGAGGGCTGCTATTCCTTGATCAGGGCAAGAGCCAGATGAAAAAAATATGTGAATGCTTACTCTTTGAGCCTTGGAAAATAAAGATAATTCATTAATTAGTTCTCTCTCTTATATCAAAATAACGGTGTTTATGTTTGATTCGAATCATTTCATTTAGTTGTGATTATTAATGATAGTCTCTTCTCAGGGCAAGGGCTGGATGAAAGAAAAGTATGCTAATACTTATCTATAACCCTTGAAATTTAAATTATCATCTCTGTCTGTCTGTCTGTCTGTCTTTCTATCTCTGTCTGTCTGTCTGTCTGTCTCTGTCTCTCTGTTTCTGTTTCTGTCTCTCTCTGTCTGTCTCTTTCTGTCTCTCTCTGTCTGTTTCTCTCTCTATCTCTCTCTATCTCTGGCCTGGCCATAAAACCTTAACATATCGTTCTTTTGCAAAATTCAATGAACAGCTTTTCCTTCTCGAACTAAGTAACTCTATGCTCTCAGAAACATTCAACATTACTGATCCAGACTTGGCTATCGATTTTTGGATAAAAACTTTCACTGAAATTTACAATAAACATGCTCCACTAAAAACCACAAGGGTCAAACATGCCCCCAAACCGCCTTGGCTTACAAAAGAACTAGAGGAGGCATGCTATCTTAGAGATCTCTTAAAAAAGCATAAATATCATGAAGAGTCAAGAAGATTACGAAACGCCATAAACTCACAGAAACGTCGAGAAAAAAAGAAATATTTCCAAGATTTACTATCTTCAAAACAAAACTAAAAAATTATTTGGAAGGCCATAAATCAAATAACAAACAAACAATCATCTTCCAAATAAAATGTAATCAAAGATGTTACTGCTGAGCAACTCAACAATCACTTCATAAACGTTTCTACTAACGTTGTTAGCAATGATGATTCAAAATCCAATAACCTTAACACACTAAAACACTACTGCCAAGAAAAGCATATTCCTTCAAAACTCCACATACCATTTATTTCTATTTTTGAGGTCTATAGTTATCTGATTCACCTCAAACAATCCAGGACAAGAGGCCTCGATGGAATAGACAGCAGAATTCTAAAACTGTCAGCTCCAGTTATCACTGAGACTCTAACATATATATATAACCAATGTCTTGAAAAGAACTATTTCCCCAATGCCTTCAAAACTGCTAAAGTGATCCCCATCTACAAATCTGGTGACACTTCAGATCCTTCAAACTAT
>CM060327.1:11961013-11968513 GCA_030674155.1 Stramonita haemastoma | reverse complement strand
CTGCTGCAGAACCTGAGCGCAGGATACTGCAGCTTCCTCCTCATCACTCCTCCACCCCCTCCCATCACCCTAAGTCATTTTGTCCTCAGTCACAGAATTCTGCCTTACTTCTCTTCCTCTCCCCATCCCACATCTCACTTACACTATATGGTTATCGTTTTACCGCCGGCAATTCCACACATTTAAAATGGGTTTTCTTGAAACACATCTATCATGCAAATGTTCACAAACTTCTTTATTTTTTATCAGTCTCAGGGAATTCATCTGTTTTAGGAATCTACTGCTGCTGCTGCTGCTGTGCTACTACTACTACTTCTCATTAAATGGAATTCATATAGCGCTATATATTGTATGAGCAAATCACAGCAAATCACAATCAGTATCAACCCTCCACTACCACCACCACCACCACCACCACCACCCAGCAGCCCTGAACGGTAACCAAGCATGCACGATGTGTATAAAGGAAGCGGAAAGCGTGCGGAGACCATCTACACACTTCCCATGTTGCCCTCTACTGGGTACAGGTGACCTACCTACAGTAAAGCATGTCAGTCCTGAAACCAGGTCTGTGGCCAAGTAGGTCATAGGGTTACACAAAGCTCAATCGATCGGTCGATCGATCAATCAATCAATCAATCAATCAACCAAATAAATCAATCAATCATTCAATCAATCAATCATTCAATCAACCCATCAATTGATCAATCATTTTTTTTTCAATTTCGTGGATGATGAAAAAGCACTCATGTGCTTTTTTACATCCAGTCCCCGCCGTCATGAGGGATAATGATTCAAACAAGCAACCTGTAGAATGCGCGTTATTTCAAGATCAAAGTCTGGGACTCCAGAATGAATGTGAGCAAGTAGTTTTATTTTTGGCAGCTTCATCTCACAAGGGCATGCAAAGGTCACGTGATCACACTTTCTTGTGACGTCATAGATTGAACACACTTGTTCTACATCTCACTTCCCAAGGGAACAAATCAAGTTAGAAACTAGAGCTGTAAAACTACATGGCAAATTTTCAATGCATCTTCCGTGCATCACAGGTATAAACTAAACTGCAATTGTTCAATGCATGCTTCGTTGCACCACAGATAACTCGCACACCATTTGTGAGAGTCTGCTATAAAGTTAAAATAAAACGTTAGAACTCTTTTAAATGAAACAAATACATCAAAATGTATGAGTCTGTTTTCTTCCTACCTTTTTCTGAAATGAAACAACAACAACAACAAAACATCTGAATTTCAATGCCAATAATGAAGTGTCAAAGTATCTGGGGTTGGGCTTAGAAACTCTCCCGGAGCGTGTCACCACAGGCTGGCGCTGATCTTGGCCTGGTTTCCAAGCTGGCATGGACACTGGGCGGGACACTGCAGGAGGAGGAGAGCTGGGAGCAGGGACTGAGGATGAAGTCAGCAAGTGCTGGGAGGTAGAGTGGTCAGGGTGCTCACTGGCTGAGGGGCTGGGTCTCTGGATAGTGGTTCGTGGGTGGGGAAACTGCAACAGGGGCATGCAAAGCAGCCTGAGAAATCTGGTGTGTAGGTGGCTGGGGTGGGGAATTGGCCATCGGAGCTGGCACCAGATTCTGTGGGCTGTGGTCTGGTGCATTCCACTGAGGTCTTGGCTCATTCACTGGAAGCAGGTGCTGCCGGTTTTTGTGGATATAGTCAGCTCCCTCACACGTGACTATGTAAGATCTTGGAGTATCAGGCTGTGATTTTACAAAAATTAGTTTTTTGAAACCCTTTTCAGTTCGCAAACGTACAACTTCACTGGGTCTCAGTTGTCTTTGATCTCGAGCGGTCTTGTCGTAACACCTTTTCTGCTGCTGCGCGCGCGCCGCACGTCCTCTCTCTCTCCCTCTCTCTCACACTCATAATCACACACACACACCCATACACACACGCACCCCCTCCCCACTCACACACAGACACGCACGCACGCAATCACTCACACACACACACACACACACACACACACACACACACACACACACACACACACACACACAACACACACACGCACGCCACAACACACACACACACACACACACACACACACACACACACACACACAATCACACAATCACACACACACACGGACGACACAAGCCCTCGCACCACCTTTAGCGAAACTAGAGAAAGCCTAATAGAAAGCATAGGACATCTTACACCTGTATGACTGCATCAAATCACAGGCTATCTGCTTGGTCAGTAAAACGCAGTATGGCGTATCAACCTGATTAGGAAGATGGGCTATGATTGTTGTGGATGTGAGAACACTGAACAAGGATATCACGCAGACAAGATATTACATTACCGGTGTCTTGGAGGCAACACCGGGTGATACTGATGAGAAAATGGATCAAGAGAACTGGCTTGGCGCTTTGACCAGTAATGAGATGCCATAGTAAAAGGCATTTTTTTCTTCTAATACAAAAGGCCTCCCAGGTAGCTCTGAACATACTGTTTGTTTTTTGATCAACTTTTTTTTTTTTTTTTTTGGTTGAAAAGTTGTGCATGAGAGCAAGAATACAGGTAAGGAACAATGAGTGTAAATGAAAAGTTCGGTCCAATCTTTGCTGTTTTTCGCTCCGCCGACCACAGAAGCCAGAGAAAAAGGGTATCTGTGAAACTGACACACACGCACGCACGCACGCACGCACGCACGCACGCACGCACGCACACACACACACACACACATACATGCACACACACACACGCACGCACAACACACACACGCACGCACACACACACACACATACACACACACGCACGCACGCACACAAACACACACACACACACACACACACACACACACACACACACACACACACACACACACACACGACATGAAGAAATCACAGGGACAGGAACAATGGGTAGTCTGCCACGCACGCCCCCCTCCCACCCCCCCCCCCCCCCCCACACACACACAACACCCCGTCACACCCTACTGGAGGGAAAGGCTCTTCAAGCCTCAGTTTATCCACGAAAGACTACCCAGGAAGTTCACTCCCAAAGAACTTTCAAGGAACGTAAATGCAAAATCAGGTCAAGTCAGGTCAAGTCAATCAACCTTAGGTAGGGAGGAGTCAGGGAAGTCAATCAACCTAGGTAGAGAGGAGTTAGGTCAAGTCAATCAACCTTAGGTACAAAGGAGTCAAGTCAGGGAAGTCAATCAACCTAAGGCAGGGAGAAGTCAGGGGAAGTCAGTTAACCTTATTTATGGAGAAGTCAGGTTAGGTCAATGGCTGTCAATCAACCTAAGGTGGACAGGAGTCACACGCCACAACACCCTCCCCAAGACAGTCCTACAAGGAACGCTAGAAGGTGGCAGACGCCGAGGCAGACAAACCAAAAGCTGGATGGATAACATCAAGGAGTGGACCCACCTGGACAATCCAACACTCATTCGGAAGGCAGAGGACAGGGCTGGATGGCGACGGCTGGCTGCAGAATCGTCTCTCATGTCTCCTCCACGACCATCCCGGTCATGAGAAAAAAAGAAGAAAAGAAGGACAGGAGTCAAGTCAAGTCAATCAACCTAAGGTGAACAGGAGATAAGTCAAGTCAATCAACCTAAGTTAGACAGGAGACAAGTCAAGTCAATCAACCTAAGGTGAACAGGAGACAAGTCAAGTGAATCAACCTAAGGTAGACAGGAGTCAAGTCAAGTCAATCAACCTAAGGTGAACAGGAGATAAGTCAAGTCAATCAACCTAAGTTAGACAGGAGACAAGTCAAGTCAATCAACCTAAGTTAGACAGGAGATAAGTCAAGTCAATCAACCTAAGTTAGACAGGAGACAAGTCAAGTCAATCAACCTAAGGTGGACAGGAGTCAAGTCAAGTCAAGTCAAGTCATTGGAAGTCAAGTCAAGCCAAGGGAAATCAGTTAACCGTAGGTTAAGAGAGAGAGAGAGAGAGAGAGAGAGAGAGAGAGAGAGAGAGAGAGAGAGAGAGAGAGAGAGAGGAGAGAGAGAGAGAGAGAGAGAGAGAGAGAGAGAGAGAGAGAGAGAGAGAGAGAAAGAACGGACTGGCCTTTGTTGCTTGGAAAAAAAGTTCACAGACTTTTAATGAGACTGGTGTATATGATTCGAAAAACACATACACGATTCCTAAAATCATGTTCACCTGCTGATTCATTAATTAAAAGGCTGGAATCCAAGGTGATGCTTTACCTATCACCTGTCTTCATCATGGCCGACAGATGGGGGGAGAGGGAGGGGTGGGGGTGTCTTTGTCGTGAAGACTTAGCAGGTGGCACAGTCTATGCCTCTGGGCATTGTGTCTTGGGGCCTCTGTCAGCTGATGTCAGTAGTGCCCTTGAAGTTTTAGGTTTTTGGGGTTTTTTTGCTGGCCCTCCTCGCTGTCTCCTTGCCCTGTGTGATAGGGGCAGGGCGATAGAGACGTGAAGTCCTCAACATCTGGAAAGAAGTTAGACAAGGAGGCATCTTCACACATCACTTTTTGCTTTAAATATGATTTATTCAATACAAATACCGCGTTGTCAAATAGAAATATCGTACGGGAAAGGAGTTAAGCTACAGCTTATTTCAAGCACCCCATCCCATGAGGGGATAACGTATAGTGCTTATATTATAAACAAGAGAAATATAGGTATAAACAAAAATGCTGTCCATGACATATACAAATACTATTAATTACACAAAAATGGAAGAAAAACATACAACACTCCCAAACAGCAATAAACAAAAAGTCTAACCAAAAAAACAAAAACACACAGACAGACTAAGAAGCAATGAAGCCAAGAGAAGAAACTTTGCATGTTACTTAGCCCAACAGTTTACGTTTACCTTTACGTTTCAGTACAGATCTATATGTACAGAGCAAGTCATGAGAAAGTCTAATATTGAAATTAAGTCTACTCTCATTGGAAGAGCAGTAATTAGATAGGTTTCAGCACTGACTTTTATTATTTACTTTTTTATTTATTTAATTATTTTATATCGAGGATAATGGGATAGGCACCCTTGTGCTTTTTTACATCCATTCCCCGTGTGTATGCAGTTTTGTAAATGTCATCTGTTCCCACCGGTACACGATGGCCTACTCTCACGAAAAGCGGAACAGGATGTAACGTGTGCGCAAGATGTTCTGCGTGCGTTCACACACGGGGCCTCAGTTTATAGTCTCATCCAAAGGACTTTGGGGGAGGGTGGAGTCCGCACTGATGTTAACTCCAGGAGAAAAATCTCCTGGAACGGGAATCGAACTCGGGTCGTCAAATTGCGAGCGCAGTGTTCTGACCACTAGGCTATCCCGTCCCCCCTGACAATTTCACCAGCCCTTTATCTTGTCTCGTCGAATGCTCAGACAGCAACTTTCCACCTCCTCACCTCCACTATCCCGTAGTCAAGTAGACCACTGGGGCACCATTGAATATTTTTTAACCAGCTTCCTCCACTCCTTGTAGTTTTCAGCTTTCTGCAGAATGTCGTTCCACTCAAGGCTCTCTGATGTTGTCTCTCCATCGTTTTCTCTGTCTGCCTCTTCGTCTCCCTTTTTGTACTGTTCCCTGTAGGACAGTCTTGGCCAGTCCAGATGTTCGTGTGACGTGCCTCTACCACTTCAGTTTGCATTCTTTTTTTTTAATGCCTAACAGATGCTAGGCCCGTGTAAATGTCTTCTTAAAGATAAATGTTCACGAAACATTAATTATTTGTCTTCATTGGGGACTAGTCTGTCAATGACTGTGTAACCCACCCCAAAGTTTTGCCTGGTAAAGGGGACAAAAGTTTAGGGGGTCACCAGCAAAATCGGACACCTGTGACCAAAGCGCACCCTCTTTTGAGGAAATCATGTTTATCATCCTCTTCAGAGAGACTTCGACCTACCTGGATCAATCCTCCAAGAGTCTGAAGTCTGACTGTTAACATTATATAAACAATCTGGCACAATATCAGCATGTTTCAGTGTGAACCTTAGAGGGATAGAATGAAACACTTTCAGAAGCAACCTTGTGGAAGGGAGGGAGAGAGAGACAGAGAGAGAGAGAGAGAGAGAGAGAGAGAGAGAGAGAGAGAGAGAGAGAGAGAGAGAGAGGAGACAGAGACAGAGACAGAGACAGAGAGACAGAGACAGAGACAGAGACAGAGACAGAGAGACAGAGACACAGACAGACAGACAGACAGACAGACAGACAGACAGAAAAACAGACAGACATACAGGTAGGCTGGCAGGCAGTCGGTCAGGCAGACAAATTTAGAGAGTGAGACACTGAGACACATATAGACAAAGACAGACAGACAGACAGACAGACAGACAGACAGACAGACAGACACAGAAAGAGAGAGAAAGAGAGAGAGAGGGGGGAGGGAGAGAAAGAGAGAGAGAGAGAGAGAGAGAGAGAGAGAGAGAGAGAGAGAGAGAGAGAGAGAGAGAGAGAGAGAGAGAGAGGGGGGGGTGAGAGAGAGAGAACAGCTTAAATTTTATTTCTCTTGGGTGACGAAGTAAACAAATTAATTGACCATGGGTTTTTCCATCTAAGGCAATAATTTGTAAAGGAAAAGATAGGCAAATACGTATAAATGAGTATTTATGATCTTCAAAGACCCCCCAACGCCCCCCCTTCCCCCCACATATTTGACATTTTATGAAGTGTTAAACTCAAAATGTGTGCACACACGTACGTGCATACATGCTCGTGTGGACGAGCGCCCGCACGCGTTTGTGTATGTGTGTGTATGTGTGACTTTTGAGTGCATTTTTTTTTTTTTTTTTTTTTTGGGGGGGGGTTGTTTTTTGCTTTTTTGTTTTGTGTGTGTTTTTTTCTTGTTTTTATCAATAGGTATATTTTCTATTTTAAGGCTCTGTTGAAATCATGTTATTAAATCATTTTGGTGATTTTTTCCTTACATAGATGGCTTGATGAAATAAAGTAAATCAATGCTTATTCAATGTACCATGTGGAAATAAAAATGTCACTTTGATTTTGTCTTTCACACACACACACACACACACACACACACACACACACACACACACACACACACACACACACACACACACACACACACACACACACACACACACACCACATACACACACTCTCTCTCTCTCTCCACACACACAACAACAACAACAACAACAACAACAACAACAACAAAAAGAACAAGAAACAACGTTACACATCAAGGAAGAAGAGAGCAGAAAACAGACGCATGCCCCCCCCCCCCCCTCCCCCCCACCCCCCCCCCTCATCTAACTCCTGTGACACCCGCCCTCCCATGGCTTTCCCCTTTCTCTGGAAAGAGAACTTTTCTTTTTAATTATCAGTATGTAATCGGCTGAGATGAGGGCAACCTGTCCTGACCTCGATCTTTGGTCACGTAATGGTCAGCATCTGGGCCATGGCCGCCATCTTGTCAATTGTCAATTAATTTTGTCAATGGCTGTCGTCTGCTGTCACACCGCATCGCGTCCCCTTGTTACCATGTTTCCCTTCATTAATAATCTGATCGATTTCT
>CM060327.1:11951013-11953513 GCA_030674155.1 Stramonita haemastoma | reverse complement strand
AGACGGTCTACAACCCCGCCAACAACCCTCCCCCTCCATGCCCCCTCCTCCCCCCTTCCTACCAGACGAGGAGGAGGAGCGGAGGCTGTGTCTGCTAAGGGAGAGCAGCACGCACCTGAGGGAGGGGCGGCAGAGGTTGCCTACCCCTGACCGCGTGGCCATCATGGATCTGTCCTCCAGCTTCAAGAAGCGGCGCCTGGGCAAGCAGCAGCAGATCCTCAGCGACATCACCCAGAGGTGCAGGGAGCAGGTGGGCAGGGTAGAGGGGTAGAAGGGGGTGTGTGTGGGGTGGTGGGTGGGGTGGGGCTGGGGGGGGTAGGGGGGGTAGGGTTGTGGGGGGTGGGGGCTGGGCGAGAGGGGCAGGGGAGGGGGTTGTTATGATGATAATGATGGTTATGATACTACTACTATGGGGATGGATCGGCCATACGCTCCGCAAGCCTGCTTCAAACGTCACCAGGCGGGCCCTTGACTGGAACCCACAAGGGAAGCGGAAAGTAGGTCGACCAAAACAGACCTGGCGCAGAAGCAATGAAGCAGAGACGAAGGCAGCCGGAATGACATGGGCTGAACTGAAGAGGATCTCCCAGAACCGAGTCCGTTGGAGGAGTGTTGTTGCAGCCCTATGTTCCCAATGGAATTCACAGGCATAAGTCAAGTCATGATACTACTACAACTACAGCAGTATCATGCAGAAAAATAGAGAGAGCAGGTCAGGGTTTTGGTTAGAGGAAGGGGGTTGGGTAGGGGTGGGGTTGCTGTAATGATGATGATGATGATGATGATGATGATGATGATGATGATGATGATGATGATGATGATGATGATGATGATGATGATGATGACGATGACGATGATGATGATGTAACTGCTGCTGCTGCTGCTGCTGCTGCTGCTGCTGCTGCTGCTGCTACTACTACTACTACTACTACTACTACTACTACTACTACTACTACTACTTCTACTGCTGCTACTACTACTACTACTGATGCTGCCACTGCTGCTACTACTACTACCACTGCTGCTTCTATTACTACTTCTACTGTTCTTGCTGCTTCTGCTTCTGCTGTTGTTGTTGTTGCTGCTGCTGTTGCTACTGCTACAAATCATAATGATAATGATGTTAACGATGATGATAATGATAGAATGATAATAAGAGTAATGGCACTACTACTACTACTACTACTACTACTACTACTACTACTACTACTACTACTGCTACTGCTACTACTACTACTACTACTACTACTACTACTACTACTACTACACTACTACTACTACTATGCTGCTGCTACTACTACTACTACTACTACTACTACTACTACTACTACTACTACTACTACTACTACTACTACTACTACTACTACTACTACTACTTCCACCAAAAACAAGAACAGAAACAAAAACATCAACAATGACAACAACGACAGCAACAATTTTGTATGATGCGATGCTGAAGCAACAGAGGCTCAGCTCAAAGCCAAGATATCTAACTAATCGAGAATACTCTACTATATGAATATATCACAGTGTCTTTCTTGGCTTTTCTTCACTTCAGAGATTATCCACATCAAATAGTTAAGGTGGAAATAGGCGAATCTTACTGCATACCTATTTTTGTGTGGATAAAATGATATTACGGTGAAAATGTTTAGAACTGAAAGTTGATATATACTTTTCATCAATCGTGATGGCAGTATAAACATACAGACTACAACGGCCGACAACGCAAAAAACCCATCAATGTTTGTGTATACCTGTCTTTTACACACATCAATGTTTGTGTATACCTGTTTTTTTTACACAGATCGCATCAATGTTTGTGTATACCTGTATTTTACACATATCAATGTTTGTGCATACCTGTATTTTAAACACAACACATTAGTGTTTGTGCATACCTGTCTTTTACACACATCAATGTTTGTGTATACCTGTATTTTACACACATCAATGTTTGTGCATACCTGTCTTTTACACACATCAAGGTCTGTGCATACCTGTCTTTTACACACAACACATCAAAAATTGTGCATACCTGTCTTTTACACACAACACATCAAAGTTTTTGCATACCTGTCTTTTACACACAACACATCAATGTTTGTGCATACCTGTCTTTTACACACAACACATCAATGTGTATGCACACCTGTCTTTTACATACATCAAAGTTTGTGCATACCTATCTTTTACACACAACACATCAATGTGTGTGCACACCTGTCTTTTACACACAACACATCAATGAGTGTGCATACCTGTCTTTTACACACAACACATCAATGAGTGTGCATACCTGTCTTTTACACACAATGCATCAATGTTTGTGCATACCTGTCTTTTACACACAACACGTCATCAATGTTTGTTCATACCTGTTTTTTACACACAACACATCAATGTGTGCGCATACCTGTCTTTTACACACAATACATCAATGTTTATGTATACCTGTCTTTTACACACATCAATGTTTGTATATACCTGTTTTTTACAC
>CM060327.1:11936013-11948513 GCA_030674155.1 Stramonita haemastoma | reverse complement strand
AGACTTACTTCTCCTCCTCCCGGCTACCCCTCAACCAGCGAAGCCGGTCTTTCCTGGACACGTCTTCGGTCAGCGGGCGAAGTTACCGAAGCCTGCACACCTCCGGCACGCGGCCTACCGGCAGCCGTCACCATCTCCGCTCCATGAGGTCACAGCGACCCCGCCACGTGATGATGCCTGGCACAGGGGACACTGAGGAATAGGGGCTGGGAGAGAGAGAGGGGGTGGAGGTGGAAGGGGATGGATGTGGAAGGGAATTTAAGTGAAAGGGATAGAAGTGGATGGGATGGATGCGGAAGGGATGGATGCGGAAGGGATGGATGCGGAAGGGATGGATGTGGAAGGGGCGGAAGTGGAAGGGGCGGAAGTAGAAGGGGCGGAAGTGGAAGGGGCGGAAGTGGAAGGGGCGGAAGCAGAAGAGACGGAAGTAGAAGGGGCGGAAGTGGAAGGGGCGGAAGTGGAAGGGATGGATGTGGAAGACACACAAGTGGAAGGGACAGAAGTGGAAGGGACGGAAATGGAAGGGGCGGAAGTAGAAGGGGAAGAAGTGCAAAGGGCGAAAGTGGAAGGAATGGACATGGAAGGAGCAGAAATGGAAGCGATGGAAGGAGAGTGGATGATGATGGACCGTAGGGTGGGTAGGGGTGTTTAAGGATCTGAAGACCTCCAGATGGTTTCTTCTTCATCTTCTTCGGTGAACACTTAGACAACAAGTAACGGTGTCTTTCATATAAGCGAAAATGGGTCATGCTGCCGTTAAGCGCCTGACAAGTCAGGCCCAGCGCATCCAACTTCAGCGTGGGAGAGAACTGTTATTGTTTTTAAGTCTTTCGGGAAGAAAAACAACCAGAAGGTGGACCAAGAGGGCCCCCCCAAAAAAAGACAAGAGGGAGGTGACAGGAAGAAAAAAGGTTCAATAATGATTCAAGGTTTTTTTTCTGGGGGTACATGAAATTCGACAATACCACAACTTGCAGATATGGGCGTGTGAACATACTCACAACATAAGTCATTTATTACGGGACAAGAGAGAAACAAAGAGAGGGATAGAAAAGAGGAAATTCACTGCACAGATTTCCAGAATATGATGATGCTATTTTCCGTAACAGGCCCCTAGCATTTCCACTGGGAAAACTTGGTTTTAGACCACACAGCAGACTGTGAAAGCATTGACAGGGGGGGGGGGGGGGGGGGAGGGGGGAGGGGGAAGGGGGGAAGGAAAGTGGATGGAAGAAATGGAAGTAGGGTGGAGGAAGGTGGGTAAACTGGAAGGTGTGTGGAGGGAGTGAGGATGTGTGTGGATCTCAAAAAGTTTTGGGGGATATGACGTGAGACAAAGAGTTTGGAAAGTTTGGGGGTGTTTGTTTATTTGTTTGTTTGTTTGTTTATTTGTTTGTCTGTCTGTCTGTCTGTCTGTCTGTCTGTCTGTCTGTCTGTCTGTCTGTCTGTCTGTCTGTCTGTCTGTCTGTCTGTCTGTCTGTCTGTCTGTCTGTCTGTCTGTCTCTCTCTCTCTCTCTCTCTCTCTCTCTCTCTCTCTCCCTCTCCCCCCCCCCCTCTCTCTCTCTCTCTCTCTCTCTCTCTCTCTCTCTATCTATCTATCTCTCTATCTATCTCTCTATCTCTCTCTCTCTCTCTATCTATCTATCTATCTATCTATCTATCTATCTATCTATCTATCTATCTATCTATCTATCTATCTATCTATCTATCTATCTATAGTGTTTGCTTGCATAAGGTTTTGTTTGATTATTTTCCCCTTAGTTTTGTATCTTTGGTTTCTTTCTTGTATTATTTTTATTAGTTTTTTTTTCTGTATTTTTCTGTCTTGCTTTCTGTTTGTCTTTCTTTCACTAATATGTAATTATATTTGAATGGAAGGGAGAGATCATTTAGGTTTGTACACGTACTTAGTTTGTGCTTAGCTATTTAACTCTTTATTATTCTTCGACTGACAGATAGACAGACAGACAGACAGACAGACATACAGATAGACAGACAGTCAGACTGACTGACTGAAGGACGGACAGACTTATTATTCCTATCTACTTGTACTGAGTTCTTAGAGTTTTTGGTGTTTGGCTTTTTTTTTTTAGTTGTATAGTTTTCAAAGTTAGGATTTGTGTGTTTGTGTCCTCTGTATCGGTTCAACACACACACACACACACACACACACACCACACACACACACACACACACACACACACACACACACACACATACACACACACACACACACACACACACACACACACACACACGCACACACACACACACAAGTCATATATATATATATATAGAGAGAGAGAGAGAGGAGAGAGAGAGAGAGAGAGAGAGAGAGAGAGAGAGAGAGAGAGAGAGAGGAGAGAGAGAGAGAGAGAGAGAGAGAGAGAGAGAGAGAGAGAGAGAGACAGACAGACAGACAGACAGAAGCAGACAGACAGACAGACAGACAGACAGACAGACAGACAGACAGACAGACAGACAGACAGACAGACAGACAGACAGACAGACATGGATTTCCATGTATCAGGTTCTTCCATTTTTGTTCTGTTTAGTTTCGTTCCTCGGTTAGAGCTCCGAGGTTCAGCAATGGTGAAATTTTTGCGTATGCAAACCGCCGCGCCCCCCCTACCCCCCCCCCCCCCCCACACACACACCTCACATGCAGGTAGCCGTATCCCAACTTCGGGGATGTGTTCTTTTTCTATTCTTATCTTTTTTTTAAAAGTTACTGTGTGTATGTTTCTCTATAGTAGTGAGTTGCCATATAACAATATAATTTCATCGTTTGGATTAAGATGTATTAATCATTCATTGGCGATTGAAACAGCACGAGTGAACGGCATTGAAGGCGACACTCGTCTTGGTAAACAATGGAGCATGAACACAATAGACGATGGATTTCACCTTGTAATGGAATGTCCAAAATTTTCAGAGCTTTCGAAGAATTATTTTACCCCGTGAATATTTGTATCCAAGATGTTTTTTTTTCGCATTTTGTAATTTGTTTTCTTCCGACAACAAATGTTGTTTCAACTGAACAAAGTTACAGTCAACATTAAAGTTGCATGACATTGTTGTAAAGGTTGACTACATTTTCTTTTTGTGTCACCTGCAGTGTGGCTAGTTTTTTTTTTTTTTTTTTATTAATGCAAATTATACATTTTACAGTTGATTTTGTCGACTGAAATCTTCAATGCCCCAAGAGGGGTCAAAGGCGAATTAAATCTTGAATCTTTAATATCTGCTGGTGT
This sequence comes from Stramonita haemastoma, assembly GCA_030674155.1. Taxonomy (NCBI): domain Eukaryota; kingdom Metazoa; phylum Mollusca; class Gastropoda; order Neogastropoda; family Muricidae; genus Stramonita; species Stramonita haemastoma. The sequence continues at coordinate 11,945,259 of CM060327.1, read as the reverse complement.
TGGGTCTTTAACTTGCTGCTGTCATCATTGCTGTGTTTATTATTATTATATTATTATTATTATTATTATTATTATTATTATTATTATTATTATTATTATTATTATAATATTAGGCATGCACGGATACAACTGCCGGTGAATTATGCTGTTCTTGCTGCCAATATTGCACTCCCCCCCCCCTTCCTCTCTCTTTCTGACTGTGATGTCACACTGGGCCATTGTACCTGAAGAGAAAGGACCAGTTTTATGAATAAACGTCATCAGGATCATCAGCTTTTTGTCTTGTGTGTGAGTGCGTGCGTGCGTGCGTCCGTGCGTGCGTGTGTGTGTGTGTGTGTGTGTGTGTGTGTGTGTGCGTGTGTGTGTGTGTATGTGTGTGTGTTGTGTGTGTGTTGTGTGTGTGTCAAGTCAAGTCAAGTCAAGTCAAAATGATCTTTATTGAGGGTAAAAGATTAAGTTTACACAACTTTTTTTCATCCTGCCCTCACAAAAAAAAAATCATGTAAATTGACTTCTAAAACATTCAAAGACAAATATCAACCTTTGTTGAAAAACTAAAATAAATCAGAATTACTTTCCAACAAATCTCTCAAGATAAAAAACAAAACAAAAAACAAACCCAAGACAGTACAACATAAGCTCACATCATACATACAAATGATACAAATACTATATAACATGGGCATGAATAACAACAAGCAGCCAAATATGAGGTAGTATCAAACATAAATGCGGACTATAGTTTGTCCATCAAATGTTTCTTCAAAAGTTTCTTAAACATTTGTTTTGAAGGAACTGATTTTAGAAAAGGGGGTAGACTATTCCACAATGTTCTTCCTGAATAAGCAAGGCTTGATTTATAGAGATTATTATGGGGCCTGGGCAGTAACAGTCTATGGGTAGGCCTATTTTTATTGACAGCAAATTTTTCCACAATTTTCTTTGGGGCTTTTCCGTTTAATATATTGAACATACATAGATACTTGTTGAACTGCAGTCTGTCTTTGAGTGGAAGAATGTCTAGTTCTTTGTAGTTGGTGGTGGTCAGCGTATTAGGATTCAAACGGATTAGTTTAACAGCTCTTTTATGTAGGCGGTTTATATGCTTTAGGTTTGTTTCACTTGCACTGTCCCATAAGGTAGAAACATAGTTTATAAGAGATAGAATATGGGCGTGAAAAAATAGTTTTCGTGACTGTAAATTTAGAAAATTTTTGATTTTTCTAAGTTGATACAATCTTACTGAGATTCGTTTTCCTAATGTGGCTATGTGATCTGACCAAGACAAATCGTTGTCGATTACTGCACCTAGTACTTTGTGTGAGACTACTTCTTCAATTTGTTGTCCATGGATATAAATTGGCTCGAATGGAGAACGCAATTTCTGTCTTTTTTGTCGAGTGGTTATAAACATACATTTTGTTTTATTAGAATTAAGAGACATATGATTGAGTTCTGTCCATTCGATAAGTTTATTGATATCTGCCTGCATATCTTTCACAAGCTGGTTTGAATCATCGTTGTTACATTGAATTGATGTATCATCGGCAAACATTTGACATGAACAATGGATATGCAGAGGTAGGTCATTAATATAAATGGAGAAAAGAAGTGGTCCTAGTATTGATCCCTGTGGTATTCCATATTTCACGGGTAATAAGGTTGATCTCCTAGGCCCGATTTCAACAAGTTGATAACGATTACTGAGAAATGAGTCTAAAAATGATAATACTTGGTCGGAAATTTTATAGCATTTTAATTTTTTGATGAGGAGAGAGTGGCTAATAACGTCAAAGGCTTTAGCAAAGTCTAGAAAAAGGACTCCAGTGATTTCATTGTTATTGATATTCAAAAGACAATGCTCAATTAGTTGTATTAAGGCTGTATGGCAAGAATGGTTTTCACGAAAACCTGACTGGTTTTCATTAATTAGATTATATATTTTAAAATGAGAATGTAAGTGAAATTGTATATGTTTTTCTAATAGTTTAGATAGGACTGATAGTATGGAGATTGGTCTGTAGTTCGACGGATTGGTTGGGTCTCCTGCTTTGTGTAAGGGTATTACTTTTGCTCGTTTGAACTTCATTGGGAAGTAATTTTTGTCAATACACAAGTTAAATATGTAGGTTAGGGTGTCAGTTATGGCGTATGCACTGATTTTTAATATTTGACTATCGATTTTGTCAAGGTCTTTTGATCTTGACTGTTTCAATCTGAGTATACTATTAAGCACTTCTGTTACTGTTATTGGGGGTATAACAAAATCAGATGAGATGTTCTTTGATGAACAATATTGTTTTAATTCTATCAGCTCGTTTGTTTTTGTTTTATCATTAGATATTATAGAGTCAGCAATGTTTGCAAAGTGAGAATTAAGGTTTTCTGCTGATATTTCTTTTATGACTTTTTGGGAGTTATGTCTTGATTTATTAGTTAAGGTATTAATAGCTTTCCAAATTGCTTTTGGATTTTGGGCTGAAGACAGCAAATCTTGAAAGTATTTTGTTTTGGCTTTGCGCTTCAATGAATTAACTTTGTTTCTTTGCTTTTTATATTCATCTTTTTGCTTTGATTTTAATAAATAGTCTCTTAGATTCATTTCGTTTTCAATTTCTTTTGTTAACCATGGAGGTTTCATGAAATATTTTATTCTTTTCTTAATAAATGGAGCATGTTTATCATAGGTAGCTGTAAATGTCTCTATCCAATAGTTAACAGCATCATCTGGATTTGTAATCTGATAAACATAGTCTAAGTTTGAATTAAGAATATCATTTATAAAGGCATCTTTATCAAAATGTCTAAAGGAGCGGTAGGATATCTCCTTGTGTCCTGATTTGGGTATCTTTATTCCTTTTTTCCGCCATGTAAAACAAATGGAAGAGTGATCGCTACAACCTGTCTGCACTGAGCATGTTTCTGCTATGTTGGCTTTTGAAGTAGTGTAAATGTGATCAATGAGGGTGCTAGTGTTATTAGTAATGCGAGTTGGACGATCAATTATTTGTTCTAAACCATACATGGCATAATTAATATTCCACTTTGATCCAGGGACTGTCAGATCTATATTGAAATCTCCCATAAGAAAGATTTCTTTGGACTCTAGAATTGCGGCATCCATCATTGAATTGAATTTATCATACCAGTCAATTGTTTCTGCTGGGTTCCTGTAGATGAAGCCAAGTATAATCGATTTACAGCGTCTAAACGTGATTTCTACCCATATAGATTCTACATGAAACTGTTCAAGATGCGTTAGTCTTTTCCACGACAAAGAAGTCGCGCAGTATAAAAGCAAACCGGTAGATCTGACACTTACTGGATCAAGTCGTACAGTGTCATAACCTGGGATATACATATCTGAATCAGAAATTAAGTTGTTGAGTCTCGATTCAGCTACACAAAATATATGAAAGCTAGTTCCTTTATTGTCTATAATTGATGAAATTTCCTCAGTTTTGTTCCTGGCACTATTGATATTTAGGTATCCTACACGAAGTCCTTCCTGAGAGGGCCATGTATCTAGAGTAGAAGACATGGTATTTAAAAAAATAATTAAAAAAATTGCAGGACAAGAGAAAGAAAAACTGGGTACGATAATGTACTATCAAGCAATCAGTGAAGCACAATCATCAATCAGATCAACAATCAAAAATTAGGCAAAAAGGAAAATTATCAAAAGGTAAAGAACAATCAAAGTGGTACAAAATTTAGAATAAACAAAAAAGTGAGAAAGTTGGTGCAGCAATATAACCACAAATCAGTAAGGCACCATCATCAGTCAAATCAACAATCAAAATACAACAATATGGAAGGAAGAACTTGGTATAGTAATGTAACTGACACCGACCAATAAAGCACTATTATCAGTCAACCAACAATGAAAATTTTAAGACAAAAGGGAAAAATTTAGTACAGTAATGTAACTAATACCAGTCAATAAAGCACAAAATCAGTTAATCAACAATCAAATTTAAAACAAAGGACAAATTTACTATGTAAGTAATGTAAGTAACACCAGTCAATAAAGCACAATCATCAATCAGTACAATCAAAATTTAAAATAAAGGACAAACTTACTACAATAATGTGACTACCTACCAGTCACTAATTGTGACTAAAGCATAATCATCAATCAAGTCAACAAACAAAGGGTAGAATAAGTGTGTGTGTGTGTGTGTGTGTGTGTGTGTGTGTGTGGTGTGTATATATATATATATATATATATATATATATATATATATATATATATATATATACAGTCAAGTACTGGAACAAATAAAATTCGCTTAATATGTGTAGAAAAGCACTGGACACAACCCTTACAACTTGGCCAGCAAGTACTGCACTAGCCAAGACAATATCAGTGATAGAAAATGGTAATCTGCATCCACCATCAGCATGCCGCAACACATTCATTCACATACTTACAACTTTGCAATCTCTCTCTCTCTCTCTCTCTCTCTCTCTCTCTCTCTCTCTCTCTCTCTCTCTCTCTCTCCCACACACACACACACACCACAAGCACTCTCTCTCTCTCTCTCTCTCTCTCTCTCTCTCTCTCTCTAACACACACACACACACACACACACACACACACACACACATAGGGCAAGCATTTTCAAACCCTAAAACATAATTATGCATGATAATGAGTAAAGAGGACTAGGCCTATGCATACAGTTGGCGTTGGGAGTTCATGTAAGCCATTAGGTTAGCAAAAATCTGATCGTAAGGGTTGATAGGAGCCGGCGTTGATCTATGCCACATGCCAGCTTGGCCAGTGACTGCTGTGGTCATTCCTTGATGTGGGGAATACCACTGGTTGAGGGCTGACTGACTAGGCTGCATGGCGCTAGGCCTAGGCCTATTCAGTGGGGGATGGGGCGGGTAGTAGACTGGCTCAGTGGTCCACTCAGTATGTGGGGCAGGGCTCGCATTAGGCCTAACACTGCTCGCATCAGGCCTAACGCCGTTGATGCGATTCCCTTGACTAGACTGCCTGACGTCATGCAATGGGAAAGGGGGTGGGGGGAAGGCACGATCAGAGGCGCTTGCAATTTGTTTGGAATTAGTGTTAGCACTGTCACCCCTGTTGGAATTAGTGTTAGCACTGTCACCCCTGTTCAGGTTTGGATAATGGGTCATGGAGTCTACAGGGGGGTAGTCACTATGAGGGGATGTAGAATCTTGGTTGGGTAGCATGGTTTCATTTCGTCTGTGGTCACTGACATGAGAACGAGAGGGAGATAAAAATGGCTTTAATTTCAGAGCCAGTTTGGCAGTGCCTGCAAGACTAGGGTGAATGAGGTTAGCATACAGAGCTAACTTTGGACCACCAGTGTGGGTTGTGAAGGTGGGTGTGTGTTGTCAATGAACTCTGTGTTCAGCAGTTCACAAGCCTTTTGCATGTTGTGGTTAGAAGGCGATATCAGCGTATTGAGATGGTGTTTGCCACGGGCTGGGATTATTGAGCTAAGAATAATCCTGGCGTTGGGGAACACCTGACTGGCCAGGTGAATAAGGTCACACCAAGTATCTCTGGCCACTTGTCCTGTGGTTCTACAGTCATTGACACCAACATGTATAATTAAACATTTGAGATGAGGAGAACCACTTTGTTGCTGCAACCAATCAGACAAATCAGCTGCTGACATGCCACTAACACAGATTCTTGAAGAATCATGCTGTTTTGTTATTCTGCGTAGGTCTATGTCCCTGATGACTGAATCCCCAATCAGCAGAGCAGAACTTTTGTTGGGAACAGAGCGAGAAGAGAGAATCTCGCTTGGTTTTCGATTAAGTTTTTTGTCTCTTGGAGCTGGGTCTGGGGTAGCACTAGGACAGTCTGGCACACGACCCTTGTTGTTCACAGAGGTTTGTTCAGCACTGGCTTCCTCACTCAAGGGGTCAAAGCGATTTACTGTCTGAACATTGTATATACTCTTCCTGTCACGATAATTGTTCTGCATAAGATCAAGATTAGATTCCACGGGCACAGTTTGATTTTCACAGGCTGCTAATGAGATCTTCTGTGGTAGATCTGACTGCAGGGAGTCTGGTTCATTCTGGGTATTGTCACAGGGGTTGACATTGTGGCCATCTTGCTGCTTAGTTGTAGATGGAGGTGAAGAACTGCAAGACAGCATGGTGGTAGTGGCAGTTGTCTTGGTGGGTAGCACAGAACCGGCCTTGTTATCAGCTGCAGGCTTCAGTCCTTTGCTGTCACACTGTGTGAAGGCATCGCATGAACGTGCAGGCTTGTATTTTTTTAGGTCTGCACGGATGCTTCCCACTTCACTTTTCAGGGCATGGTTTTCCTTCTTCAGGACATTTACTTCTTTGTCTAACTGAGAGATCTCAGTCTTCAGGGAGTCATTGAGGGAGTGCAGTGTGTCCATTTTCGATGCAATGTGAGCTCGTAGTTCATTTTTTGCACTCTCTTTTGCATCCTCAATCTGGGTTAGTACTGTAGCTTGAAGTTCAGCCTGGAACAGCTGAAGATCAGCTATTTCATCTTGCAGCTGCTGGATTTTGTTGCTGTAGCATGCTAATTTTATAGCTGCTCTTGACTTTCTCAGCGACTTTGGGGTGACACACAGGGTTCTTCTGCGCAGTTTATGGAATTTCTGCGAGCGTGTGTTCCTCTCTTTTGTTGGAGAAGTGAAGTGGGTGTGAGATGATCCTTCATGGTCAGATTCTGAGAAGGAGGCAGAGTAGCTAATGTCCAGTTCAGAGTTCATGGCACCATCTGAACTGTCTTTGTTATGCTGTGGGGTTGGTGGCAGTAACACTATATCAACCTTTGGGGAAGCTGTCTCCAGTGTAGCATGAAGGGGAGAAATGGATGGAGTGTGAATGGGTATGCCGTGGTCAGGGATATTCGCTGTCTCCACAGTCATTCCTGGTGCCTTTGGTTGTAGCACACCAGCAACAGAGTCCATGAAGGTCACTGGCATGAGGAGTAGGGATTCTGTCAGGGATACAACATCCCCATTAGTCAAGAAAGACTGGACTAAATGGTTGATTTTTTCACATTCCTGGGAGTCCCATTTGACACAGTCTTTTCCCTGGCACAGAAGTGTACCAGCCCCTACACTGGATTTAAAATATAAACTCAGAGTAATACGTTTAGAGGGTAGATCATGGCACGTAAACACTCTGATGACAGTTTTTGAAAGATTAGAAGGTGATTTTGATAACCACAAAGATGACGATGGGAGGGTGCACTCTTGATCATCATAGTCTATACACTGTATATTGACGAGTTCATTGTCAAGAGCTGAATATCTATATAATAATGTATTACGCCAAATTAGAAGTTCATTTTCTCCACACCAGAATCTTTTTTGAATTCTATCTAGTGTTGGTTTCAACTTGTTTAACCTCTCACTTTCAAGGGCCTGTGCTTGAACAGTGAGGGTGTCAGCCATGTTGATCCATTACAGTCCACACATTAAAAAAAAAAAAAAAAAAAAAAAAAAAAAAAAAAGCAAAAACTCACTCCATGCTGCAGCAATGCCAGTAGATCACAGATTACATAATATTACCCCATTGTTTAGGTACAGGGATCACAGTTCTATAAACTTTGAAACAGGACAAAGCATTAATTACTGCTTTGAAACACTGGTGATGCACACAACTATTATGATTTTTGGGTGCCTATGCCTATGTCGTTCATAGAATGGTGCCGATTTCAAAATCAGATAGCATGTTGAAGTTTCTGAATATGAAGGGTGACAATGGCCTATGGCAGTTACCACTTACTTGTTGTCTCAGGATGTTATAACAAAACATATGATGCACAACATTCGACTTTAGCAACACGATAACTGGTGTTCTTTGATAAATTTGATAGCAGACTGTCGGCTGTTGACCGCCACCTTACACACCGGAAGTGTGTGTGTCAAACAAATGTGTGTGTGTGCGTGTGTGTGTGTGTGTGTGTATGTGTGTGTGTTGTGTGTGTGTTGTGTGTATGTGTGTGTATGTGTGTGTGCAATTGGCTGGGTGATGGAGTGAGGATTGTGATCTTGTCTGTCATCGGCTGGTTAATAATGTAAGAATATATATATATAACCCAGTCTGACGTCAGTATTACGTAAAAGAAGCTGCAGGTCTTAAATGCAGCACTCCCAGCAGTACAATCGCTACAAGTGGTTGTGTATTTGTATGATTTTTACCCAGCATTTGTTTGACACACACATTTCACTTTACAGCTTACACATCCCACTTAAAGCTGTGATTATTGTCCTGCACCTTAGAAAATGCTTTCAACAGTTTATTATTGTTCTTGTTTTTGTCTTTTTTTCTTTACTTAATTTTTCTGTCTATTTATCTGTATGTTTTCTGTCATGCCAGTCTGTCTGCCTATATGTCTGTCTGTCTGTCTGTCTACCTGTATGTCTCTCTCTCTCTGTCACTCTCTCTCTCTCTCTCTCTCTCTCTCTCTCTCTCTCTCTCTCTCTCTCTCTCTTGTTTGTTTGTTTGTTTGTTTGTTTGTTTTGTTAATAGTCTCTAATCAGGGCAAGGGACGGATGAAAAAAAAAGTATGAAAATGATTATTCTGTAACCCTTGGAAAATAAAGATCATTCATTCATTCAATCATTCATTCATTCAGTCAGTCAGTCAGTCAGTCAGTCAGTCAGTCAGTCAGTCAGTCAGTCAGTATGTCAGTCAGTCAGTGAGTTAGTTAGTCAGTAGGTCAGTCAGTCATTCATCTTCTCCTCTCTCTCTCTCTCTCTCTCTCTCTCTCTCTCTCTCTCTCTCTCTCTCTCTCTCTCTCTCTCTCTCTCTCTCTCTCTCTCTCTCTCTCTCTCTCTCTCTCTCTCTCTCTCTCTCTCTCTCTCTCTCTCTCTCCTCTCTCTCTCTCTCCAGTGGAAATTGTCTCTATGTCACAATAACACCAGACCTTTCATATTTTTTTAATGAAAATTCAGTTTTGTAAAACAAGTATGTATGGATTTTCTGAGATCTTCTCTGCCGCAGAAACAAAGTAGTTCCGACATTGTCCACTACAGCCCCTAGTCAGAGAGGTTTAGCCAGATGGAGAATAATAACCCATCAAAACTTTTCTCTTTCTCTGGTAAATAAGATTACTATTACCTTCTCCATCATCATCATCGGCATCATTAACATCACCGACATCCTCCTCCTCCTCATCATCGTCATCATCATCATTGGCATCATGCTCATCTGAATCATCCTCATCTGAATCATCCTCATCATGACGACAACGACGA
>CM060327.1:11906013-11931013 GCA_030674155.1 Stramonita haemastoma | reverse complement strand
TGTATGTATGTGTTTAGGCATTCCTAGACCCAACACAGGCTACACCACACTCAATCTCACAGAAACACAGACCCACAGTCATCATTTACAGCCTCTGGCAACCTTGTGCCAACATCTTTATTCAGATATAAACAACGGACTGTCTCGTCCCACTGTCATTTCTAAGCTTCAAACAATGCCAGAAACCCAAGGTGACGACGTTATTCTAAAGCATCACAGTCTTCCTTGAAGAAACAGTTGACAAATTTTAATCTTATTCCTAACAGCAGACACAAGCTGCCTCATCATGGCAAAACTCTAAAGCTGTTTGGCAGGTAAAGATAAAGGTATCGGAGTTCCCATAACCTATGCGGTCCTTGGGGAGCGAAGCGTCAGAGACCTCAGCTTCTCCAGGGGCCAGCATATTGGGGGTGGTAGCCATCTCCTCTCCCTCACTGCTTTACCTTCCCTGACCCTAAAGAGGGCAGGTACCCATTTACAGCTGGGTGGACTGGGGGACTGTACTGAAGCTAAGGTGCGCAAACAGTCACCCATCCATTCAGAAACCACGCTCAATGATGCTTAACTTGACGACCTGGGTTCGATTCCGGTCGAGGAGATTTTTCTCCTGGAGTTAACATCAGTGCTGACTCCACTCTCCCCAAAAGTTCTTCGGATGAGACTATAAACCGAGGCCCCGTGTGCGAACGCACGCAGAACATCTTGTGCACACGTTAAATCCTGTTCCGCTTTTATAAGAGTAGGCCATCGTGTGCCGGAGGGAACAGATGAATTTACAAAACTGCATACACGTACACACGGGGATTGGATGTAAAAAAGCACAAGAGTGCTTATCCCATTATCCTCGTTATAAAAGAATTTTTTTTAAATTAAAAATTAACCTTAACTTGGGGAAAGCAAGTACTCTCACCACTGAGCTATCGAGTGTGTGTGTGTGCGTGCGTGCGTGCATGCGTGCGTGCGTGCATGCGCGCGTGTGTGAGTGTGTGTGTGTGTGTGGTGTGTGTGTGTGTGTGTGTGTGTGTGTGTGTGTGTGTGTGTGTGTGTGTGTGTGTGTGTGACTTCGAAATCTCTTAATCTTTTGTGAATGTGTAGCCTAAATGATTCGAATGCAAGCGCTTTGATTTGCGTGCTTCAGCGCTCTAAAAAGTCCTGATGTTATCATCCTTATTATCATTATTACACCACCTCCAACCCCCCTCTGCCATACTGTTCTCTCCCTCCCGCTCCACCTACCCCCCAGCTCTCACTCAGTGACTATTTTTCTCCTCCTTCTCGTCCCGGGGAAAGCTAAGACAGATTTTTGCTGTTATCTGTCATATTATAACGAAAATGCATTGCATCCCTGTTAAACAGGCTACACTTCACCTTTAGCTTTCGGGTCATGTAGTATGTTCTATGAAGTGCTAATCCGAAAAAGTAAATGTCTGATGGAAAAAATGCACTGTGTGCTTAATTTTTGGGATTGGGGATAGAGAACATTACCAGGTAGTCACGAGAAAATTGAAAATGATCATAAAATGAGAGTTGTTTGTGTTGATCCTGCCTGCATGAGCATTATTGTGGCTAGGAAGCTAGCAGACGAAAAAGAACTAAGCACTTAAGTCTTTGATTAAAAAAAAAATGAAATAAAATTTCAAACCTACCAGCTCTGTTCAAGAATCACACGAGGTTTTAGTCAAAGCCTAGTCTTTCACACAAAACAGTGTTGACTTAATAAAAAAAAATATGTGGACACCTTAAGTACGTACGTTATGAATACTGATGATGCATCTACACACGTGAAACAATCTTTAAAGTAAGAACAATACAGGGGGAAAAAAATACAGAAGAAAAACTGCCAATAAAAAAGTAATGGTAGAGTGAAGCCTAAACACCCCCACATCGCGCTGCCGCTAAACGCCTGATAAAGCACGCAGAACATCTTGCGCACACGTTAAACCCTGTTCCGCTTTTCGTAAGAGTAGGCCCTTGTGTGCCGGTGGGAACAGATGACAAGATTTACAAAAGTGCAACACACGGGACTAGATTAAAAAAAAAAAAGCACATGAATACTTATTCCATTATCCTCGATATAAATAAAATTAAACAAGCAAACCAGGCCAAGCGCGCCCATGATCTCTCCCACTCGGGGGTCAGTCGAGGAAGAGAGAAGAGAGAGAGAGAGAGAGAGAGAGAGAGAGAGAGAGAGAGAGAGAGAGAGAGAGAGAGAGAGAGAGAGAGAGAGAGAGGAGAGAGAGAGAGAGAGAGAGAGAGAGAGAGGAGAGAGAGAGAGAGAGAGAGAGAGAGGGAGGTAGATGAAGAGAGAGAGAGAGAAGAGAGAGAAGATTCAGGAGACAAAGGAGAAGGCAGGTCTCAACTGGATCCACGCCAGAAGGAGATCGGCAGACAAGGAGACAGGCGGAGGTTCAGCCAGTGGAGTAGCAGTGGATTCAGAGCTGGTGGTAGAGACCTGGATAGCGGAGCTACAGCGTTAGGTCACCACGTCCAGCGATGTAGAAACGTTTTCATGGGGTATGGAAGCGTGGGGACGGTGGGGGTCTGCAGGTGGGGCTGGAGGTGGGGTGGGGGTCGGGTGGGGTGGGAGAGGGAGAGGGTTGAGCGAGGGTGGTGGTGGTGGTGTCTGGGTCCTGTGCGCTGGTGGTGGTGGCGGGTGGGTCCCCTTGACAGACAACAGGTGTGCATATAGATATAGTGAGACACACGTGCACACAGACACACAGAAACAACAGACACAGACACAGACACAGACACACACTCACAGACACAGACACACACAGACACAGACACAGACACAGACACACAGACACACAGACACACAGACACAGATACAGACACCACACACACACACACACACACACACACACACACACACACACACACACACACACACACACACACACACACATGGCAATATAGTCTTCCATCATTTAGAGTGAAAATAGGTTAAATCAAAGAACGAACAAAAGAAGGAACACACATGCATTTTGTCTGATATCGCAAACTGTGGAAAAATATTTACACTGAAGATAGAACTAACACGCATGCACGAACGCACACACGCACACACAGACACACACACGCACACACACACACTCACACTCACACACTCACACATATAGCCTGGGACGGGATAGCCTAGTGGTCAGAACATTGCGCTCGCAATTTGACGACCCGGGTTCGATTCCCGGTCGAGGGGATTTTTCCTCTGGAGTTAACATCAGTGCTGACTCTACTCCCCCAAAAAGTCTTTCGGATGAGACTATAAACCGAGGCCCCGTGTGCTAAAGCACGCAGAATATCTTGCACATACATTAAAACCACTTCCGCTTTTCGGAAGAGTAGACCATTGTGTGCCGGTGGGAACGGATGACTTTTTTTCTTTCTTTTTTTACAAAACTGCATACACACAGAGACCGGATTAAAAAAACAACAACACATGAGCACTTGTTCTAATATCCTCAAAATAAAAAAAAGAAAATCTACCCTTGTCCTTTAACCCTCTCTCTGTGTGTGTCTCTCTCTGTCTCTCTCTGTCTCTCTGTTTCTCTCTCTCTGTGTCTCTCTGTGTCTCTGTGTCTCTGTGTTTGTGTCTCTGTCTCTGTATGTCTCCCTCCCTTCTTCTCCCCCTCTCTCACCCCTCTCTCTCCCCCTTCTCCTTTATCTCCCAACCCACTCCCTCTCACTCACCTGTCAACAATTCCTTCAGCTCGAAGTACCTAGCGCCCAAAGCCTGTTGGACAGTCGCGACCACACCGGACATTCGGGCAGAGTAACACAGACATCTCTTGCCGGACTCTGGAGACTGTGGCCAGTAGACGAGAGCCGTTGTGGTGTCCGGCCCATCCCCACACAGCTGCTCGAACATTCCAGCAGGGACCTGACCTCGGCTGACCACAGCAGGGACTGACCCCACACCTGATCGTCTGCTTCAGGCCGGTGTTGTAGAGTCAGGGAGCGGGATGGGGAAGAGGAGGAGGAGGAGATGGAGGAGAGGAAGAAGAGGAGGAGGTTGAGGAGGTGGAGTAAGGGACAGAGTTGGGTGGTGGGGGGAGTCATGGTGTTGACTTGTGGTCCTCTTATCTGCGTGACAAAAGAAGAGCAGAGAGGAAGAGGAGGAGAATTATGAGGGTGGGAATGAACTGGAAGAGGAGGAGGAGGATGGAGAAGATGAGGATAATGGAGAGGAGGAGGAGGAAGAAGAGGAGAAAGAACTGGATGAAGATAATGAAGATGATGAGGTTGAGGAGGATAAGGAGGAGGAGGATTATGAGGGTGGACATAAACTGGAGGATGAGGATGAGGATGAAGAAGATGAGGATAATGGGGTGGTGGAGAAAAATTGATCTCTCCCTCGCAGAAATCGGCAGTGCCGATTGTCAGGCGTATAACAGCAGCGCAACGTATTTTTGCGCATATGACAGTCAACAGTAGTTGCTGTCGGAGCATTCGACGACGACGAAAAAGAAAATCTGTCGTTTAAACTCGTATGTCTATCATGTGTAGCTTACAACATATAGGCTCTACACATCTCGCTCATATATAACAATCTGCCAAACGACCTAAGAACAGTCTACATAAAAACGATCACCAATAAAGGAAATTGACTATCTCAAAGAGCTATACGTATTTATCGAAGCACCATCACTCAGAGCAGTGGTACTAGAATCTGTCTGAAAGACTATTCAAAATTCAAGCATCTTAGATGCATAAAGACTTGAAAGACAGACAACTATCCGTGCATGCACACATTCCCTGGTCCATCACCTATGCGCTAACCCCTACCGAACCCTGAAAATTCATTTCCCTGATCGACTATGACTCCCTGACTAGGAGGCTTGACTTGCACAGTCCTTATGTGCTGCAGCCCAGGGGGCTAGTTGACCTTTGAAGAACATCTCCAACGCTGACTATTCTGATGCCCTCTTGGCCGAGAGAGTGGGGATGTACTGTGGGCAAGGCATCTCCACTAGAATCAAATTTCTGTCCAGTTTCCGAAACAGCAGCTGCCTCCTCTGCTGTTTTGGAGGTCATCGTCGAACACGCGGAACAAACAAACAACAACATTTCCCTGAATTTCTTGTCAAGCGTTTTCAGAAATAGGCAAGTCAGTTTTTTTCCCCAAAGCAGTTCATTTCATATCAGCAGTTTATGTTTCATCATATTTAGGAAGACTGTGTGGCCGATGGAGATAACCTGCAAAATAAGCTGTTCGGCCCACAAGCGGAGCTGGATAGAACATGACGTAATTTTTCCCCGATACATCTCAGAGATCAGATAGAGCAGCATAGACAGGCAGACAGAAAACAGACAGATATAGACAGAAAGACAAGCCAACAAACAAGCCATTACATCATGTTAAAACGAGCAGGAAAGACAGACAGACAGAAAATCGACAGACAGGCAGATTGTACGTGTATACCATTTCAGTCACCACGGATTTCTCTGAGTGAAATTTGGAAGAGCGCGTCGCCACAAGAGCAAGGCCACCCATTTAAATTTTTCTTGTCTGCAACTGTATCTGTTTCCCTAAGCAGAGCAGCTTTTTTCTACAGAATTTTGTTAGGCACAGCTCCCTTCTTATCGTGGGTTCTTTTATGTGCGCTAAATAACTATGTTCAACACACAGGGCATCAGTTTATCGTCTCATCCAAAAGACTAGCACCCAGACCACCACTTACGGTCTGGTGGATGGGGGGGGGGGGGGGGGGCAGTTTCTGGCCCAAAAGGGGATACCACACACTTTGAACCAGGACTTTTGGCTTTCTAGGCAGGTGCGTTACCTCTAGACCGCCGATACGCCCATTATTGTGAGAAACATCCCAATCCTGGGCTGAGAAAGAGCGATACCAGGTCAGATAGACAGATTAAAAAAAACAACCAAATAGACAGTCAGAGAGGAGACAAAAGACAGACAGACAGGCATACTGATAAACAAACAGCCCAATTTCTCTGATTGAGAAAGAGCAGGAAAGATTGACAGATAGAGACAGACAGGTAAATAATACACAGAAGATACTCATACAGACAAGTGAATAAAGGAACCGATACCTCAGATGTGACAGAGGACAGAAGACAGACAGAAGACAAGATAGGTAGTAAAAAAAAACATGCAGACTGATAAATGAACAACCCAGTACCTCATATGAGAAAGAGCAGCAGGACAGACAAACAGAAAGACAGACAACCCACAGACAGATAGGAGACATACAATCAGAGAGACAGACAGACAAACAGACTGATGAACTAAACAAGCCCGATATCTCAGATGACAAAGTGCAGGACAGACAGACAAACAGACAGAAATTAGACCTACTGAAGGCATTCAGAGAAGAGACAGATATACAGAAAGACAGACAGGCAGACAGACAGACAGACAAAGAGCAATGAATAAACAAGCCCAATACCTCTCCGCTGAGAAAGAGCAGGACAGACAGACAGACAAACAGACAGAAATTAGACCTTCAGAAGGCATTCAGAGAGGAGACAGACAGACAGACAGACAGACAGACAGACAGACAGACAGACAGACAGACAGACAGAGTAAGAGCAAAAATGAATAAACAAGCCCAATATCTCTCCGCTGAGAAAGAGCAGGACAGACAGACAAACAGACAGACAGACAGATAAACATACAAGCCCATTACCTCCGCTAAGAAAAAGCAGGTCAGGCAGACTGACTGACAGACAGACAGGCAGGCAGACTGACAGACTGACAGACAAGCAGGCAAGCAGGCAGGCAGGCAGGCAGGCAGGCCTGGTGATGGCAGTAGCGGGAGTGGTCCTGGCCTTCCAGTCCACTGCACTGCACGGCTAGCTAGGACCCCGGCTGCACACAATGCATTACTACGCTGTAAACCACATGTTATCCACTACAGCTTAACTGAAGACCGCATCACACACACACACACACACACACACACACACACCGTGCGCGCGCACGCGAGCGTTTGGCTATACTGCTCTCTCCAGGGAGAGCGTGTTACCACTGATATAAAGCCACCCCCACTGTGTGTGTGTGTGTGTGTGTGTGTGTGTGTGTGTGCGTGCTTATTCCCTCACAAGAATGGCTTATACATAATCCTTGACTGCTTGCAGCAAATGATTTCTCATAACCTTGAAATATTGCATAATTCACAGGAAGAAGAAACAGCAATTCTTTGATCCACCACAAAGGTGGAGCTAATTTCACCTGCTGCAAGTCTAGTGAATGACACTGTCAACATCATGGCATGGCTTTTGTGAGAACTGAATGTGCTCCCCTGCATGTCGTCTAGACGACAATCTAAACAGCACAGAATGTCCTTTATGGGAACAGAATTCACTGTCCTGCAAGCCCTGTGAATGACTCTAAACAGCATGGGGTGGTCTTTGGTACAGATGGTGTTCCCATAACCGATGCGGTTGATGGGGAGCGAAATGTCAGAGGCCTCACCTTCTCTAGGGGCCAGCATATTGAGGGAGGCACCCATCTTCTCTCCCTCAATGCCTTACCTTTCCTGACCCTAAAGAGGGCATGTACCCATTTACAGCTGGGTGAACTGGGAGACAGTACTGAAGCCAAGATGTAAAACGGTCACCCATTTGTTTGGTAACCACACTCAATGCTACTTAACCTTAGCTTGGGGAAAGAAAAAAAGCCACTCTGAAAGGGAAAACAAAATTAATACAGTTGCAAACAGGAAAAAGAAAAAAAAAGGGGGGGTACTTGTGGGATGTGCTCTCCCCGGGGAGAGCAGCCCGAATTTCAAACAGAGTAACCTGCTGTGACGTAAAGTGGTATAAAATTTTAAATAAATATGTGACGCTCCACCACGAAATGAGTCGCTTAGCACATTACCCAATTTTGCGCTAGGGGCCTTTAAAGGCAGGTGGGGGTCAAGCTGTCAATTTTGAGATTTTGATTGATTATTAAACTAGATCTGTTTATCTACCTTATAATGAAATATCAAGGCATAATTTTCATTCCTGTTGCTTTTAAATGTGTTTTGAAAATACCCAAGCACTCATTCTGACAACCTGTTACTAAAATAAACTTGCCCGTTTCTCATTTTGTCCCGTCCGGCAGTCTATCATTTGAATTTGTAATAATGTTGCACAGAATTGTCCGATTTTCAATCTGTTTTTTGTATTTGATAGCCACTTTCTTGCACATTGATGACATGTCAATAATTTAAAAATGACCGCTGGTGCACTCCGTCTCATTATATGGTGGAGCGTCACATATATTACCTCGGGTATCATAAGGTGCGGGCAGTCCCATATTATGCAGCCCAATACCTTTGCTAACAATCCTTGCAATAGCAGGGAAAAAGAGCGGGGCGGAAAGGAGTAGTAGTGACAGGTAAGGCAAGGGATCTTGCGCTCGCTTCTTTCATTTTTTTTTTCTTGTCCTGCCTCTGAAACTTGTATTCAGGGAACGGGCTGATTGTAGAGAATGTCACTGAAACGTATTCCTTGAAAACAACAGTCCTATATCTTCTGAAAGCCTTGTCGCTAAATTGAAACAAAGAAAAAGATTTTTTCTTTCATTTTTTATCGCTTCTTCAGGGATAGTTCAAGAGCCACTATACAATCACACTTTCTTTTTTTTCTTTTGTTTGCAGTTGTTTTTTTCCACAGTACTTACATATAGTAAACAAGACACAATCAGTTCCAACTCCAAATACTTGATTATCTCAAACAGAGAAATTCAATTAGGTTACAAACAAAGGATTAATATCTTAGAATCAAAGGATTAGGCTACATCTATGGATAAAAGAATAAATCTCGTGCGCATCATTAAAGAGCTTTAGAGTACCATAAAATTCAAACATTATGCTATCTATGCAAACAACACATAGCTGACATACTCTTGGCATGACCTTGAAAATCTATTATCATTTCTATTTAAGACATTTTCCATTTTAACGACATGAATTGTTGCACAAAGAAATATCATTATTATCTTTATCATTATCATCATCATAACCATCACTCCCCTACTCTCTCTCTCTCTCTCTCCTCTCTCTCTCTCTCTCTCTCTCTCTCTCTCTCTCTCTCTCTCTCTCTCTCATTCTCTCTCTCACACCTCCTATCTCTCTGCGAGTGCTTTTTATTTGTTGAATAGTAGTATCGATTTTGGTATAAAACTGTCACTGCATAGGAGAGTTTTTTTTTATTATTGTATTTTAGGGACCCTGTAACGTGTCACACCTTTTGGTATGTTCTCTAATCGTGCAATTGTTCTGAATCTGTTCAAACACTTGGTCCTTGACGATTATTAATGGCCAAATGAAAGCGTACCCCGAGGGCGAAGGCTGACACAAATTCATAGAAGTGCTGATCAAGAGGTATAAGTGCTTGGTGGTCTCCTCACGTCTGGCACTTGGGGTTCAGTGCAAGTGCTGCTTTACTGGTGCTCACAACTTCTTCACTCCACACAGGTTCAGGGCACTTAGTCAGCACGTCAGAACAAAACCTGACCTTCGGACAAGAGGCTGTGCCATTGTCATGTCGCCAATTGTGGCAATGGCACCGTGCGAGTGTTCAGACAGAGACAAGGAACTTATCAAGTGATGTACACAGTTTGTTAGTCTAGGGGCTTGTGTATGGAGATTTTTTTTTTTTAAAGAAAAAAAGAAGAAGAGAGAATAGTTATGGTATTTTTGATATGCGAGTGGATGATAGGAAGGTAAAGGGGACAGCCTGGTGGTTAGAATGTTGTTTAGTTTATAATGCTTGTCCTGAATATTTAAAAACAATGTTCTCTTTCCAACATCATCAACGAGTTTTTCTTTTAATGACAGTGCAGAATGGAATACCTTTCCACTAATGTTTCGTAGAATACCAGTGTACACTACCTAAGACAGAAATAAAGCAGTTGTTGTTTGATACATGTGACTAACTACTCGCTGTCAACACGCACAATGAAATCCAATGTGTATGAACATAAGCAGTGCCTATAATTATTGTCTATCATAACAAAGACATACAACGTGCATCTCTCTCTCTCTCTCTCTCTCTCTCTCTCTCTCTCTCTCTCTCTCTCTCTCTCTCTCTCTCTCTCTCTCTCCTTCTCTCTCTCTCTCTCTCTCTCTCTCTTGTTGTGTGTGTGTGTGTGTGTGTGTGTGTGTGTGTGTGTTTTGTGTGTGTGTGTGTGTGTGTGTGTGTCTGTGTCTGTGTCTGTGTTGTGTTTGTGAGTGTCTGTGTGTGTTGTGTCTGTGTGTATGGATGGTGGGTAGGGGGGGGTGGGGGGGTGTGGGGGGAGTGTGCATGTGTTGTGCATACCTTGTGTGTGTTGTGTCGTGGATGCGTGGAGTGGGGGTGGTGGTGTGGCGTGCGGCGTGCGTGGTGCATGTGCTGTGCTCGTGTGTGTGGTGTGTGTGTGTGTGTGTGTGTGTTGTGTGTGTGTGTGTGTGTGTGTGTGTGTGTGTGTGTGTGTGTGTGTAAGTGAACGTATATAACTTTGTGGATGTTCTGATAATGTTGCATTTAGATCTTGTTTTTTTTTTTTTAAAATTTAAAAGCTTTATAAAGTTTTTCTCAATTTTTTTGATTTGTCCAAGTTACAATTTCCATTAATTTTATTGGTTGTTTTTACTTTCTTTATTCATGATTAGCTTTGGTTTGTTTTCTTTTGGGTAGAATTGTAAAAATGCCTTTGTTGTGCCCAATTCTTTACCCATTACAGATTCAACCATTCAATCAATCAATCAATCAATCAATCAATCAATCAATCAATCAATCTCCTTGTTCTTCTTAATTGTTGTTTGTTGTTGTTGTTGTTCTTGTTCTTCTTCTTCTTCGCAATTCTTTTTCTTCTTCGCAATTCTTCTTATTCTTCTTCGCAATTCTCTTCTTCTTCTTCTTCTTCATCTTCTTCTTCTTCTTCTTCTTCTTCTTCTTCGTCATCGCAATTCTTCTTCTTCGCAATTCTTTTTCTTCCTCTTCTTCGCAATTCTTCTCTTCTCAATTATTCTTCGCAGTTCTTCGCAATTCTATTTCTTTGCATTTCTTCTTCTTCTTCTTCCCTGTTTGTCTAGTGAGGGAGGGAGGGAGCAACAAACCCTCCCCCCCAAAAAAAAAAAAACCCAACAACAAACAAACCAAACAAACAACCCCCCCCCCCCAACCCCCACCCCCGTCCTCCCCCAATTCTGCCCTAACATTTTGTTGTAACATTGAAGGTAAACACATGTCATTTTAGCAGAAAAAAAACTCATTTAAAAGTTGGCGTAAACGGCGATAGGCCCCTTCCCATTGTCGGAATAATGAGAAGACACTCAGAGTTAACCCCCCTGGTCGCGTAACATGGCGCGCTTTTAGCAGGTGAGCATTTGTTCAATGTTTGGTGATTGACGAGAGAAGGAGTAATTTGTGAATTTCAGTGGTTAGTCTCCCGTTTTTAAGTTTTGAGATGGAATGATCTGCACACATACTATCACAAGGTAATTATTTTCGACTGCCTTTTTTCATGGTATAGAATTTCAAAATCTCACATCCTCACAATGCAAATGGAAGTCGGCATTGGATTTCAGTTCGTCCTGACGCTAAGCATTTACATGCTTCGGGTTTAAGATTTTAGGCATTTTTTAACGTGCCCTTTTACTTTGGTCGAGTTACATTGGCGAGATTTCTGAGTCCAAGGTTTACCAATGCCATGGTGAGATTTACATAGCAGGAGCGCTTGCCAGCCAAAATAAGTCATATTTAAGTAAGCTATTAAAGTATCCGAATTCGATGGTGGAGGTTTTTAAACTCGGCACGAGTGTGATGCATTTTGTAAATTTTGTCATCTGTTCCGAATTCAGATCATTTGGGATCAAATTTACAGCATTTATCCATAGTTCTGTGCTGCCAAACTGTTAAATTCAAGCTAAAAAGTAATGGGAGAAAAAAACGTTTGTCCGTTAAAGCACTGGCTGGCTGTGATGGAGTTTATCACCAAGGACACTAGGATGAAGTGTCAGCACTACTACAGTCCAGCAGAGTTCAGGATATCTTCAATGTATGTATTCTTTCTTAGGATCTCTGTTGAGGTAAGGAGAGGGGATGATTAAAACAAGACTGATTTAGCAAAGACTTGAAGGGCTTGTTGACTTGGTGTCTGAGACCAGAAGGTATGCTGGTCTTGAACTGTTGAATTGTGACACTTTAAATTTAATGCTTGTACAGTTGCTGCATAAGATTGCACATTTTCATGTCTTTGAAGGCTGAGCTACAGCAGAGATGACATTTTTTATGTAGATATTGTGTGAGTTAAGTATATTAAGATAAAATGGAGTGCAATGAAGGCAATGGATTACAAAAGACGGACAAAATAAAAATGGAAACGGTATAAATCAAAAAAGGAAAATAAACCAAACAATGAATGAAAAAGGGGAAATGGAACTGAAATTAAAAAAACAACAAAAAACCCCAAACAATGAATTAAAAAGGGGAAACGGCACTGAAATTAAAAAAACAAAAAAACAAATACTTGAAACAGAGTGCTCATGCAAGACTCAAACAAAAGCCACTTCAAAACCGGAACAAGCAAATCAAAACAAAGAAAAGGAAACAAAAAGCTGGACAACTAAAACAGAAAATGAAATAGGTGAGGGGGGAAAAACGAGCACTGCAATGACTCCCCTGGCTGGTGGCCATGTTCTGGTCCTGCATGTAAACAAAGCTCCAGGTCAACTTCTTCAGGCTTTGAGTACAGTGGGATTTGCCTGGATGCAGTTGTTGTGTGGAAAGTTTGGAATGAGTGATGTGAGAACAGCTGGACTGGTGCTTGGCAGATGATGAAACTATAAACCTGTGAGATGAACTAAAAGAAACAAATCTATTTTTTTTTAAAAATCACCCATTAAAATTAAATGGAAAACAATAACATGAAAACCAAACATTACATAGACTGAACAAAACTTTATAAACTAAAATAAAATGAAACAAGTAACCCCTGAAAAAAAAACCCACCAAAATCGCAAACCAAAAATGGAAAAATGCTCAAGAAATTCTCAGCAATAACAAAAAACTTACTAAAATAACAACTCTCCACCCCCACCCAAAACCCAAAATCGCAAACCAAGTGCAAAACTCCCCAACCAAAGAATAAATAAACAAAAGGAAAAGTTCTTGAAGGAGACTGAAGCATGCAATCATCATTGTCGTCATAAATCAACATAATCATTAGTCCATTGACCAAGATGGTCATTATCATTATCATCATCATTTCATCATCATCATCATCATCAGTCCCTTGACCAAGATGGTTTTCCAAAGGGACATGAGCATTACAGCAGGCAACAGTTTGTTTTCCAAGCTGGTCTGTCTTCAGCCTTTCACAGCAGTAAGTATGACATTTCTGGTTTGAAAGCAGGGCCAGCAGCTTATTATGTATAATGTGATTTTTTCTGAATGATGATCTTTTTTATCAGGATTTAGAGGAGGTCCAGAAAGTTTCAGACAGGCCCAGCATCATCAGAACCCTTCTTCATCACTTCAACCATAAGGCACAGATTAATCCTCTTTTTTTGTATCTTTCTGTCTTGTCTGATCTTTTTGCATATCTGTAAGTTATTTAAGTACTTTAAGTTTTCAGGTCGTTTTTTGTTCTGCCCCCCTCTCTCTGTTTGGTTTTTCTGTCATTGCAGAATTGTTTGCATTTCTGTCTGTCTGTAATCTGCAATTTCTGTTATCTGCCATTTCTGCCTGCCTGTTATCTGCTATTTCTGTCTGTCTGTTATCTGCCATTTCTGTTGTATGCCATTTCTGCCTGCCTGTCATCTGCCATTTCTGTCTGTCTGTTATCTGCCATTTCTGTCTGTCTTTTGCCATTTCTGTCTTTTTCTGGAGAGGGGGCATGTATTTCATTTTGAAAATGTTTAATGCATTGCAGAAAATCATTTTGTTAACAGAGAAACTATCGAGGAGTACACAGTACTGGCAGCATGCCTACCAGCATGAAGCAGAACCAAGGACAGGTAAGAAAAGGAGTCAGTCCTCTGTCACTCAAATGATTTGAATAAAAGAACTTAGCAAGCTGAAAAGTAGGATATTCTTTTCTCAGGTTCATTGGTGGTTTTGAGATCTTGGGCATATGATCTACAACTGTGTCCAGCATTGTTTGTTGAATAGTTAGTATTGGTGACATAAGGTTGCGTATTATAGATTGCTTGTGTGTAAAGAGAAATTATTTGTGATTTGTCATATGGATTCATCACAGTATCTTTTTAGGGGAGGGATTTGGTAAAGTATAAAATTCACCAGTTTGAAAGTATTGTGACTTTGTGAATGTATAGTTTGTACTTATAAAACTCTTACCATTTCCAGTGTGACTGATGATGATTTACTGATTTTCAGGATCTTAAGTGCTGGAAACAAGTGCCAAGGAACAGTCATCTCAAGCTGCATCCTGTCTTCGCAGAGGTATACTTCTGCATACTTGTGTGTGCTTTTTAGCATGTTTGGATTTTAAAATTTTTGTTTTATAATGACTGTTTTTTTCTGATTGTTTTCTGTGTTATTTGTTTTTGCCTGTGATATTCATTTATATATACTTGTATCATTTACCTTGATTATAAGTTATAAGACATGTTATATGCTAGTTTTTACTTATGAGTACCAGTGCTTCAATATTTTATGAACTCATTTTGGTGTGTTTTGCTTCATGCTAGTTTTAACTGTGAGTATAGTTAATTGTGCTACTTTATTAGCATGTTGTGTTGTAATTTTTACTGCAGTCTTTAATTTTAAGTAGATCTGTTTTACCAGGTACTATGCAAGGCCTACCTGCGAGCTAGCTGTGGTCATGCCAACTCCACCAGGTAGGTTACACAGGTACTAGTTATGTCTTTGTGACCTGGTATATATATACATGCATATATGCTAGTGTGTGCATTATGTATTTTTCAACATGTCTGTCGTGTGCATGGCCGGCCATTCCATATGTTGTGTCTGTGAATGTCTTGCTTGTCTGTGTTCTTATTTCTGTCTGTCTGTGGCTTTCTGAGTCCTGCATTTTATGTTGAAAAAATTATACTGCCAGGTAATAGAATCAGACTGTTGACAGAGCTGCTGTCAAAGTGCATGGACCTGATGGCACACCTGCCTGCATGGGGTAAACCAGGTCTTATGAATGTACGACTGAGTCCAGGTGAGAAAACTATAGATTTCATTTGTAACTTTGCCACTTTGAGTGTGGTGTGGATTCTAGTTAAGCTTTGACTAAGCCATTTTAAGTGATGTATGTTGTTGAATGTGTTATTGAATATAATGAATGTAAAGTAGATGCTAATTAAACTTTCACTTTGCCACTTTAAGTGATGATATGTTCTTGAATGTATGTTTTTGAATCTGATGTGGATGCTTGTTAAAACTTTTGACTTGACCATTTTAAGTGATGTATGTTATTGGATGTAATGTGGATGTAAATAAAACTTTAAGGATTGACAGTATACTTCATGATGAATTATTGCTTTCAGAGCTGGAGTCCAGTGCTGAGGACAGTGTGTTGCAGTAGTGTCGTCACAACTTGTAGTGCCTCAACATGGGTATGTTTCTGAATAAGTAAGCTTTTTGTTCACATTTTTGTCTCTTTCTGTTTGACTTGCAGTTCAGTTTTAGTTGATCTTCGTATTTAATTATTGTTGCCTTTTTAATTGCTGTCTGTCTTTTTTTTTTTTTTTTTTTTCATTATTGCTTATTTGTATTGCTGATAATTTGTGTTAGGCTGTTATATTTGTGGAGGACATCCGTTTTACCAGGTACTATATAAAACTCGTCAGAAGTTGTCAAGTCTATTGTCATCAGGTCCTGCCTTAAACATTGGTCACCAAGAAAAGTGAAGGGTAATTGGTAATATTTCTCTGTTTTTGACTGTGAATGTATGCCTTTGATTTTATCATATTGTTTCCATGTCTGTCATCTACTCTGCCTGCCTTTCCCTGTCTGTCTGTCCTGCTAGTCTTTCTGTGGCACCAAGTCCGTTTGGTTTCTTTTTGCCCTTTTCTGTCTGTCTGAGCCTCTGCAGGCCTGCATTTCATGTTGAAAAAGTTTTGCTGCCATATGATAGAATCAGTCTGTCGACAGAGCTCCTGTCCAGGTGTATGGCCCGACAATGTCACAGCTGCCTGCATGGAGGGGAGCCGAAAGATCCCATGATAGTACAACAGTTCAGGTGAGAAAATTACATTTGTATTTGACGACTTAATGTGGAGTAATTAACTGAAAGCATTGTATATGCTGATGGAACTTTTAGGATTGTCAGTGTGACTGGTGATAACTGTTCAGTATGACAGATTATGATTTACTGTTTTCAGAGTCTCTGGGGTTGGAGTGGAGTGGCAAGGATGGTACATGTAACAGACAATGACCAAGAACTGAAGTCTGTCAACAAGGTATAGTTCTACATACTTCTGTATTATTTTCTTCCTTTCTTTCTGACTAGAATTTATCTTTGTCCAGCCTGTGTTGATTTTTTTTTTAATCTAATTTTTTTTTTGGTAGTCGCTGCTTCATTTATAATTTATTTCTGCTTTTTTTGTCATTTTGGATTGTGGTTACTTGTTTTGTGCTAGCTGTCTCTTTTGTGGTGGACACCTGTTTGACCAAATACTATGTAAGTACAATCAGCTGTGGTCATGTTAGTGTTATGAGATAAGGTAAGCAACATGTCTGTGTGTTATTTATACATTTACCACATGTATCTTTTGTCGCTTACTGTTCATGTTTTTTTTTTTAAATGCTATTTCTAATTGAATGATGTTTATGTGTTTAACCAGGTATCGTGGAAGCCTGACCAGCAGTGGTCAAGTTCAGCACCTGCCTCAGACAGCGGTCTCTATGGAAACATCAGGACACTTGGTAACTTTAGGAATTTTTAGTTATAGTCTTTGTGACGTTGTGCTTTTGTGTTAATAAGTGTTAATGTGATGCATTTGTCTTTTTGTCTATCATTCTTTGTGACATTGTGTGTGCATACGTATGTTTTTGCTTATGTGATGCATATAATAATAATAACAATAACAATCAGAGCATAGAATTCTCCGCGTTTACGTAAATTTGCGAATTTTTTTTTATAGCAGATTTCTAATGAAAGAAAAGTTCCCTGGGGAATAAAAAAACTGGATGATATTCCCCAATGGTATGAGTGTCGTCAAAGGGTTCAGTTCTCACTCACTTAACTTGGTAGCTCAAGCCGATAGAGGGCCGTGTGCAAAATTTCAAAATGCTAGCATGCTGGAGAACAATCGTCGATCGGTCTCATGCTTATGACGACAGAGGATGCAAAAATGCATGGAAATGGGAGTGGGTGGATGGTGAAGTCTAGGTTGGGGATCAAAATGTGTGGATTGGCGAGCACATTGGCAAACTGGATGCTGCAGGCAAAGTGTTTTGCAAAGCTTGCCACTGCGACATTCTCTATGCTAGCCGTGGCTGCAGAGCACTTGAGGACCATTAATTTTTTGTCCTCATTTCTCTGACCTACTGTTTTTGTCCGTCTGTCTTCATGGGGGTCTACATTTTATCATGAAGATGGTCTGTCATCAGAGAGCTGCTGCCACTGATGTGTACACCTGCCAGCATTAAGGGAGAACTTCTGTGACAAAATGCAGGTGAGAAAATGACTGAACTCATCCATTCATCCCCAAAACAGTTTTGTGGTCACTAGTTCATTGACATGAAAAGGGCTCTTACAGCAGCTTTCACTGTGCCCTTCAAAGTGACCACAGAAAAACCAGTAAGTAAAATGTTCAGGCAATATATTATTTCTTTGCATTTTCAGTTCTGGTGTACATTGGTAAGCTGGTTCGGGGGGTGGGGGGAGAAGCTTGCGATGGATGGGTTGCAAATAGATTATGGCATTGTTTTGTGGTAATCGTTGTTGATCTAATCTTTGAAAATGTTAAGTCGTTTTAATATCAAAGCAATTAATGCTTGTGAATTTTTACAAGGGCTGTAAAGAAAAAAAGAACTGTAAAGCACATTCTTAAGTCATTGTGGTTCAAAATGAAATGATCAGATGAATGTAATGTAAGCCAAGGAAGCAAAGGAATTTTCAGTGTAGCTTATCATTTGTTATTTTTTTCAGAAACAGGGAGGTGAACTGAATCAAGTGACCAGGAATGGGCATCATGGTGGAACAACAGCCATCATGAACATCTTGGTGGAGGAGTGGAATGATCACACTATGTAGACGTTGTATGTGAGATGAAAAAGAAAGCAGGGTTATATAAGTATGAAAGCATACTTAAGGAATAACTGTGAATTTATCAAGTTTCAAAGAAGTAAAACTGATTCATTTAGGTATTTGACCTAATGAATCAAAATATGACAGTGATGGTTTTGAAGAGTCATTAATGCATTTTATAAAATCATGACATTGAATCATTTTGATATTTCAATCAATCAATTAAAAAATAAAGTGAAATTGATCCAGTCGGGTATTTGACCTAATGAAGCAAAATATGAAACGGTGAAGAAACATTAATTCATTTTGTTATGAAACCGTAACAGTTAATTATTTTGATATTTCAATCCACGAATTTAATGATACAAAATGCAGCAATATTTTAAAAAGAATAATTTTGAATTTATTCTGCTTCAAAGGCATGAGAAAAAAGTAATCTTAATATTTTAGCAAATAAAGCAAATGACAAAACATGTGGCCATGTCTTGAAAGCATGTAAAATTTCAGCAAAAAAGCCTTCAGTCTTTTTTCTGTTACTTATGACTGCTTACGTGCTTACAGGAACCACTGGACTGGAGTCACCTGCCAGCCAAGGAACACAACGCCCTCCAGCATATCTCCATGTCAGTGTCCAGAACATGATCAGGTAGATAGATATTTGTCATTGATCTCTCTCTATGATGCAGCAGTTATCTGTGTCTGTGTCTATGCCAGTCTGTCATCCTCTGCATTTTCTGTCGTTTTTCCACACTTCTTGCTTGCTTTGTTAATGTTTCCTTTTGTGTCTTTCTGTTCTTACTCTCTTGAAGTCTGTCACTCTGTCTCCGGAGATCTTGTGTTGTGTTAAAAGAACTGATGTAATCCAATATATGATACATATGTCAGCAGAAGAGCTACTGAAGTTCATAATTTGTCATCAGAAGACTGCAAACTCTTAATCCTGGATTACATAAAAATACATAAGCAATGATATAAAATAAGTTGTAATTAAACATCACTTGAAGAAAATGAAAATCTATATGGAGCTATATCAACCACACTCTACTGCTGCCTTCAGTTTATTGGTTTTACAGGTCTTTTGCTTTCTCCTCGTTATCCCTGAATAAATGAATGTTTATATACTTTAAACATATTTTATTTGTCATGGCCTGTGATAGATAACTATTAAGTTTGATCAGGTGTGCAAGTGTTTATTCATTAATACATTTTTTTAAATTTTGGGAACAAATTCTTATGATGTCAAGAACCAAAATTCTCTTAAATATTTAGAAGTCAGTACCATAGGCTCGGGCATAAGCTTACATTTTCAGAAAACAGTTCATTGGTTATGGAATAAATCATGAATAATTGTAACAACAATTCTGCTTTACTTGTGGATGTTGATCAAGATTAGGGAGTATGTTTATTTCATTGTTTGGGAAGAGGAGGGGGGGTGGGGGGGGGGGGGGGTTAGCTTAGTGGCTAGATCGTTGAGCTCATGATCTGATGGCCAGGGTTTGAGCCTCTATTTAGATGTTTGATCAAAGGGATTTTTCCCTGTAGTTAACACCAATACCTAATCTATTTCCCCAAAAGTCCTTAAGAACCATGGAGATGACAAATGCACACACACAAACTTCTTGCACACATGTAAAACTCGCTCCACCTTTTGTAAAAGTAGGCCATTGTGTGCCTGTGGATTATTATTTTTTTTTAGAATGCATGCACACTTCTGTTGTGTTTAAAAGTCCTCTTCACAGTCAGATTGCGGCTACTTTAATGGTGAGCAAACAGTTGCACCTGGAAAGTCTTGGTATTGGACAACCTTGGAGTTCTAGCATTGGAATGAAAATGTCTTTTGGGGCAAAGCATGAACTACGGCAGTTGCAGAGGTCACTTTTTTTAAATAAAAAAAAGTTGTGGCCGAGTTGGTGAGTTGTGGTGTACTGGCATTGTATTTGCTTGCAGGAAGCAGGGTCAAGATAACATCTGGACAAACCTGGGGTTGAATGGAAAGCTTTTTGTTTTGTACACAGTAGATTTATTAATATACAGAACTGTATAGTTTCTGCATGAAATAATATCTTCTTGAATACATTGCAAGTATAGATCTTTTTCTCCTTTTCCATGAACAAAACTTTTTGTTATTAAATACTTTGCACAAGAAAATGAAGATTGCTTTTTGTAGGTGGAGATGTCTGTTATGTTTCTCTTGAGAATGACCAGCTAGTGGCCTAATACATTCAAAATACAAACGTACGGCTTGCGCACAATAAAACCTGAACAACGTGGCACTTGGCTGGAACCGGAAGTGACCTTTTATTCAAGGGAAATAACTCATATTACATATTACAATCTACTTTCAATTTCAGTTAGGCTTTGGACACAACATCCCTCCTCAACTTGAATGGACAATTACAATGAAAATGAATTGTCAAAGAGTGACTGTCGAAACTCGAAAACTTGAAGATATGCATTGTGCGTAAATTTGAATTCAATGGTTTCTAAAAATTAAACCTTTGGCGTCATGAGTATATATTAATTACACATCAGCAAGCAGATACATGTCTTGGCTGCATGTGAGTGTGTATGTCAGAATCGATGTGAAAATTCAAAACATCCAATAGAATAAAATAATGGGATGCAAACACATGAGTGACTGGTTATGCCTACTGTGCCAATATAAGAACGTCTTATAAAATCAAATTAAATTCTGCACGAACAAATGATAAACTTGAATGTCAAGATATTCAGTTATGATGAGAAAGTGTCCACTCAGTTCTGGATGGTTTCTTGGAATTCACGTCAGGTCCTTCACACATATGTAAATATATGACTTGAAATTTAAACTTTCATGAATAAAAAGAAATGAAAGAAATTTCAGTAGGCTAATACGACCAAAATATACGATCACTTAAAAACTATAATATTGTGACCTCTCTACACGATCACTTAGAATCAAGTTGGATCAGCCTAGCTACACTGCTGTCCTTCTTGATATACAGTCCATAAACACAATCCAAAATACAGAGCATTCTGATGCTCTTCTTATGATAATAAGAACATAATATTGTGACCACTCTACACGATCACTTAGGATCAAGTTGGATCAGCCTAGCTACACTGCTGTCCTCCTTGATATACAGGCCATAAACACAAATCAAAACTACAGAGCATTCTGATGCTCTCTGACAATGACTAGAAACATAAATGATATTTAATATCAAACAATGCTTAAATTTGACTAAATAGAGAGACAACCTAACTACACGTTGTCCTCTAGTGACAGGTCATGTACAAGATCGACGTAATGGATTAGTTGAGGACGTAGTCTTTCAGGTAAGTTGGAGTTTTGGTGGTTCGGCCTGAACGTCTTGTACTGGGTGATGGAAGCTGGTCGTAGCTTGTATTGTTGTTCCCAGTTTCTCCAGTTGAAGGTGTCTCAGCAGGAATGATGTCTCCAGGAATGATGTCTGGGTCCTCTGGAGCATCGAGTTCTGGATCGTCGCCAGGAATGTTGATGTGTGCTGGCAGCTGTCGAAAGTGGGACGAATTTCTGGTGATGAGAGATCCGTCAGGGCGGCAAGCTGTTATCATGCTCCCCTTCTTCTCTTTCACCAGACATGGTGTCGTGTTGTACGGCGTTGTCAGCGCATTTTGTTTGGGCTGCTTGACCAACACGTAATCACCAGGTGCCATCTTTGCTTGTGTGGTGTGACGGCGGGCATTAACATATTCTGCCATCTTTCCTTTATTGTGATGGTCATTGTGCGCAACACGAGCATGCACAGGGACCGGAGAGAGATGTTTCGGAGCTGTGGGTAGACCGACGTTCATCTTCCGTCCTGTCATTGCCTCGAATGGCGAGACACCAGTTGCAGTGTGTGGCGTTGCCCTAAATGTTCGGAGAAACGTTGGGATTTCCTCCTTCCAGTTTCGGCCGTCAGCTGTTGATGTACGGATATTGTTTTTGAGTGTTCCCACGAAGCGCTCAGCTGCACCGTTCGCCTCAGGCCACACAGGCGTAATTTTCCTGTGCCTGAAACCATTTCTCTCAGCGTATTGTGCAAAGGCTTGACCGTTGAATGGTGGGCCATTGTCTGTCTTGCAGATTTCAGGGAAGCCTTGGCGTGCGAAAATTTGGTCCAGACGGGGGAGTATGGTTCTTTCTGAAGTGGATGAGACGATCTCCACTTCTGGGTATCGACTGTATTCGTCAGTGACCACCAACATGTATTCTCCCGATGGAAACGGTCCAGCGAAGTCAATCGCCACTGCTACCCATGGGCCTGAAGGGAGTGGTGTTGGTTGGAGAGGTTCTCTCTGTGTTGGTCCTTTGTACGTGGCCTGGCATGGAATACAGGACTTCACAGCATTCTCAACCAGTTTGTCGATACCAGGAAACCAGATTTTTTCCCGGATCAGTTGCTTGGTCTTCACAATACCTTGGTGTGACTGGTGAGCAATGTCTATGGCTTGGTTCTGAAGTGACTGCGGAAGAATGAGACGATGACCTCTAAGAACAAGTCCATCATGCACGGATAACTCGTCTTTGAATCGTGCAAAGTCTGAAATGTCACTTCTCCATTGTCCAGTTTGGACTGCCTGCATAACTTTCTGGAGCTGAGGGTCTTTCTGAGTTTCAGCTCGAACATCGCCTTGCGTCATTGCTTTCGGTACTGCAAATTTGGCTAGGAATGCAATGTACTCCTCACCAGCGTTGTCTCTGGCAGGTGTTGTTTGAGGATGCCGGCTGATGTAGTCAGCTGGGTTTTGTTCATTTCTGCCTGGTCTGTACACGAATTCGACCTCGTACGGCATGAGTCGAAGACGCCATCTCTCAATTCGGGCTGTTGTTGGGTTTCGGCTTTTGACTATCCCGAGCAGTGGTTTGTGGTCAGTGATGAGTTTGAATGGAGCTCCTTGCACGTACAAGTGGAAATGTTCGATTCCATAGACAGCAGCAAGCATCTCTCTATCTGTCTGTGAGTAGCGTTTTTCAACGTCTGTGAGCGCTTGGCTCGCGTAACAGATCGCCTTGTTGTCTTGGACGAGAATCGCCCCAAGACCAACTGGGCTAGCATCCACCAGGATAGACGTTTCTTTAGCAGGATCAAAGTATGCCATGACTGGGCTTGAGGTGAGCATTTCTTTCAGCTTTTCGAACGCCGCCTGTTGAGCTGCTGACCAGGTCCAACTCACATCTTTCTTGAGTAGTTCACGCAGTGGACTGGTGATTGTCGCATACGCAGGAATGTATCTAGCCATGTACTGAGTCATACCGAGAAACGATCTGAGTTCAGCGATGTTTGTAGGTGCAGGGGCATTGAGAATTGTCTTGGTTTTCTCAGGATCTGCGGTCATCCCCCCTCTTCCAAACACATGGCCAAAGAAGGTCAGCTCGGACGCAGAAAAAATGCATTTCTTGCGGTTGAGTTTTGCTCCCACCTCTTGTAGGCGTTGAAGTGTCTTCTTCAAGCTCTTGTCATGTTCTTGCTGAGTAGCCCCGAAAACGATGATGTCGTCAGACAGATTTCTAACGCCAGGAATGTCATGCAATACATTGGATATGGCGTTTTGGAAAATTTCTGAAGCTGCATTGACTCCAAATAACAGCCTTTTGTATCTGAACAATCCAACGTGAGTCGAGAATGTAGTGATCTGACGAGAGTCTGAGTCAATTTCCAGCTGATGATAGGCTTGAGTCATGTCAAGTTTGCTGAACCTTGTAGCCCCATTCAGATCTGCAATCAAGTCGTCGAGTGTTGGCATAGGATGTTTTTCTCTACCTATTGCTTTGTTTGGTTCGCGCATATCAACGCACACTCTAACTTCTCCCTCACGTTTCTTGGGGACGCACACAATAGGGCTGACCCAGGGAGTTGGTCCAGTTACCGGCTCGATGATGTCCAAATCTTGAAGTTTCTTCAGTTCGGCCTCCACCTGTTTTCGAAGATGGAATGGAACACGTCGGTGCTGTTGGGCAACAGGCTGTACTTCAGGATCCACATGCAGTTTGATTTTCGTATCTTTGATGTGTCCTAGTTTACCATCAAAAAGTTCTGTGAAGTTGTCAGCGATGGAACTTGTTGATTGGGCAGATGTGTCCAAATTCAGGCTTGCAGAGAATGCGAACTGTATCAGTCCCAAAGCTTGTGCAGTGTCTGCGCAGATAAGACTATCTGTTTTCTTGTCACTATTGACGACGTAGAATTTTGCATGTGTTCTTTTGCCTTTGTATTCTAGGTCTGTCGAAAAGTATCCATCCACAGGCAAAGGTTTGTCAGAACCGTAGGCCATAATTCTCGGACATGGCTGTTTGAGTTTCAGATTTGTTGGGCATATCGACGTGTGCACAATATTTACTGTCGCACCACTGTCGACAAGAAATGACGTTTCTTTCCCAAACAGTGTGGCATGGACTGCTGGAATTTTGGAATTGTGGGTGACGTGGAAGACTGATTCCTCACTGGAGCTATCGGCTGATCTGTCACAAATATTCGATACGTTGTTGATCTTCACAGGCTTTTGTTTGGATCTACAAACACGAGAGTAGTGTCCTATCTTTGAACAAGCTCTGCACTGCTTTCCTGCAGCTGGACATCCGTCGGGGTGTGGGAATGGTCCACCACAGTTACGGCATGTCGTGTTTTGCCTTGGCGGTCTGGAACTTCCTCTACCTCGTTGAGAAAATCCACCTCTGCCTCTCTGCTGGAAGCCACTCTGTCCCTCACAATTGTTTGTGTGAGAGGACTGACCTCCTCCTCTTCCATGCTTACGACCGGCAGAATTCTTGACTGCGTTTACCTTGTGACTGTGAGCTGTTTGTTCAATGTCTGCAGCCCTAGCTTCGGATAGCTCTTG
>CM060327.1:11891013-11901013 GCA_030674155.1 Stramonita haemastoma | reverse complement strand
CACTTTTTATGGGGTTTTTTATTTTACTTGAATGTGTTATTTTTTTAACATTTTTTTTGGTAATCTATGGATGATAAATTAAGTGGAATGGCTGGCATCCTCTGCACAATCTTGTTTATTAGCCTTAAGAAATGAAATGATTTAGGTAATGTCATTTTTTCAGGTGGATGGTGTGAGATTTTTGAAAGTATTAGGAGATTTTGTTCTTTAATCTGAAGTTGAACGTTAATTGAGCCAACGAAACTGAATGAGATGACAGCCCTGGTATGGCTTTCATGGTCAGTAGGGCTATAAGCACTACAGTATGGTATGGTATGAGAATCATGCATAACCTGGGTAAAACAGTTACACAAAGCATGAGGGGTATACACAAAAACTGAACACTTCACACGAACCAGCGCTACATTGTCATCAGTATCAATCATGAAAAAAAAGCTATCAACCCCATATGCATTTTTGCAAGTCTGCTTTGAGTGCATGCCTCAGCACACACTACAGCAACAGCAGATCAAGACAAATGTGTTCAGATGTCAAACCACCTTAGAATGCACAGGTCAAGAGGGATTTTTTGCTCTGAATGTTAGTTGGGCACAAGTGGCTGAAAGAATGTTAAAAGAGAGGAAGCGGAGGGGAAAGAGGTTCTGCTATTGTTTTTGGAGACTTTTTTTTGTGAAGAGAGCAAAGAAAGAAAAGATAGTTCTTCACAACTCACTTGCAAAATGATTTTTTTTATACCACTTTATGTCACAGCAGATTTCTCTGTGTGAAATTCGGGCTGCTTTCCCCGGGGAGAGCGCGTCACCACAAGTGCAGCGCCTACCCTTTTTTTTTTTTTTTTATCTCTTTCCTGTCTGCAACTGTATCTGTTTCCCTATCAGAGTGGCTTTTTTTCCGGGTCAACCCCCTGATTGCCACCAATCCATCCAAATGGAGCTGAAAGAGAAGGAAGACAAGAAAAATGGCTTGTAATTGAATGGAAAAGGGGCTAAAGAGAGCCGACAGAGAAATGTAGCTTTTTTTTTTTCTTTTTTTTTAATGCAGTTTCAGGTCATTTCATGGTTACTGAAACAGAATGGGAGGTATCCCCATTTCACCCTGCTTTTGTTGCCGTAACTCATTCCGTCAGTTCTCTCCCTTCGTTTTCAGTCATGGATCAATATTTTTGTTTTGATGAACAGGGTCAAAGATGTTTTAAGAAAAATTGTTTTTGTCTTGTAGAGCTGGTAATTTTAGTGGTGATTTTTCTTTATCAAGCTTTTAGTTGTTGTTTTTTAAATAAATGATGGAATCACATTATTTGTTAAGAAATTCTTGACCCGAGAAGCTTCTCAATGCTTTCAAGGCAATGTATTTTTTTTTAAGATCAAAATGTAGTTATTTGACTCAAATTGTAGATGGTATGTAATTTGTAGAATTTTATCAAGGTTTTTAATTTAGTTTGGGAGGTTTTTTTTTAAAGACATGTTATATATATATTTTTTTGGTTGTAATTTGTATTTTTTATTCTTTTATTTCAAGGATAATGGAATAAGCACTTGTGTGTTGTTGTTTTTTTACATTCAGTCCCTGTGTGTATGCAGTTTTGTAAATTTTGCCTTCCATTCCCACCAACACACAATGGCCTACTCTTCTGAATAGCGGAACAGGATTTAACATGTGCACAAGATTTCTGCATGCATTTACACACAGGATCACAGTTACGGTCTCGTCCAAAGTAAGGTGGTGTGCAAGGGATGTCTGTGAAAGCCCTGGTATTTTGTGAAAGAGGAAAGAGTACATTCAGTTTTATAGGAGAGGTGTTCATTTTAAAAGATAGGTGTTCATGTTGTAGGAGAGGTGTTTATTTTATAGGAGAGGTGTTCATTTTAAAGGAGAGGTGTTCATTTTATTGGAAGGTGTTCATTTTATAGGAGAGGTGTTCTTTTATGGAGAGTGTTCAAGGAGAAGGGTGTTGAGGAAGAGGAGGCAGGGTATGTTGGGTTAGGTTTCTTTTCTGAATCCTGCTCAGCTCTGCCATATCCAAGGTAGCAAGGGCTTGTTTGACCTTTAGTTCAGCTAGAGAGGAGCCATCTTTGGTTAGTGTGGAGCCACGATAATTGAATGAGTCTATTAAAAATTTTCTTTAAGTTGTTGGACCACTCATGGTAATGCTAAATAAAATGTGATTGGCACTATCTGCCTTGCTCTCTTCTTTGCACTGATCTCCTTACCATAAGCGATAGCTCATTCTTTCTTGCATATAATAGTTAAAGTGTTAGCTCATTCTTCTAGTTTGCATTATGCTAAGTCATTCTTCTAGCTTGCATATGATACCATTTATTCATTTATCTACTTATCCTCTTATATCAAGGATAACTGAGTAAGCACTTTTTACATCTGGTCCCCACGTGTATGCAGTTTTGTAAATCTTGTCGTATGTTCCCACCGGCACACAATGGCCTTCTATTAAGAATAGAACAGGATTTAACGTGTGTGCAAAATGTTCTGCATGCGTTCGCCATAAGTCTTAGCTATTTCTTTGAGCTTGCATAAAAGTTAATGGGAGTTCATTGTTAATGCTTCTAAGATCAATGTCATCAGCAAACTGCAGATTGTAATAGGTGTGTCAGCAAGATAGACAGTGGGGGGTGGGGGGGGAGATGTTATCCTCTGAGCCTTAACTAGTACTATTAGGTTGCTAGAAATACGAGAAAAAAAGATAGTGAAAAGAGCATTTTTTTCTTATGTTTATTCTGGACATCACCATTAATTTTTATTTTGGGTTAAATATTTTTCAAAATTAAACAAAACCAGCTATTAAAAATAACATGGGAAGAAAACCACTCTGCTGATAGCAGAACTGAAATTTGTCTAAAACAAATCCAAACAGCAGCTGGCAGAATTGGTAAATTAAGATTTAGATAATTCTCCATACCACTGCGTCTACAGCTACGTACCATTGTGTTTACCTGCTGTTGTGTCCACATGCATTCAGACAGACAGACCAACAGCCCCTACCCCAATGCATGCTGACTGTTAGTGCTAACACCAGCCCTAACCCTAACACTAACCTTGTTTCTTAATCCTGGCCCCTCATGTGAACACAAAGACAGGTAGATACCTTGGTACAAGCTGACAACAGTGGTCAAATAATTTTTCTGGGGTTTGAGGGAGGAGGGAGGGGGCAGCGTTGTCAGAAAAGCATGCTAGGAATGGGAGGCTGCATGTTCTAGTCTGCTGGAATAGGGAAAATGAGGGGGGGGGGGGGCGTAATGGCTCATGGATAGCTGATAACTTGAACACACTGTCACTGGTTCTTTCTTTCTGTCAATTTTACTTGTAAAACCCCATTTCTGCTGCCTTTATCATATTTTCTTCATAGTCCAGGCTTAGCGTAAAATTCTTACCTTCATATTCGCTGGTATGCTTCTGTCCTTCCATGTGTTGTTCAACTGGACCAATTTTTTCCTGGCCATGCCTATTCTTGAGCTGATGTCCTTGCTGCAAGATCCTGAGTTGGTTTTGACAGAGATCACATCCTTGAAGTTGTGCAGGTTTTCCAGCTCTGATTTTATTTATTTTTATATTTTATTTATTCCTAGCTGATCCTTCTATGAGCACGACTTTGGTCTTTTTGGCATTCAGTTTCAGTCCTGCCTTGTTTCCTGCAGCAGCTACTTGAATTAGAATTCTCTTCATAGTTGTGATATCTCTGGATAAAAGGGTAGTGTCATCAGTGAATTAGAATTCTCTTCATAGTTGTGATATCTCTGGATAAAAGGGTAGTGTCATCATTGAATTAGAATTCTCTTCATAGTTGTGATATCTCTGGATAAAAGGGTGGTGTTATCAGTGAATTAGAATTCTCTTCATGGTTGTGATATCTCTGGATAAAAGGCTGGTGTCATCAGTGTATTTTATGTTGGTGGAATTCCTTTTTCCCAATTTTAAATCCCATACATTCTGTGTCTGCATCTCTTTGTAATCTCTGTGTACATGTTGAAAAGGTGGGGAGAAAGAATGAAACCTTGCTGGACTCCCTTCTTGACTGAGATCCAGTGTCTGGAGAAGGGTGCTGGTGTTGGTAGAGAGATGCTAAGACTAAGAGTGAGATCCGTTGTCTGGAAAAGCCCATCGTTGCTGGTGTTGGTAGAGAGATGCTAAGAGTGAGATCCGATGACGGGAAAAGCCCATAGCTGATGTTATTAGTAGAAAGTAGTTGGTCGGCCTGTGAACAAGTGGTTGTGTATGAAACTGTCCAATGCCTCGCTGTAATCTGTAACAGTTGTAGGCTTGCTGTTTAGTGTTCCTGATTTTCTGTATGAGTATTTGTAATATTTGTTTATTTATTTATTTATTTATTTATCATTTTATATCATCATTTTATATCAAGGATAATAGAATAAGCTTTTATGTCCTTTTTTTTTTTACACCCAGTCCCTGTGTGTACACTACACAGTTTTGTAAATTATGTCATCTATTCTCACTAGCACACAATGACCTACTCTTTCGAAAAGCATAACAGGTTTTAACGTGTGTGCAAGATCATCTGCGTGTGTTCGCACACGGGCCTTTTGGTGGGAGTGAGTCTGCACTGTTGGTAATACAAACAACGTGTCTGTAGTTCTGCTGGTTTTTTTCATCCTTTTTATGATTTGTTCTTTAATCTGCCTGGTAGTCCGAGAACTCTTTTTCCACTTTGATTTAATTCTATTTGATGAGGATCAGAATTTTGCCGGAATGACTAATACGAGACGATGCAGAAATAGAGAAAAAAAGAGAGAGAGAGAGAGAGAGAGAGAGAGAGAGAGAGAGAGAGAGAGAGAGAGAGAGAGAGCACAACTAAAGGCAAAGAAGTGATTTACTTCACAGGCAAATTCATGCAGTGGTATATCTTTATGGCATATTGTCAACAATACATACTGCTGCAAAACAAACGTAACAGTAGCATACTTGCCTGAGTATGTGTGTGATTAAGTGGAGGAAAACACGCCAAATTTTAGGTGCTGTTCACATTTCCGTTCTCCCAGTGAGTTTTTGTTTGTGATACTTAGTCACTGGGATGGGCACAGGATGTCCATTCTGCAGTGGTACTTATATATGTGTGTGTGTGTGTGTGTGTGTGTGTGTGTGTGTGTGTGTGTGTGTGTGTGTACTTTAACATGTTATTTTTTTTTTACAATTTTTTGCAATCTGGTGTATTAGCCTGAAGGAATGAAATGATTTAAGTAATGTGTCATTTAATTTTGTTTAGATTGACAGTATTAGATATTTGAATGGATTAGGAGGTATTGGTTTTGAACCAGAAGTTGAAAGTTACTGGAGCCACTGAAACTGAATGAGGTGACAGCTTTCATGCTTTCATGGTCATTAGGTCTATAAATAAACAATATGGTATGGTATGGTGTGTGCTTTTTGTGAAAGGGAGGCTTTTTTTCTTTTCTAAAAAAAATGTAACAGATTATGACCCAATACCCTTTGATGGCTTTAATTAAATTTTTTTATCTATTTATTCTTTTATATTGAGGATAATGGAATAAGCACTGATATGCTTTTTTACATCCAGTCCCCACGTGTGTGCAGTTTTGTATATCTTGTCATCTGTTCCCACAGGCACACAATGGCCTGCTCTTACAAAAAGCAGAACGGGATGTTTGTTATACTTTACGATTTTTAGTAGTCTGGGGATGATATTTGAAGTAGAATGGCTGGTGTCCCCAGCACACCCTGGTTTATTAGCCTTAAGGAATGAGATGATTTAGGGACTGTGTCATTTAATTTTGTTTAGATTGATGGTGTTAGATATTTGAATGGATTAGAAAGTGTTGGTTTTGAACCAGAAGTTGAAAGTTACTGGAGCCACTGAAACTGAATGACATGACAGCCCTGTTATGGCTTTCGTGGTTGGTAGGGTTATAAACAATATGGTGTGGTATGGTGTGTGCTTTTTTGTGAAAGGGAGGCTTTTTTTCTTCTGTAAAAAAAATGTACATAGATTATGACCCAATACCCTTTAATGGCTTTAATTTATTTATTTATTTTTAATTCTTTTATATTGAGGATAATGGAATAAGCACTGATGCTTTTTTACATCCAGTCCCCGTGTCTGTGCAGTTTTGTATATCTTGTCATCTGTTCCTACACTGACAGGTACACAGTGGCCTGCTCTTACAACAAGCAGAACAGGATAATTGTTATAACAATTTTTAGTAATCTGGGGATGATACTTGAAGTAGAATGGCTGGTGTCCCCAGCACACCCTGGTTTATCAGACTTAAGGAATGAAATGATTTAGGGACTGTGTCATTTGATTTTGTTTAGATTGACGGTGTTAGATATCTGAATGGATTAGAAAGTGTTGGTTTTGAACCAGAAGTTGAAAGTTACTGGAGCCACTGAAACTGAATGACATGACAGCCCTAATATGTGACGCTCCACCACGAAATGAGTCGCTTAGCACATGACCCAATTTTGCGCTAGGAGCCATTAAAGGCGGATGGGGGTCAAGTTGCCAATTTTAAGATTTTTATTGATTATTAAACTATATCCATTTATCTACCTTATAATGAAATATCAAGGCATAAGTTTTATTCCTTTTGCTTTTAAATGTGTCTTGAAAATGCACAAGCTGTCATTCTGATGACCTGTTACGAAAATAAACTTGCCCGTTTCTCATTTTGTCACATCCTGCAGTCTATCATTTCAATTTGTAATAACTTTGAACAGAAGTGTCCGATTTTAAATCTGTTTTTTTGTATTGAATAGCCCTTTTATTGCAAATTAATAACTTGTCAATAACTAAAAATTAACCTCTGGTGTGATGCGACTCCTTATGTGGTGGAGCGTCACATATGGCTTTTGTGGTTGGTAGGGTTATAAACAATATGGTGTGGTATGGTGTGTGCTTTTTTTGGAAGGAAGGGCGGGTTGTTTTTTCTTTTCTAAAAAGAATATAATAGATTATGACCCAGTACCCTTTTATGGCCTTTGCTATGGGTGGCAATCCAATGAGTTTTTCCTGATGGCAAACCTGTCTACTGATCCAACTCGTATATCTGATGAAAAATTTGTAGAACAGTTGTACGATAGCGTTTATTTTTTGTGCTTCTTTGTAATGAAATTAATTAGGCTCTAACGCTATCCCTACATTAAGGTAGGTAACCCTTTTCCCAGTATATGTACACTGCACATTTGTATGCTAGTGTAACCGAGTTGTAGGTGACATGGAGGGAAGGGTTAGTAGATGGATGGTTACTCTATCGCCGGTTACCTGTGAAATGTATTTATGCAACCTCTTTTTTAGAGGTCACATTCTAAACTGTCTGGCTGTGCCGTGTTCCCAAGGTCTGTGCAGAGATGGAGCATCAAATATGTCCACCCTGTTACACCTGTAAGGAAAAGGTTAAACAGATCAGTGCCTTTGGTATTGACAAGAATGGGGTTAGCATTAGCTGACAAATTGTTTTACTTTTTGTATACTTCACCTGTCCCGTGGTCCCATGGACTGTGGGGGCACAACTGAAGATTTTGCAATACTTAATGTTCATATCGAATATGTTACTGTATTTTGTCTTAAGTATGGAATACCCCACGGTATGGACAAGAATGTATTTAGCATTGCTGACAAATCATTTTACTGATCTTCAATTTTTTGTATACTTAAGTTTTTGGATACATGACTGTATTTTGTTTAAGTATTGAATACCCCATGGTTTTGTTGATGCTTTTTTTTCTCCTCCTCTTCTTTGTCAGACGCTAAGACAGCAACTATTTATTGTCTTGTCACATCATGAGTGAAGTTTGTTGCGCTGCAGTTAACCACCTTACAAGTCAAGCCCAGTACATCCAACTTTGGCATATGAGAGAATTGTTACTTTTTAAGTCTTTCTGGAAAAAGGCAGGAGAATGAACCAAGCATGCAACTAAAAGATAGAAGGATGTTACAGAAAGAAGAGTGAACAAAACGTGAATAAAAGATAGGAAATATGTGGCACAAAATTTCCGGAAGATGGAGGTGCTATTTATACAGATAGGCCCTCAGCATCCTCACGGTGGAGGTGGATTTTCCCTCTTTAATCTGATGAAATGTGGAACAAAGAAATGAGGGCCTAGCCTATGATGGCCATTGGTATGGGTAAACATGTCATTTGATTTGTGTTGGTAGCAAATCTGTCAACCGATCTTTCACTGGCTGGGAGATCATTGCAGATTTGGCATCAACATAATTATCTTACAAAAATAATTATGTGAAAGGTTTATGTTTAACAATTTACTTGTATTGCGTGTATGCCATTTACTTGCATTATGTATATCCCATTTACTTGTATGTCTACCATTTACAATTTGTATTGCGTGTATGCCATTTACTTGCATTATGATAATCCCATTTACTTGTATGTCTACCATTTACAATTTGTATTGCATGTATGCCATTTACTAGCATTGTGTATATCCCATTTACTTGTATGTCTACCATTTACAATTTGTATTGCGTGTATGCCATTTACTTGCATTGTGTATATCCCATTTACTTGTATGTCTACCATTTACTTGCATTCTGTGTATATGACATGGGAGGTGGATTATAATGTAAAGTCATTATTGTGATCAATGCAAGTGTTCCCCTTCCCATAGCCACACCCCCATATGATCATCATCCTCATTATCATCAGATCCAGTGTAGACCCCTTACCATCCACCACCATCACTGTCGTCATCGTCATCATCATCATCATCATCATCATCATCATCATCATCATCATCATTATCAGTGCTAGTGTGGCCCACTTCATATGGTCACATGCCAACAGCCCCCCCCATTATCATCTTCATCATTATCATCATTATCATCATCATCATCATCATCAATGCTAGTGTGGCCCACTTCACTTGGTCACATGCCAACCCCAACCCCCCCATCATCATCATCATCATCATCAATGCTAGTGTGGCCCACTTTACTTGGTCACATGCCAACCCCAACCCCCCCATCATCATCATCATCATCATCAATGCTAGTGTGGCCCACTTCACTTGGTCACATGCCAACCCCAACCCCCCCATCATCATCATCATCATCAATGCTAGTGTGGCCCACTTTACTTGGTCACTTGCCAACCAACACACCCCCCCCCCCCCCCAAACATCGTCGTCATCATCATCATCATCATCATCATCATCATCAGTGCTAGTGTGGCCCAATTCACTTGGTCACATGCCCCCCCCCCCCCAAATCATCATCATTATCATCATCAATGCTAGTGTGGCCCACTTCACTTGCCCATATGCCAACAGCCCCCATCATCATCATCATCATCATCATCATCATCATCATCATCATCAATGCCAGTGTGGCCCACTTCAGTTGGTCACATGCCAACCCGCCCGCCCCCCCCCCCCTCATCATCATTAACAACATCATCATCATCATCATCACCATCATCAATGCTAGTGTGGCCCACTTCACTTGGTCACATGCCAACCCCCCCCCCCTCATCATCATTTACATCATCATCATCATCATCATCATCATCAATGCTAGTGTGGCCCACTTCACTTGGTCACATGCCAACAGCCCCCATCATCATCATCATCATCATCATCATCATCAATGCTAGTGTGGCCCACTTCACTTGGTCACATGCCAACAGCCCCATCATCATCATTATCATCATCGTCATTATCATCATCATCGTCAGTGCTAGTGTGGCCCACTTCACTTGGTCACATGCCAACCCCCCATTCCCCCCATCATCATCATCATCATCATCATCATCATCAATGCTAGTGTGGCCCACTTCATTTGGTCACTTGCCAACCCCCCCCCCCCCCCGAACATCGTCATCGTCATCATCATCATCAGTGCTAGTGTGGCCCACTTCACATGGTCACATGCCAACAGCCCCCATCATCATCATCATCATCATCATCATCAATGCTAGTGTGGCCCACTTCACTTGGTCACCACCCTCCCCCACCCCACATTATCAATATCATCATCATCATCATCATCATCATCGTC
>CM060327.1:11886013-11888513 GCA_030674155.1 Stramonita haemastoma | reverse complement strand
CCTCATCATCATTATCATCATCATCATCATCATCATCATCATCGATGCTAGTGTGGCTCAATTCACTTTGTCACATGCCAACCCCCCCACCCCTCATCATCATTAACAACATCATCATCATCATCATCATCGATGCTAGTGTGGCTCAGTTCACTTCGTCACATGCCACCCCCCCCCCACCCCTCATCATCATCATCACCATCATCATCATCATCATCAATGCTAGTGCAGTGTGGCCCACTTGGTCACATGCCAACATCCAGCCCCCCCCCCCCCCCCCTCATCATCGTTAACATCATCATCATCATCATCGATGCTA
This sequence comes from Stramonita haemastoma, assembly GCA_030674155.1. Classification (NCBI taxonomy): domain Eukaryota; kingdom Metazoa; phylum Mollusca; class Gastropoda; order Neogastropoda; family Muricidae; genus Stramonita; species Stramonita haemastoma. Next base: position 11,888,194 of record CM060327.1, on the reverse strand, counting down.
GTGCGGCTCATCACTTCATCACATGCCAACCCACCCCACCCCTCATCATCATTAACAACATCATCATCAATCATCATCATCAATGTTAGTGTGACCCATTCGCATGGTCACATGCCAATCCCCCCCCCTCCCTCCAATCATCATTAACATCACCATCATCATCATCAATGCTAGTGTGGCCTACTTCACTTGGTCACATGCCAACCCCCCCCCCCCCTCCCTCCAATCATCATACATCACCATCATCATCATCATCATCAATGCTAGTGTGGCCCACTTCACTTGCCCATATGCCAACAGCCCCCATCATCATCATCATCATCATCATCATCATCATCATCAGTGCTAGTGTGGCCCACTTCACTTGGTCACATGCCAACAGCCCCCATCATCATCATCATTATCATCATCATCAACGTCATCAATGCTAGTTTGGCCCACTTCACTTGGTCACATGCCAACAGCCCCCATCATCATCATCATTATCATCATCATCAACGTCATCAATGCTAGTTTGGCCCACTTCACTTGGTCACATGCCAACAGCCCCCATCATCATCATCATTATCATCATCAACGTCATCAATGCTAGTTTGGCCCACTTCACTTGGTCACATGCCAACCCCCCCCCCCCCCCCCCCCAATCATCATAAACATCATCATCATCTTCATCATCATCAATGCTAGTGTGGCCTACTTTTACTGGTCACATGCCAACACCCTCCAACATCACCATCATCATCATCAACATCATCATCATCAATGTTAGTGTGGCCTACTTCACTCGGTCACATGCCCTCCCCCCTCTCCCCCCCCAATCATCATCATCATCTTCATCATCATCAATGTTAGTGTGGCCCACTTCACTTGGTCACATGCCAACAGTCATCATCATCATCATCATCATCATCATCATCATCATCATCATCATTATATTTATCAATGCTAGTGTGGCCCACTTCACTTTTGTCACATGCCAACAGTCATCATCATCATCATCATCTTCATCATCATCTTCATCATCATCAATGTTAGTGTAGCCTACTTCACTTGGTCACATGCCCTCCCCCCTCTCCCCTCCAATCATCATCATCATCATCTTCATCATCATCAATGTTAGTGTGGCCCACTTCACTTTTGCTACATGCCAACAGTCATCATCATCATCATCATTATCATCATCATCATCATCACCATCATCATGAATGCTAGTGTGGCCACTTCACTTGGTCAAATTAAACAAGTGTGTAAAGGAGAAAAATTTAATGATTGGCCTGATGATATTGTGAGTTGTATTTTTTTTTTATCATGTCCTTTTTTTAAAATCCGTTTTAACAGGTTTTATCATGAATGTTGCTTTTAATGTTATTAATGATCAAATTATTGGTATTAGTATAATTGCTATGGTCTTGGTTTGATAGTCTAGCTGACTGCGAGTTTCGTTTTTTTTTAAAAATTGATTATTATGTAGGGGTTCTTGATTGTTTGCAAAACGGTTCATGTATTATTATCATTATTTTTGTTTGGTGGATTGTTTGTATTCTTCCCTTCCTCCTTGATACCCCCCCCCCCCCCCTTCCCCCTGTCCTTTTCAAGCGCTGTTTTAGTTATTGTTGTTATTGTTCTTAGTGGTAATGGGTGATTATCAAATTATTGTAAATTTTCATAATTATCATTATTGTTGATTCACTAGTTTGAAATTTTGGCTGGTTTGATTGTTATGAAATGGATATAGATTTTAGGGTATTTTGTCACTGTTTTTTTCTTTTTTCTTTTGTTTGCTTTTTTGTTTCTTTATAATATCTTTTTTATATATAAAGTATGAACATAAAAGAAAGGATGATATTGATACAACTGTTTGATATTTTATGATGTTTTTTATTTTTTCTATGATGTTTGATTTTTTTTTAAAATTCGGTGCGTGCCTGTGCACACACAGGTTTTTATTTATTTTATTTTTTATTTTATTCTTTTATATCGAGGATAGTGGAATAAACTCATGCTTTTGTGTATGCAGTTTTTGTAAATCGTGTAATCTCTTCCCACCGGCACACGATGGCCTACTCTTACGAAAAGGAGAACAGAATTTAACGTGTGCGCAAGATGTTCTGCGTGTGTTCGCACACAGGGCCTTGGTTTATAGTCTGATCCGAAGGACTTTTGGGGGAGTGGAATCAGCAC
>CM060327.1:11866013-11881013 GCA_030674155.1 Stramonita haemastoma | reverse complement strand
CACACACAAACACACACACACACAACACACACACACACACACACACACACACACACACACACACACACAACACCCCCAATTATCATTCGATATAGAATAAGAACTCATAAGTAAATAAACAACATCACACACACACACACACACACACACACACACACACACACACACACACACACACACACACACACACACACACACACACATCACACCACACACCCATCCACCCACACACAAACACACACACACACACACCCATACCCCCCCACACACACACACCCATACCCCCCCCACCCCCCCCCCCCCACACACACACACATTCCCCACCTACCCACCCCAACCCCCACCCCCACCCCCATATCCCCACCACCTCACACACCTTACCTATCATTTCATAACACCTAGCCCCCACAGCCGCCGCCTCAGAAGTTTCCAACACGGTCACCAGGTCACGGTAACACACACACCTCTGACGCGGGTCCGGAGAGGCAGGCCAAAGGGTCAGCGCCTTGGCCTCCGCCTCTCCCGCTGCCGCTGCCGCTGCCGCTGCTGCTGCACACAGACTGGAGCACTCCAGGAGCGACCTGGCCCCGGAGGAGCACAGCACTGACTGACTGAAGACCCGGTCTGCCTGGAGAGGCTTCTGAGCCAGAGTCACCGCCCTGAGGGTGTCACAGAGTGAGGTCCGACACAGGAAGGGAAGGAGAAGGAGGACGTGCATCTTCCAGGAGATTGGAGGAGTCGGCATAGTGGTGGTGGTGGTGGTGGTGGTGGTGGTGGTGATGGTGGTGGTGGCGGTGGTGGTGGTGGCGGTGGTGGTGGTGGCGGTGGTGGTGGTGATGGTGGTGGTGGTGGTAGTGGTGGTGGTGATGTTTCGAGAAAGGTAGAGAGTTCCCACGAAGACTTGGAGGAGTGATAGTCTGGGATAATTTTGTTTTTTATATCAAGGATAATGGAATAAACAATTATCTGCTTTTTTTTTTACATCCAGTCCCCGTGTGTACGCAGGATTGAGGGTGGCGTGGGGGCTTGAGAGGCTTGAGGTGGCTGAAAGAGATAGAGATATATCTTTGGAGATTCGTTGAACCACCTGACTAATTTTTTGTAATATATTTTGGGAGTAGGCTGGAAGGGGTGTGAGAGGCGGGAGGTGGCTGTCAAGAGAGAGAGAGACAGAGACAGAGACAGAGACGTATCTTTGGAGATTCGTTCAACGACTTGACTAATATTTTATGTTATATATATATATTATATATATATATATATATATATATATATTTTATATATATATATATATATATATATATATATATTATATATATATATATATATATATATATTACTCGTAGGCCTATAAAGTTTCTTGTTCATGGTTAATGTCTAATGTACAAACCCATATCACTTTTTTGTCGAAAGCCGTAAAATTGAAGAATGGTCAAAGTAGGAACGAACTCTATACAAGTTGGTATTAAGATGATGCTTAATAAATTATACAATACAGAAACAAATATACAGGCAGACAGGGAAAGATTAAACTTTAAAAAAAAAAGAACATGGGTGGCACTGCTCTTGTGTGTCCCCTGGGGAGAGCAACTCCAGTTTCACGTAGAGAAATCTGCTTTGACTTGAAATAGTATACAATACAACACAAAACAACACGATACAATACAATACAACACAATACAATATAATACAATACAACACAGCACAATACAACACGATACAATACAATGCAATCCAATACAACACATTACAATACAATAAAACACTATACAATATAACACAATACAATACAACACAATTCAAAACAAATCAATACAACACCATACAACACAATACACCACAATACAACATAAAAATACGACACAACACAATGCAGCACAATACAACACAATACAATTCAACACAATACACCGCAACATAATACAACGCAATAAAATGCAACACAATACACCACAACACAATATAGTATAACACAATAGAAAACTCCACAACACAATACAATACAACACAACACAACACAACACAACACTATACTATACCATACTATACCATACTATACCATACTATACCATACTATACTATACTATACTATACTATACTATACTATACTATACTATACTATACTATACTATACTATACCTATACTATACCATACTATACCATACTATACCATACTATACTATACTATACTATACATATATATACTATACTATACTATACTATACTATACTATACTATACCATACCATACCATACCATACCATACCATACCATACCATACCATACCATACCATACATACCATACCATACCATACCATACCATACCATACTATATACTATACTATACATACTATACTATACTATACTATACTATACTATACTATACTATACTATACTATACTGCTATGCGTGAGTGCTTCCGTGCATGTGTGCTTGCGTGTGTGTATGTGCATATGCGCGCGTTTGTGTGGTGTGTGTGTGTGTGTGTGTGTGTGTGTGTGTGTGTGTGTGTGTGTGTGTGTGTGTGTGTGTGTGTGTGTGTGTGTGTGTGTGTGTGTGTACGTGTGTGTGAACAGACAGACAGACCAACTGACAGACAGACGGAAAGAGAGACAGACAGACAAACAAACAACAAACAAAGAGACCATCGTACCTCTGAGAAACTGGACGCAAGCAAACCTGGAAATGCTTTGTTGACTTCTGAATCCAAGCTTAAATATACCAGCAATGGTATATCGATGTCTTGCATCCGATCGATTTTATTTCTCCAATAGCAACTTTCCCGTACTTTCCGATAGCGGTTGTGACAAGTGATGTCTCTGAGCTGTTCTCTGTGTGTCCTCTGTGTGTCTTCTGTGACATGTGTCCTCTCTGTGTCCTCTGTGTCCTCTGTCCTCTGTGACATGTGTCCTCTGTGACATGTGTCCTCTGTGACATGTGTCCTCTGTGTCCTCTGTGACATGTGTCCTCTGTGACATGTGTCCTCTGTGTCCTCTGTCCTCTGTGTCCTCTGTCCTCTGTGTCCTCTGTCTTCTGTGACATGTGTCTTCTGTGACATGTGTCCTCTGTGACATGTGTCCTCTGTGTCCTCTGTGACATGTGTCCTCTGTGTCCTTTGTCCTCTGTGTCCTCTGTGACATGTGTCCTCTGTGACATGTGTCCTCTGTGTACTCTGTCCTCTGTGACATGTGTCCTCTGTGTCCTCTGTCCTCTGTGACATGTGTCCTCTGTGACATGTGTCCTCTGTCCTCTGTGACATGTGTCCTCTGTGTACTCTGTCCTCTGTGACATGTGTCCTCTGTGTCCTCTGTCCTCTGTGTCCTCTGTCCTCTGTGTCCTCTGTCCTCTGTGACATGTGTCCTCTGTGTCCTCTGTCCTCTGTGACATGTGTCCTCTGTGTCCTCTGTCCTCTGTGACATGTGTCCTCTGTGATATGTGTCCTCTGTGACATGTGTCCTCAGTGTCCTCTGTGTCCTGTGTGCCCTCTGCCCCCTGTGACATGTGTCCTGTGTCCTCTGTGACCTCTGTGACATGTGTCCTCTGTGACATGTGTCCTCTGTGACATGTGTCCTCTGTGTCATGTGTCCTCTGTGTCCTCTGTGACATGTGTCCTATGTCCTCTGTGACATGTGTCCTCTGTGACATGTGTCCTCTGTGACATCTGTCCTCTGTCCTCTGTCCTCTGTGACATGTGTCCTCTGTGACATGTGTCCTCTGTGTCCTCTGTCCTCTGTGTCCTCTGTCCTCTGTGACATGTGTCTTCCGTGATATGTGTCCTCTGTGACATGTGTCCTCTGTGACATGTGTCCTATGTGTCCTCTGTGACATGTGTCCTCTGTGACATGTGTCCTCTGTGTCCTCTGTGACATTTGTCCTCTGTGTTCTCTGTGACATGTGTCCTCTGTGACATGTGTCCTCTGTGACATGTGTCCTCTGTCCATGTGTGAGATGTGTCCTCTGTGACATGTGTCCTCTGTGACATGTGTCCTTTGTGACATGTGTCCTCTGTGACATGTGTCCTCTGTGACATGTGTCCTCTGTTCTGTGTGTCCTCTGCGTCATGTGTCTTCCGTGTAGTCTGTGACATGTATCCTCTGTGACATGTGTCCTCTGTGACATGTGTCCTTTGTGAGATGTGTCCTCTGTAACATGTGTCCTCTGTGACATGTGTCCTTTGTGACATGTGTCCTCTGTGTCCTCTGTGAGATGTGTCCTCTGTGAGATGTGTCCTCTGTGACATGTGTCCTGTGTGACATGTGTCCTTTGTGACATGTTTGCTCTGTGACATGTTTGCTCTGTGACATGTGTCCTCTGTGACATGTGTCCTTTGTGACATGTGTCCTCTGTGACATGTGTCCTCTGTGACATGTGTCCTCTGTGACATGTGTCCTTTGTGACATGTGTCCTCTGTGACATCTGTCCTCTGTGACATCTGTCCTCTGTGTCCTCTGTGTCCTCTGTGACATGTGTCCTCTGTGACATGTGTCCTCTGTGACATGTGTCCTCTGTGACATGTGTCCTCTGTGGCATGTGTCCTCTGTTATATGTGTCCTCTGTGACGTGTGTCCTCTGTGATATGTGTCCTCTGTGACATGTGTCCTCTGTGACATGTGTCCTCTGGGACATGTGTCCTCTGTGTCCTCTGTGACATGTGTCCTCTGTGACATGTGTCCTCTGTGACATGTGTCCTATGTGTCCTCTGTGACACGTGTCCTCTGTGACATGTGTCCTCTGTGACATGTGTCCCCTGTGACATGTGTCCTCTGTGACATGTGTCCTCTGTGACATGTGTCCCCTGTGTCCCCTGTGTCCTCTGTGACATGTGTCCTCTGTGTTCTCTGTGACATGTGTCGTCTTTGACATGTGTGCTCTGTGACCTCTGTGACATGTGTCCTCTGTGACATGTGTGCTCTGTGACATGTGTCCCCTGTGTCCTCTGTGACATGTGTCCTCTGTGACATGTGTGCTCTGTGACATGTGTCCTCTGTGACATGTGTGCTCTGTGACCTCTGTGTCCTCTGTGTCTTTTGAGCTACAGAGAAGCAACAGGTATACATTTCAAAAAATGAAGGAATGACGGGTGTACTGTCAGACCAACAGGGACGATATCTCTGACTACCTGACCTTTTGTCCATGACTGCAGCAGGGTAAGTAGCTCAAGTGTTGCAAGGAAAAATTAGCTTATCCACCCCTGATTGCAGCAGCAGAATAAGTAACTCGGTGTTGCAAGGAAAACGGTTGGTGTTTTTGAATGATGCAACATTCTTAATGTTTTGTTTTTGTTTCTTTTTTCTTATAGCCTGATTCATGAGGTTGATGTCTTGTTGGCCCATTCCTGCTATCAGATGTAACGTGGTAGCCTGGTGGTTAGAGTGATGTGCATTACGCTTGTGATCTACTGATCCGGGTTCAAATCTCGTTCAAGAAGATTTTTTTTTCTCTGGAGTTAACATCAGTGCCAACTCCGATCCCCCCAAAAGTCTTTCAGATGAGACTATAAACTAAAGTCTCGTGAGCGTACGCACGCAGAACATCTTGTGCACATGTTAAACCCGTTCTGCGTTGCAAAAGAGTAGGCCATTGTGTGCCGGTGGGAATGGATGACGAAGTTTAAAAACTGCATTCACACGGGGATTGGATGTTAAAAGAAAAAAAAGCACACGAGTGTTTATTCCGTTATCCTCGAAATAAAAGAATAGGAATAAAATGCAGACACCTGCATACTTTCTGAAAGTACATGAGTAATTTGCCAGTCGTTCATTTGGGGTTCATCAGTCCTGGTAGTGTATAACCATTTTTAATTTTTTATCATTACTTATTGTCCTTTGTGTACTTTGTTCTTTCTCTTTGTACCCGTCATTCATTCATTGATATGTACACTTTTTGTTTCTCTACATATACTCAAAAGAGCTAATGGGAATAAACAGTTGTGAATTGTGTAAATTGTGAAAAAAAAATATGGAAACTACCTAATCCACCCCTGACTCTCACAGGGTAAGTAACTCAGTGTGGCAAGAAAGCAAGGCGAAGTTATTTGATCCACTAGGGGTTAGCTTTTAAAGTCGTGTATCTTCTATAGAGTGCCAGTCAGAAATAGGTTAGCTAGTTTTCACAGATTTTTTAAAGTATAAAAAAAAAATGCACCCTGTACTTGTTTTGGGGGTTGAGGCCATAGATCAACACAAGGTAGGAATAAGAAAGTGGGGAATAATCATCACATGAGATTTGCTTGTGTTCCTACAGCCTTAAACTCGGGCATGCATATTGTGGTGAGGCATCCAGCAGACGACAGCGGGTACAGTGTTTGCTGAAAAACATTTTTAGAAAAGTTTTACTACCAAAATTGTTTGTATTGTCCTGAGTTTTGAGTCAAGGGCTGTTTTTTTTTTTTCCCTGAAAAAGCGGTTCTTATTTCTGTAGATGTCTTAGTACGTGGAAATGAAAGTGTGATAGATAAAAATAAAAGGAAAATTGCCAAAATCTAACCATTATGTGTAACCCGATAACCGTTGCAGGGTAGGTAACTGAGGGTGGCAAAGAGAACAAGAGGAAACTATCAAGAAGAAAAGTGGCGACATCAAAAGGGCATCTATTGCAGTACGGAAAGAACCTCACACCCACAGCACACAGAAGTTTTTCCCCTTATACCGCTGAAATAAATGAACACGCACCTGTTCATGTGATATTCGTGCATGTACATGAGTTTCTTCTTTAATTAAACGTTTTTCACATTAAGTGATATTAAGTTAAAGCAGAAACTTACGCACGTACACACACACACACACACACACACACACACACACACACACACGCACACGCACACGCACACGTACACACACACACACACACACACACACACACACACACACACACACACACACACACACACAAGCAGTTTCTGATGGTTAGATCTGTTTTGTTGTTTTTTTCTATTATCCTCTATTCATCTGTCCACACAAACACACCCACTTTTTTTTTTTTTTTTAATAATCTCTTTTCCTTCCCATTCATTTGTCTAAAATCACTTTTTAGTGGATAGACGTTACATTGAACACACACACACACACACACACACACACACACACACACACACCACACACACAAGCACGTATGCACCAGTGTGTGTGTGTGTGTGTGTGTGTGTGTGTGTGTGTGTGTGTGTGTGTGTGTGTGTGTGTGTGTCCCACGCACTAACCACTGCACCATGGTAGTTGGTCCAAATTTAAAATTCTCACATCCGACGTAAATAAGCTGTGAAGACGATGTTTTATTTTATCGAGTCCTCGTCACTCCCGTAGGCGTATGCGCACATACACATACACGCACGCACGTGTACGCAAACAGACACACACACGCACGCGCGCGCGCGCGCGCACCCCCACACACCCCCACACCCAAACATGCACTGGCTCACATGCTCACACACTCAAACGCTCTCTTTCACACACACACACACACACACACACACACACACACACACACACACACACACACACACACACACACACACACACACACACACACACACACACACAGAGTTGGAATCAAATGATTTATTTAGTGTAAATGAAAATCCAAAGGCTTCTTGGCACCAGACTTCCATAAAAAAAAATGAAGAAAACAAAAATGATTCCATAAATAAAAAAGAAATTAAGAAGCAGATGTATAAAATTAATGAGATTTTGAAATACACATACGCATGGGGAGAATTTTGTACATGTGTAGATAAAGATTCTATTAAACACAGCCATGCCCACAGAGAAGACAGACGCTGAAGCCGAGTGGTTAAGACCGTTGACTTCAATCCCATGGGTCCATAAAGTCGCGGGTTCGAATCTCGGCGGCGCCTGGTAAAGTAAGGACAGGGATTTTACGATCTCCCAGGTCAACTCCAAGTGCAAACCTGTCAGTGCCTTCATTTCTTTTGTGTATGTATACATGCAGAAGATCAAATATGCACGTTAAAGATCCCGTCATCCATGTCAGCGTTTGGTGGGTTACGGAAACAAACATATCCAACATACATCCCGAAATCGGAATGCGGCTACCTTCATGTAGACAAAAACGATGGCATTAGCAAAGTTTCACCGTTTGATGAATCTCGGACCTCTAACTTAGTAACCATGTTCGATGCTGCTTAACCTTAGCTTGGGGAAAGTGAGTGCTCTAACAATGCATTACCATATTTCTCTCTTTTTTCTAATTATTTGATTTTTTAACCAAATGTTGAGCACAGGACATTTAAGCACACAGCATGTTGAATACTTAACTGAGAAAAAAACAGTGGTGTCCTCCCTTAAAATTGAAGGTAGGGACAGTCTAACTTTGTTGTCTGCAAAATTTAATAGTGTCTTTTACAACATCGTTCGGCTCCCCAGGACAAACAGCAACAAAGGTACCTTCAGAAAGAAACGTGTTTCACATCAAAACCGTGACAGACAAAGAGCAGAAATATTCCAAACAAACCTTGGAAAGAAAGCATTTGAACCATCTCTCTGGAACCTGTTTATATCAACCCCACCTAGTTGGTGTTATAATATTTATCTACTATTCTTTTATTTCGAGGAGAATGGAATAAACACTCTTGTGCATTTTTACATCCACTCTATGAGTGAATGCAGCTTTGTAAACTTTGTTATCCATTTCCACTCGCACCCAATGGCCTACTCTTCCGAACAGGTTTTAACATGTGGGCAAGATGTTCTGCATGCTTTTGCACAGGGGACTTAGTTTTGTCTCCTCCAAAAGACTTTTGGAGGGAGTGGAATGAGCACTGATGGGAGAATGCAGACTTAAGAAATGGGTGTGACTCCGACATTTGACGTTGCATCGCTCCAGTCTTCCTTGCCTGTGTCTTTTAGCCAGTCAGTGGTATTGATATGCCACAATGTGATACAGACACACAGACAGTAACACTGGAGTATAGTGAGGAAATCTGTGACACTTTACACAATGCAGACATCGTATCATGGTGAAAAACCTGTGACACTTTACACAATACAGACATCGGATCATGGTGGAAAAAAATGACACTTAACACAAAGCAGACACTGGATCATGGTGAAAAAACTTGTGACACTTTACACAATGCAGATATGAGATCATTGTGAAAAAATGTGACACTTTACACAATACAGTCATTGGATCATGGTAAAAAAAAAAAGTGACACTTTGCATGATGCAGGCATTGGATCATGGTGAAAAAATGTGACACTTTACACAATGCAGACATTGGATCATGGTGAAAGAAAACTGTGATACTTCATACAATACAAAAACATTGGATTATAATGGGAAAACTCTGACACTTTACACAATGCAGACACTGGATCATGGTGAAAAAAAACTGTGACACTTTATGCAATACAAACATTTGATTATAATGGGAAAACTGTGACACTTTACACAATGCACAAGTCTTCTTTTTTTCTCTCGTTTTCTTTTACACCCTCAGATGTTTCTGGGGAAAAATAATGGCATGTCCTTTCCAGCTCCTCTCGTGGGCCGTACAGCTTGGTTTGCAGGGTTATCTCCATGGGCCACACACATGATCTTCCTCAGGTGGCTATATAGCGTGTATCTCTGAAGGATGTGTTTGCCAGTCTGGTTTTCTTTATACCACAGGCACAGAGGGGAGAAGGAACAAGGTTCAGCTTTGTGGACAGAAGTAAGTGTAGAAAAGATTGTGTGAGAAAGAAAAAAATGGTTGCTGAGGAAGTGAGCGTGTCTGGTTCTGAATGTGTCTGGTTCTGAATGTGCGGAGAGTGTGACAGAATGTGAAGATGAATTAAAACACACATGTGAATGGATTGAAGAACAAATATGTGAGACATCGTCATTATGTACATTTCGTTTTACATCCAGTCTATGTCGCTCATTGCATCATAAGATCCAAAAGTGCAATCTTTAAACTTGTGATATGTCAAAGGAAAGATGTCATTATCAAATAAATATCGAAAACGTCATCAGCTATGATGCTTTTCCCCCATGCTTGAAAAGCATGAGTTCATTCAATAGTGCATGAGAGAGAGAGAAAAAGAGAGAGCGAGAGAGAGAGAGAGAGAGGGGGGGGGGGGGGGGAGGGGAGGGAGGAGGAGATAGGGAGAGATTGAGAGTACAATTATTATTTTCATCTGCGGTAAAAATTTCAAAAAGCAAAAAAACAGAATATGCTGTTCTTTTATCAAACCCTCGTCCCTGTAAAACACACACACACGCACGCACGCACGCACGCACGCACGCACGCACACACATACACACACACACACACACGCGCACACGCACGCACGCACGCACACACACACACACACACACTCACACACACTCACACACACACTCACACACGCACGCACACACACACACACACACACACACACACACACACACACACACACACACACACACACACACACACACAGTGCACCTAAAGGACAAAAAAAGAAAGACAGAACAGCCACCATGGCGCAGTGGTTAGTGTCTTAGGTCACTGTTGAAGGATCAGTGGTCTAGAGGTAACGCACCTGCCCAGAAAGCGAAAAGTTCGGGTTCAGAGTGCGTGGTGGTTTGATCCCCGTTTGGCCTGAAACTTTCCCCCCATCCATTAGACCACGAATAGTAGTCTGGGTGCTAGTCTTCCAGATGAGACGATAAACTGAGGTCCTGTGTTTTTCACATATTTTGCGAACGTAAATGAATCCACGGCAGCAAAAGAGTTTTCGCTGGCAAAATTCTGTAGAAAAAGTTCACTCTGATAAGGAAACAAAACAGTTGCAGACAGCAAAAGAAAAGTAAAAAAAATGGGTGGCCCTGCTCTTGCGGCGACCGCCCTCACCGGGGAGAGCAGCCCGAATTTCACGCTGGTAAATCTGCCTTGACTTAAAGTGGTATACAATACAAGGTTGCGGGCTCGAATCCCATAAGAGACAGAGGTAGTTTTTGGACTCCGGCTGGCTCCTACCCAGACTGAGTTTGCTGTAGGCCCGGTGGAAAGATTGGGACCACAGTGTCGAGCTTCATCCACATTACAGATGCGAGTTTAAGAGTGTTGCTCTTAAACTTTACCAAACACTGCAGGTGTCTGTATCTCCCGGTCCCGTTTGATGCTGGGATGAATTATGGCAGGAAGCGTCGAGTACAATCCTGTCAAATTGTCTCAAAGCACATGCACTTCCATAGCAGCATCATTACATCATCCTCATCCTCATTGAACATCATACATCAAAAGGAAATTGCCTCTGATTTGATGACCCAGATTGCCCTGGTCTAATAGTGACCTAAATTTTCGATCCCTCATTATACTTATGTGCCTGTGGTGAGTCTGTGTCGAAGCCTTGGGGCTGGAGTTTCACGGAAGAAAATCGTTGGAGGGACGTTAGTGTAGTCACCACCCCGGTGGGTGACTCACTCAGCCTAGCTCCGCGACTGAGCTCATACTGTCAATCAGCAGCAGGCTAAGTAGGTGGTGTCCTGCGTATCAGAACAGGCACCCCTGAACACCACCAAAAGTGACCCAGCAGAAGTGCAGGGCTCTCTGGCTGGTTGCCCAGTAGCGGCCCGATGGGCTCCCTGTGGAGTTCCAGCCCTGAGGATGTGACATGAGGAATCAGGGTATGGCTGGGCTGGAGTGATTGAAATGAGCGGTGTGAGAAAGGCAGGACCAGAACATCACAGAAGATGAGGCAGCAGAGAGAGAGAAGGGGGGGGGGAGAGAAAGGGAGAGAGAGATGGAGAGATAGATGGAGAGAGGGAGGGGAGGGGGGTAGAGAGAGGGAGAGAGAGAGAGGGAGAGAGAGAGAGAGAGAGAGAGAGAGAGAGAGAGAGAGAGACAGAGACAGAGACAGAGACAGAGAGAGACAGAGACAAACATAGAGATACAGACAGAGAGACAGAAAAATGAAAAAAAAAAAAAACAGAAACACACAAAAAATAACACACAATTCAGACAACATCCCTCCTCCTCCTTCTCCTCCTCCTCACTCTCCTCCTTCTCCTTCTATCTCCCTTCACGCCAGTAGATAAAAAAAATCACAACAGGGGCGGGCAGGGTGCTAGCCCTTCTGTCCTCCTCCTCCTCCTCCTCCTCCCTCTCAACATTAGCCAAACCCTCTAGTCACATTCGGGCATGGTGGCCTTTCTCCTCCACGTTCCGCTGATGTCACACACATGTAAGCCAGTTCCTCCCCCATCTGATTCGTCATTGCACTGGTAGGTCACCTGGTCGTTGGTGTAGTACTTGGTTTTAGCCGGATAATGAGACAAGCCCGAAAAGTTAGGAGGTTGTGAGCACTCAGCAGGAGTGGTTGTCGGAATTTTCGTCGTAGTTGTCGGAATTTCCGGAGTGGTTGTCGGAATTTCCGGAGTGGTTGTCGGAATTTCCGGAGTGGTTGTCGGAATTTCCGGAGTGGTTGTCGGAATTTCCGGCGTGGTTGTCGGAATTTCAGGACAAGCAGCTTCTGTGGAGTTGAAACAAACAATTAAAAAAATCCAACAACAAACCAAACCAACCAACCATACAAACAACAAAGCAAAAAAAAACAAAAAACGACCAAAAGACAACAAGAAGAATGGATAAAGTAGATTCCGGTCACCATTTTTTTCTGTACTGATTTTTGTAAACTGTTGAGAATGTCTGTGTGGTATGTGTGCGTGTGTATACATGCAGTATTTGGATCGTGTGCACACGCCACCGCACAAGCATTTCTACATTCGTAAGCAACTGTCTGTCTGTCCGTCTGTCTGTCTGTCTGTCTGTCTGTCTGTCTGTCTGTCTGTCTGTCTGTCTGTCTGTCTTTTTCTGCCTGCCTGCTTGCCTGCCTGTTTGCCTGCCTGCCTGCCTGCCTGTTTGCCTGCCTGCCTGCCTGCTGCCTGTCTGTCTGTCTGTCTGTCTGTCTGTCTGTCTGTCTGTCTGTCTGTCTGTCTGTCTGTCTCTCTCTCTCTCTCTCTCTCTCTCTCTCTCTCTCTCTCCTCTCTCTCCTCTCTCCTCTCTCTCTCTCTCTTGTTTGTCTGTCTGTCTGTCTGCTTGTCTGTGTGTTTGTCTGCTGCTGTCTCTATCTGTCTGTCTTCATATGTCTGTCTGTCCGTCTGTCTGTCTGTCTGTCTGTTGTCTGTCTGTCCGTCTGTCTGTCTGTTTTCAAGTGTGTATTCTAGCCTGCATTTGACTGACCAATGTTCTCTGTTCGTTCAATAGCCCTCTGGCTGTCTAACCTTAATACGATTTTCTCCTTATCCAGCAGCCAGCCAGCCGTCCGTCCGTCCGTCCGTCCGTCCGTCCGTCCGTCCGTCCATCCATCCATCCATCCATCCAGCCATCCATCCAGCCACCCATCCATCCATCCATCCATCCATCCATCCATCCATCCATCCATCCATCCATTTATCCATCCACCCACCCACCCATCCATCCATCCATCCATCTATCCATCCATACATACATCCATCCATTTATCCATCTTTCTACCCATCCATCCGTCTGTCCGTCCGTCCGTCCGTCTATTCATCCATCCATCCATTTATTCATCCATCAGTCCGTCCCTCCATTCACCAGTCTGCCCGTCTATCCATCCAGCCAGCCAGCCATCTATCTATTCATCCTTCCATCTATCAACCCATCCATCTACCTATTATTCCACCTATTCATTAACTCAGCCACCCAGCCATTTCGCACTACACGCATGTAGAGGTGACGCACCTGCCTAGAAAGCTAAAAGCCTTGGTCGCAGTGTGCGGTAGTAGTCCTGGTCGGAATGTGTGGTGGTTCAAATCCCGTTTGGGCCCCAAACCTTTCCCCCATACATTAGACCATGAGTGGTGGTTTGGGTGCTAGTCTTTCGGATGTGACGATAAACCTTAGGTCCCGTGTGTAACACATCATTATTTAGCGCACGTAAAAGAACCCACGGCAACAAGAGGGTTGTCCCTGGCAAAATTCTGTAGAAAAAATCCACTATGATGAAGAAACAAAATACAGTTGCAGACAGGAAAAAGGGAAACAAAATAATGGGTGGCGGCGCGCTCTCCCCCGGGAAGAGTAGCCCGAATTTCATGCAGAGAAATCTGCTGTGACAGAAAGTGGTATAATTATATAAAATATGAAATATTCATCTACCCTACCCTCTGCTCTAACCTCTACCCATTTCCTATCAACACATTCACTATCAACTTAAAACACGCCCACCCACCCATTAATCGACTCTTACGAAAAGCATAACAGGATTTAACATGTGCCAAGATGTGCGTGCGCTCGCACACGGGGCCTCGGTTTATAGGGTAGTAGGCCATTGTGTGCCGGTGGGAACAGATGACAATATTAAAAAAAAAACTGCATACGCACGGCGACTGGATGTAAAAATTCCAAAGGGACCCTCCTGACCTGGGCTAAAAATGGGGTGTGAATTCCATTTATTCCATTATCCTCGATCTAAAATAAATATATAATATAAATGTATTAAGACTCAATCCACCCAACAACACACCCCTACACCAATCAATCCACACACCTACCCACCCACCCATCAATCCACCCACCAACACACCCACACATCAATCCACACACCAACACACCCACACATCAATCCACCCACCAACACACCCACCCATCAATCCACCCACCAACCCATCCACGCACTCACACATCAATCCACACACCAACACACGCAAACACATCAATCCACCCACCTACCCACCCAAACACATCAATCCACCCACCTACCAACCCACCCATCAATCCACCCACCTACCAACCCACCCATCAATCCACCCACCAACCCATCCACGCACCCACACATCAATCCACACACCAACACACCCAAACCCATCAATCCACCCACCTACCCACCCAAACTCACCCATCCACCTACCCACCCAAACACATCAATCCACCCACCAACACACCCACACATCAATCCACCCACCAACCCATCCACCAACCCATCCACGCACCCACACATCAATCCACCCACCAACACATTCACTCACCCACCCATCCACGCACCCACACATCAAT